>OY757919.1:20339505-20362005 GCA_963585895.1 Sepioteuthis lessoniana
CTAACTTTATTCGTTTTGAGAAAATAACGGATTACTGAATGATGTAAGCCATAAAAATACAAGCGACTGGAACTTGTAAAATAGGATTTATATATAGCTAACTTTACTGACGAAAGATTTGATTAGCTTGAATCAAATGTTGCCTTCTCTGCATTCAGAAATAGTGTTTGCATGTGAGTTGAAATAATAATGTCAAGTATACTGTGAAAAGAAGATAGATATGCGTTTAATAAATAAATAAAACTGTTTGAGACAAGAGAAGAAATCTAGCATTAGAAATGAAAGGAGAAACAAAATAAAATAGATAAAAAGAGGAAGGTTACCTTTTAATATTTCTCATAATCCTACTGGATTATTTCGCCTTTAGAAACGTGTCTCATCGTTAACCGAATTAATAAGCCACAATTTTGTAAATTGTACGAGGGGCATTGACTCGAAGATACCAGCACAGCTTGTTCTGACAAGCCAGATGAGGGAATCTGGATCGCTAAGCACACGATGCCGTTTTAACCGCTCGATTACACAGAACATTTTCAGTTTTCTCTTCCCCACTTTTCAACAAAAGTACCGTTCGTCTGTCAACGAACAAGGAGATACAATTTAACAGCAGCCAAGTACCGATGTAAATCTCGAAGAGGTGAGAGGTGACTACCTCATACACATTTTCCCTCTTCCTCTTCATCTCTCTCACTCTCTTTCTCTTTTTCTCTCTCTCTGTCTCTAACCGTCTTTCATTTAGTTTATCTAAGTCAAAAACAGACACACGCACCCACCCAGAAAAAATATACAAAAATGAACCAATCTACAAATACATGCACACAAATACACTGAAACATGTACAGACAACGTAGTTAAGATGGTAACTTGTCAGAAGCTGACTAAAATCAATTAGATCATCACAGGCCTCCATATGCCTTCGAGTGAACCTTACATTGGTCAATGATCGTACATATACATTTTAATATATACTTTTTAATGTACAAAACACATACTTATGGATAATTTTATACATTGCTGTTTGCATTTTCATATATGCATACACATAAGTACACACTCACAAATATATATATATATATATATATATATATATATACACAAATGTTATTCAAAATGTTCTAAGCCTTATTCAGATATTAGATTGGTCGAACTAATCTTACTTTTGTATGGACTTCACTTGCTCAGAACTTAAGTGAAAAATCTTAAATATTTATTTAAGCGTTAGGAAGAAGTGGTAGTTTGTTTCCCCATTAAAAATCTTTTGGTATGGATCATTTGTGAGGTGAAGAACATTTGTGCAATTAGAAGGGAACTCAAACCTGGTTAAGTTATTATCATAGATATATTTCGCCGGTGAATATTATTATACACTCCGTTTCGTCAACCGACTTTTTACATGTTAGACTTGAGGTTGCAAAACAGCAAATGAGGAATTACTGTTCATATGTGTAAGAGAAAAAAAAATTAAATTCTCAGGCGAGGGCAAAGGGTGTCGAAACAATACGTGTTAGAAACATTCTCAGGCGAAATAGATTTATAAGTACAACTTAACCAGGCTTGAGGTTCCTTCTAATTGTACTATATACGTTCTGAATATGAATTTTGTGACATACCTGTAAGGGAATAAGTGATGTAACAATTGCCATACATCGAGCACTCACATAAATTTTTATAATATTCCTCATATATTCTATACAAGAATAATCAACACCCACTGTCTTCGTACGCTGACTGGATATATATATATATATATATATATATGTTGTAGAAGTTTTGGTAAGGAACTGGTGATCCTGTTTCACCGATCAGCAGTAGCCCCATGGGATCACGTGGCGTCCATTATAAAAAAAGAGCCCCACAGGAGATTCTCTCTCTTGTGGTTCCACTACCAACAACTGTTAGCATCAGGTCCATCGTAGCAGCCCCTTGACGGCGTACTTATTTGGTACCTTCCTCCACCGGGACCCAAGAGGGACGAACGCACGTGCCAAGTTAAAAGGAAAAGGACACACACAGTTAAGTTCCAGCAAGCATTTTATCTGCAAACCTACTTCACTACTTTACCTTATCAAACCTACTTTACCTTCAACCTTACAACCTTCACAACAAACCTAACCATATTTTACTTCTTGAACTCTTCCTTGAACTCTCTTTTATGAACTGTTACTTACACATTCGTTGTTTATTCCATTTGGTGTAAAACCCTGTTTATTGTTTTTGTTGTAGTCGTATATAAATTTTGTTGCACGTACAGATAGTTCGTCCCTTTCTTCAAAAGCTGTCACCATCTCTACACTGCTGTAAATATGGTTTATTCTTTTACAAAAGTAGGAATTAAACCGGGCTTTTCGGTGCTTATAATAATTCCCCATAATATATATATATATATAAAATATATATATATATATATATATATATATATATATATATATATATATATATATATAAGGAAAGAACTGAAAATAAATCGAACGGTATGAAAATGTTCGGAGATGAAAAATACAAAGTCTCCAGTGAATAATTTTATTTGCAGCGATTCGTACATCAAGAACACCGGTGATTTACTCAACAAAATCTATGATTTAAACATGGAAAATAGATCTCTTGCCATTTACGACTTAACATCATTATACACCAATGTTCCTGTTAAAAATGTATCAAGCGTTTAGTAATTCAACTCAAAAAAACAGACGTTATATTATGTTTGCCTATTCACAAAATAAATTAAATTTGCACGTAATCCACAAAACATTGCCTTTTTTAAGAATTTTAAAATATAACGGTATATTTTATAAACGAACTTTTAATTTATCCCTAGGTTTACCTCTTTGGAGGATGCTTGCATGCCTTTATCTTGAATTTCTAGAATCTAGTTCCTTTAAATTCATTATAGCCAAAGATTCTAACTATTGCTGTTGTTTAGATAAGACGTTACTTATATATCAACGAAATAAAATCTTTAAAAAAATTACGGGTAGATTAAACAATTTTTACATCTAACAAATATTTTACTCACGAACTAAAAAACAAAAGATACTTTACCTTTCTTGAATATTTAATTGTTAAATTATAAAAATAATTTAGAATTTAGAGTTTATGAAAACCACAAAATAATTTTTTATTCAGATCAATATACCAAAATAAAAAAGGGGAATAATCGTAGGTTTTTACATTAGAACTCTTTGGTTTTGAGCCCACAATTTTTTAAATGATGAGTTTGAAAATATAGAAACTTCTTTCGCGTTACTTCAAAATCCTGATTGTTTATTTCAACTTGCCAAAATACTCCCTTCAAAAATATAAAGATTCTTCAGAAATTCAAAACAATATTTTTTGAATAGTAATACACTACAAAGACAACTTCTTTTACATAAAAATCTGCTACAAACTTCATCGAAGAAAACTTAAACAACCCTGGAATTAGAATAAAATTTGGTATTTCATTACTAATAAAAACAAACAAAAAAAAATAAATACCCACATCAAATTTATGTAATTTTATGTGTGAATTGTAATAAAATTATGTGAGAGAAACTTTTCGTCGTATTAATAAACACATTTACGAGCACATTAAAGATGTTAATTTAGGAATAATCATAATTTCAATTTTAAAGTTTCTTTGATGATAGGGGGGTTGTCCTCGTGGTGTAATGGTTAAAGCGATGGACTGCAGAATCGAAGTACGCGAGTTCGTACTCCAGTCGCGCTATTACGTTCACTTTCGGGCAAATACCCTCGGGAAAGGTATAAACCCCCTTATCCTTCCAGCTACGGGTTGAATTGTACAACTACAGTCCTTCTAGGGGAATAGCTTTGGCATTAAATAACCTAAAAAGAGTTGATATGCCATTAAACAAAGAAACGAAGGATACGAAATCTTTGATGACAGTTTATGTACGTAATAAAAACACCAAAAAATTGTTGAATATAATATCAAGGCAATCAAATAGACAACTGATTTTTTTAAAATGTGTCTTATTTGGCTAGATTATCGCAGAAAAGTAACAAAAGAAATAGGCTTTATTGTTTATATATATTTAGAAAGATAAACAGAATTTAACAGAGATAGAAGAGAAGGCTATCATTAAGAAAAAGATATAGTAAGTTACTAAGCTTTTTGCTTAGATGTGGCACAAGGCCGAAGAAATTGGGCATCCAATGAGATTTGAACTCACTCTTACAAGTTTGTTAGTCAAGCTTGCTAACCATTACACTACCCGAGGTAATTTACTAAGCTTTTTGCTTAGATGTAGCACAAGGCCGCATGAATTGGGCACCCAATGAGAATCGAACTCACTCGTGTAGGTTTGCTATTCTACCTTGCTAACCATTACACTACCCGAGGTGCACTAAAAGGTTGATAGATATATGATGGAATGCTTATAATTGGTAGATATGAGATAAATAATATGAATGTTAACACCTACACACGCGCATGCACACACACACATAGATAGATAGATAGATAGATAGATAGATAGATAGATTCTTAGATAACTTTTGAAAAATATTAATTACGTCAGATTTGAAACAGAACACTGCGACTAGAAATTGAATGGTTTGAATTATTCTCTGATGTTATTCTCATTTAATAACTCGTACGTCTTGATAAATATTTCGACAAATAACATAATCGTCTTTATACGTTGAGTTTTTTTTATCTCTGTACATTTTCATATATATATATATATATATATATATATATATATATATATATATATATATATATATATATATATGCTTTTAAAAGCATACACATTTTTAAATAATTAAGATATTTAAAAAAAAAATTAAATTATAAAAAGTACCCAAATCTAATTCCTTATGAATATATATATTGTCACGTGGGACGTGACAGAAAAAGGGTTCCTTTTTTAGGATTTTGAAATATTTTGATTGATTTTAAAATATTTTATTCACCGTAAAAAATGCATCCGCTTTTAAAAGTACTTTTTTAAAATTCTACAAAAACCTCAAAATGTTTGAAGATATTTTATTTCTTAAGTTGAGGAATTAGTATTAAGAAATGAATTACCATGACCAGAAGATCCGCCGAACACCTACGCACGATATACGGGAACACTGGTAGCTGTGTCGACCTTATTAGGTCTCATCAACTGTGTATACCATAATATCCACCACTGGGAGATCGAACCAGCGACCACAGATTGCAGTGCCGAAACTCTACAACTGAGCCAACAGTTCAAATCGCACAAATCAACTAGTGATGATAATTACGCAGCCAAACAACCTAACTGATGCGTATTTCTAAGCTCCTTGGGAAGACGTGGCTCTGGGGGGGGGGTTGTGAACGTGTCCTCTGGAAAGAGTAAGGATATAACTTGCAAGACACATTTATGTTATTTGGCCGCGCAGTTACCATGATAGTTGATTTGGTGTCATTTGTATGTGATATGAACTGGTGGCTCAGTTGTAGAGTTTCGGCACCGGAATTTTTGGTCGCCAGTGCGATCTCCAGTGGTGGAGGTGATGGTATACACTGCTAATGAGACCTAATAAGGTTGAAACAGCTGTCTAGTGTTCCCGTATATCGTGCGCAGTGTGTTCGGCTCAAAATGTTTATATATATATATATATATATATATATATTATATATATATATAATGGAAAGTTTCATTGAATATGACGGAACACTGGTTTCATTTTTAATTTTCATTATTATATCTTGTTATTTGTTTGTTTCGGGATCCAGGCGGTAAAGGAATTGTCAATATCTTCTGTCCAAGCACTTTTGGCCATGATCAGGGGTAGCGCAGCTTGAGTTGACATTTTGTGTTTTTATTGTAATGTTTTCAGCGTTTAGTTTTAAATTGTTGTAAGGAAGATTCTCACAGATAATAAATTAATCATATATAAAAATAATAATATACGATTTATAAATCCTAGAAGCAATATGCATAAAAATAAAAAAATAAGAAATATGAAGGAAATAGGTTTTAACACGGGCGTTAAAATCTTAGATATATTCTAATAAATAAAATAATTAACTCTATAAATTAACCTTTCCAACTGAACGTTTTAAAACAAAAGGCTGAACACTTTCCGACCGACAACTTCAATACAATAGGCTACAAATAATTAAAATAACTAAAACTCAAAAGATCGACTCTACCCCTGATAACTACCAAATATATGGTCAAAAGCGCTTTGGCATATAATTTAGGAGATTCCTTTACCTACTGATCCTAGAAAAGACAAACTAAAAGAAGACTTGAAAAATTACAATTAAGGATTATAAACGCACCGGTTCAATCATGTTTAGTTAAGATTTTCTTTAAGTACATTTTGTGGCCTAAATATACACCCTTCAATATATATATATATATATATATATATATATATATATATAAAACATGTATAAAATATATGATATATATATTTACATATAATATATACACACACACACTTATATATATATATATATATATGTGTGTGTGAGTGTGTGTGTGTGTGTGTGTGTGTGTGTGTCTGGAAAATTATTTAATGATCCTCGTATACACACATAAACACAAATAAATATGTACATATGTATATGTATGTGTTGATATATATATATATATATATATATATATATATATATATATATATATATATATATATATATAGAGAGAGAGAGAGAGAGAGAGAGAGACAGATATATATATATATATATATATATATATATGTATATATATATATATATATATATATAATATATATATATATATATATTCATGCAAACACTCCCAGTTATCACAAATTAATCCCCCCTCCCAAAAAAAACGGCCAAACCAAACGCTAAAGAAATATTTGGAATGGAACATTCTAGAATCAGGTGGCATTATAAATATAAGGAAAGACATAAAAGCTTTATAAATATGTGGATATATAGAAAAAAACTAAACAATTGTGAGGGAAGACTCGTTGGGTAGAGGTTAGTACAATTTTCTTTTTTAAAAATAACACTGGATTTTCTATGACTTTTAAAATCTGCTGGTGAATTTTTGTTATATTTTAATCTAAGAATCTTGATTCATTTCTAATCGACTAAATTGTTTTACCAGGTGCAACTATCACGAGTCAACTTAAGAATTGTTTGAATTTACCGCGCCAAACTTAGAAATTTAGCATTCCACCTCCACTAAAAATAATGAAATAAAAACCTGGTAGGTCCTGTATCGGATGACAAGGTGAAATATACCCCAAAATTTCTTTGAATCTACGTCAGTCCTGGACTTTAACTAAGTTAAAACTTAAGGTAAAAGGCATTTATTTATATTTTTATTTCTATTTTCTTTTTTTTTTCTACTTTATTTTTATTTTTTTATTTATTTATTTATTTATTTTATTTTATTTATTTTTTTTTTCCACGTACACATGGGAAGCAGCATCGTGTACGTGAAGGGTGTTCGAATTCGCAATGCCTAATATTTCCTGAACGTGTGAGTCTTGCGGCTTAACGCTCAGGATTGTCAGTTCGATCGGGGAACTACTGCCGCTCATCTATAAGAGTGGCTTCTATAGATGAGAATAAAAACAGCCATCGAAAGATAACCATGACTCATACTCAAACCGCATTCACAAACCGCATCGCTCTTCGCGCGAGTAAAAAAGGGGCGCGTCCTGCTGAGGTTGTAGCCTTGGCCTCAGTGTTCGAAAAATCAGCTACAGAGCTCAAACAAACACTACTAAAATGCAAACAAACAATACAGATTGCGACATTTAACGTTAGAACCCTAAATAGAAGAGGTCAACTACCAGAGCTAACTGCATCAGCCGTAGAACATAAGATAGACATAATCTGTATACAAGAACATCGATACACTCACACCGAAGATATCAAATATCACGAAACTGGCAATGGATGGATGCTGGTGACTGTATCGGCATGGAAAAACTGTCAATGCATCGGTAGGAGGGGTGGGAATGCTTATAGGACCAAGAGCGCTAAAAACACTTAATAGCATTGAGAGAATACAACCTAGAATGATGGCCGCAACGTTTAATGGCAACCCCAAAGCAACGATCATCTCCTGCTACAGCCCTACCAATGTTAGCGAAGAAAACGAACTAGTCACCTTCTACGAGGAGCTATCCTCCCTAGTACGTAGCATTCCGAAACACAACCTGCTAGTCATTGGCGGAGATATGAATGCACAAATCGGGAAAAACAGAAACAAAAAATACGAAGTAAGTAGAAGGAAGAGCACAGCCAAAGAAAAATTGAAAGCTGCAAGCCAACAAGAAAGAGTAAAACTGTGGGAAAAGCATTTCAAAAATCTACTAGGAAGCCCACCGAAAATAACGGATGAACCGATCACCAGAATTATCAGTAAGCAATTAGACATTAAACTAGGGCCTTTCACCAAAGAAGAACTCGACTCAGTTCTTAAAAAAATTAAAAATAGGAAAGCTGCAGGGCTAGACGAGATCCCCCTAGAAGTGTGGATGACTAGACAATTCGACGATATACTGCTCCGTCAATGCAAAGCTGTCTATAGTCAAAATAGGATAGAAAGATGGATGAAGGGATGCATCCTTCCTTTCCCTAAAAAAGGTGACCTCGGATTAGCCAAGAACTACCGTGGGAAAACACTTACATTCATAGCAGCCAAAATCTACAATGCCCTACTACGAAACCGCATAGAACCTAAAATAAACAACATCCTTAGGAAAAACCAAAATGGCTTCCGGAGAAATAGATCCACAACCTCACAAATATTGACCATCCGTAGAATCCTTGAAGGCGTCCGGGCAAAAAACCTTCAGGCGACATTATTATTTGTCGACTTTACCAAGGCCTTAGATTCCATCCACAGATGGGAAAATGGAACTAATCCTACTAGCATACGGCCTACCTAAAGAAACCGTAGCAGCAATAATGATCCTCTACAAAAACACAAAAGTGAAAGTAGGTTCACCAGATGGAGATACGGAATACTTCGACATTGTTGCAGGAGTACTACAAGGAGACACGCTAGCCCCATACCTCTTTATCATCTGTCTAGACTACGTGCTTAGAGCTTCGATCGATAAAATCAGAGAAAATGGCTTCGAGCTGACTAAGAAAAGAAGCAAAAGGTACCCCGCAAAAACAATCACAGACGCCGACTACGCTGATGACTTAGCGTTACTGGCGAATACGCCTAATCAAGCTGAGACACTACTGCATAGTTTAGAACGAGCTGCAGCAGGCATTGGCCTCCATGTCAATGCGCACAAAGCTGAATATATGTGTTACAACCAAACGGGCAACATTACCACTCTAGACGGAGCCTCTCTGAGGCTAGTGGACAAATTCACCTACCTAGGAAGTAGCGTCTCATCAACAGAAAACGACATCGACACACGGCTGACGAAAGCATGGACGGCTATAGATAGGCTCTCAATGTCATGGAAATCAGACCTGACCGATGAAATGAAGCGCAGTTTCTTCCAGGCAGCGGTTGTATCCATACTGCTATATGGATGCACTACATGGACACTAAACAAAAAGAAGAAACTTGACACCAACTACACAAGAATGTTGAGAGCAATATTTAACAAGTCCTGGCGACAACACCCCACTAGACGCCAACTGTACGGCCACCTGCCTCCCATCACGAAAACTATACAGGTCAGACGAGCCAGACATGCCGGACACTGCTGGAGAAGCAAAGACGAGTTCGTAAGTGACGTACTACTATGGACCCCCACATATGGCCAAGCAAAAGCAGGACGACCAGCCCGAACTTACATACAGCAGCTATGTGAGGACACAGGATGTAACCCAGAAGACCTGTAAGAGGCGATGAACGATAGGGAAAAGTGGCGATAGATGGTCAAGGATATCCATGCTGGCGGCACGACATGATGATGATGATGATATATATACGAGGATCATTAAATAAGTTTCCAGACATATTTCATCAGGAAACTTTTATTGCTAGTACACACATGAAACTCTAGGCCCCTTCGAAGTAATCTCCTCCGGCTGCAATGTACTTTTTGTACCGTTCCGACAACTTCTGCAAGGCCCCATGGATGTCCTCTTGTTTGACCGTGTCAATGACATTCGTCACAGCCGCTTTCATTTCTGTAATTGTCTCATAACGACAGCGTCTGAGCTTAGAGAATAACCAAAGGTCACAGGGAGCCATGTCTGGACTATAGGAAGACTGAGGAACTATTTTGATGCCCATATTTGTCAAATAGTATGTGCCGAAGATGGACTTGTGGACTTGTGCATTGTCCTGCTGGAAATGCCACTGAGCCAATTTGAAGAGTGCTGGCCTCTTCCGACAGAATCTCTTGGTGAACTCCCTTAAAACCTCAACATAGTAACCCTAACCCTAGCCCTTTGGTCAATCAACTCTAGTTTATTGACTTCCTTACTCCTCCCACATCTCTCATCATCCCTCACATACTCCCTGCCTTCCTTGAATCTCTTATGCCACTCAAAAACTGATGCTCTATTCATGCGAGATGGTCAAAAAGCAGTCTGAAGCATTCCATACATTTCTGTGGAATTCTTTTTTCCAAGTTTAAAACATACTTTTATTGCATATCTTTCTTCTCAAGTGTCCTCACGTCCTGATTGCATTTTTGAAATTCACCTGCTGTCACAATGAGGCTTTTACAGTGTGTATTCCAATTGCCGCTGTAGCTGTTTATTTGAACTTGAAATCATAAAAATTGGTCTCATAAGATGTATAGCAATAATATACTGAATTTTCAAGAGTTTACGACAATTTTAACTTCCCCTACAAAAAAGTCTGGAAACTTACTGAATGTTCCACACACACACACACACACACATATATATATATATATATACATACGCTGATCATTCAATAAGTTTCCAGATTTATATATATATATATATATATATATATATATGTATATATATCAACACATATTTATTTAATCTTTATATATATGTATATTTAACGAATGTATGTCCTTGTTGGTCAGTCAACACTTGCGCTTTCATCTAAACGAATCAATGAAAAATATCGTTTATCTATTTGCTCCTACTTTTTCAGCCATCTACAGCACGTGTTATTCGTCTTACTTAAATAGATATTAAGATGGGAAATAATTCGCCACATAAAAGTATTTTCGTAGGGAATGTCTTTTAAGATTTGTTTAAAGCAGCATGTGATAGTCTTTTGTTGTTCACTATACTACTGTTTTTCTCTATTCATTTTGCTTGACTCCAAGAGGTGAATTAATGCAAAATACTGACATAGACGCAGCTTGTAAGAAATCACATTTATATTCCATCAGATTTCAATATGAATGATAACTTACCGATAGCAATCTATGATCTTGCTGGGCGTGTGATGACACCACTTTCAGTTGATGAGATGTTGCTACAGAGATACGTGAAATAGTTACCTAATCTTAGAGGCTTACAACTTAAAGTGGAGAAAGGTTCTTCCTTATTTAACCAATATACAAAAAAGTGTCCCTTTTTTCCAGAAAGAATGGAGGGGGCTTAATGTTGGGCAGTGTAATTGCCACAGACATAAGGTTTTCATAAAGAAACATCGGACTTCTCAATGATGGAAATAAGTTGAAACAATTAAGAAAATGTTGTATAATATTGGATAATACAGAACCATACACTGATTGTTCAGACGTAATATTTTCGTCGCTTTTGCTGAGGTGGGTGCTTGTCAAAGCTAGAGATATTTTAGGAATCTAGGCATACAACTGCAAATTTGAAGTCGACTTCACAGCAGCTGTCATGAAGCAGCACTTTTCCTCAAATTTTGTTGGTTTAAGCAAAAGATGACAGAAGAATAGATATATATATATATATATATATGTGTGTGTGTGTGTGTGTGTGTTTAAGTGTATGAGTGCACACACACACACATACACACTTACACAGAGTTTAACTACAGACGTATATATATATATATATGTATGTGTGTGTGTGTGTGTGTTCGCGTGTGTTTGAGTGAACTATGTGAAATATGTATAAGTTTGTATGCTTGCTCGATCGTGTATTTGTTTGCGTGTGTACTTTTTCATGATTATTTTCTAACTTTACTTTTTTACTTTATATATATATATATATATATATATATATATGTGTGTGTGTGTGTGTGTGTGTGTGTGTATTCCCGTGTATGTCTGTGTGTATCTGTATGTCAATCAAACACCACACTTTTGTTAATTAGCATAAGCTATGCTGATATTCAGAGAATTAATGATGTATTTTCATAATTAATAATAAATAATATCAAAGATATTTCAAAGTTAGCAATAAAATGAAATTCATTTTTAATTTAAACGGAACCTTAATTTGAAAACTTCAAAAGGAATATTTTATGAGCTGATCAAACATAGACGGTTTCTGAATATTTTTGCCAAATTTAATTAAGACTTACACGGTGCGGAAGTAAAATTAGGAATATTCTAATATAATAACAAACGACTCTTTTATAAAATAAGATTAATTTTAGTTTAAAAAATAAACAACAAAATAAGAAGATAGACACAAAACAGTAAATTTACTCAATATGGCCACCATCTGTTGGCAGTTATTGTATCAACACTTTGCAAAATGATTTGCATTTCTTCAAAATAAATTTTTCAAACATTTTATTCCATTCACCTCAATAACAGTCTTAAGTGAACCAATATTTGGATGGGAATATGCATGTGTCTTTTTTCTAAAACACTCCATAGAGTATTAAGATCTGGGCAAAAAACCTTGTTTAATTGCTATCCTCACCGTTTTCTCGTCGACTTTCAGTTCATTAGCCTGCTTTCTTATTGACGTTGTGGGGTCGTTCTTAATCGCCCTAGCGCGAGCAGTAGAAAGTTTTCATTTCGTTTTTATTCAATCCTCCTCAGCCCCCCCTTTTTTTTATTAAAAAGCTCTCTTTCTATAAATTTGTGTTATGGAATAGCCGAGGGATTACGGTTCATGCCTTTGAATTTAGTTAGGCTGAGAACCTTTCAGCACAGCACATGAGTTAGTTAGGTGCAACATTGAAGCAGGTGTTGACGTGGGTGCACGTGGGCGGATGGAGGTGTCACTCAGATGTCATAGTAGTCCGAAACGAACCGAGGTGACAGGGTGCGGGTGACGTCACTCACCGGAAGCGCGCAGAGGTTTGTGTGAGAATTTGAAGAGAGAGAGGGTCGAGAATTAGACGCCAAACGAGAAGGATCGACTTTTGGAGCTCGCAGGCACGAGGCGAACGTGCGCCCTATGGGGGCCGCTTGAGTTGGTGGCCAAATGAATAAGACATCATAGAAGATTGTGTCTCTCCTCCTTACGTCGAGACCTTTAACTCAAAGTTAATAAAAAGGTTTCGTATCTGAACAAGAAGTCGTTACGTGTTTTCGAATTTCGAGATTCTTATGTTCTATCGTAATCAACATTCGATGTCCATTTCACCCATTTTGCACATGGCCATATTCGTGTATCTGACTACAAAACACTTGTTTCTTTACTTTGTTAGACATAGAAACCGGCTCATTGGTCTCGTGGGTAGAGTGTTCGGCTATGGACCGGGAGACCTGTGTTCAATCCCAGGTCACGTCATACCAAAGACCTTAAAAATAGTGCTTGATATCTCTTGCTTAACACTCAGCAATATAAGGTACGTACCAAGAGTAAAGTGGAGCAATCCTGGGAAAGGAATAGTGCCCTCCCCAACACCTCAATGTAGTAGCTATCGAAAAGGGAGCGTTCCGGTCGCCCTCGACTAAGGTCGCCAACTTTACCTTACTTCACTTTTAGACATAGAAACTTTGGTTTGATTTCATAGATTCTTTGTTGTTTCTTTTTTTGCTCACTCATACTGGACAAAATTTCAATAAAAAAAAAAAGAGCTTGCCTAATAGAGTTAATCTTGAACATTTATATTTGACACGTTTTTTTTTCAAAAAACTTTTAAAAAATAATTCTATATGTTCCTTCTGTATCCTGTACATTTTTCTGTGAGATATCTTAACACAGATGTTTGTTTTTTTTTTCTTTTTTCTTTTTTGTCATTCTTATTTTCCGTGTTTAAAAACTTAGATCTACTTGTACGGACTATTTCTAGAGACAGTGTTGCTGGGATTCTCTGATAATCGTACTTAATTTAAAATAACAAGTAAAAACAAATTCTATTTTTTTTTTTCTGTGGAGGCTGTTTTTGTTATTAAGTTATCAAATGATGGATGGATTGCTGAGATAGAACAAATAGAATTCTTATTTTGTGAGGCTCTTCTTTTGTAGACAAAAAATATAAAGAAATATAATATTAAAAAATGAAATTAATTTTCGCGAAATTCAAAGAGAGTTCACTTCCTTCTAAGAAATATTAAAAGCAGCTAACCGATATTCTCATTAGTGTTTCCTCTAAAATTCAGTCGAAACCATATTTTTTTTTTTTTTTAGCTTTTCATTATTTCAGTGAATAGTCAGTTTGTTTGCTTTTCTTTTTAGTTTTAGAGATAGAAATAGTTTTTTAGCTTGTATAGCTTGTTTTCATTTTATTTCGAAAGCATAATTTCTATAAATATTTTATGGGGATTTTTATAAACCCCGAAAAGCCCGGTTTAATCCTACGTTTTCTAAAAGAGTAAACCGTACTTAATTAGCAGTAGAGAGATGGTGACAGCTTCTGAAGAAAGGAAGACGAACACCTTTTATTTGCAACAAAATTTATATATAACAACAACAACAACAACAATAAACAGGGTTTTACACCAAATGGAATAAACAACGAATTGGAAGAGTTCATAAAAGAGAGTTCAAGGAAGAGTTCAAGATGTAAAATATGGTTAGGTTCGTTGTGAAGGTTATAAGGTTGAAGGTAAAGTAGGTTTGGTAAAGTGAATTTGTGAAGATGAAGGTGGGTGAAGGGTTGTGAAGGTTTGGTAAAGTGAATTAGCACATGAAATACCTGCTGGAACTTAACTCTGTGTGTCCTGCTCCGTTTAACTCAGCACGTGCGTTCGTCGCTCTTGGGTCCTGGCTGTGGTGGAAGGTACCAAATACGTGCCGTCAAGGGCTGCTCCGAAAAGGTCCTGTTGCTAACAATTGTGGGAGTGGAACCAAAAAGAGGGAGAATCTCCTATTGTTGAAGTATATCATTACTCTATCATTAATCCTACGTTCTTATTACTAAAAGTCTCTCTCTTGTAAATACTCTTTCCTGTAAATATAACTATTTTCCTCACATATCGTGGTTTGTCTTATTATTACTACTACTTGTGTTCACTAACTAGAACACAACAGTCTTCGAAGGGACATTTTCGGACTCTTTCCAAAAGAATTTCTCACTGCATTCACATTGGCAGGGCACCTTGCAGTCAACTTCCTGCTACATCTGGGATTTTCTGCCTTCTTGTTGAAATTGTTTACTGACCCTGTGACTTGAAATTTGCGTAGCCAAAGATAAGTTTGGTTTTTCAGAGGATAATTGTTAAAGTTAATCTTCCTGCGAGATTTTGCTTGCACAGTTTTAAATGATTTTGTCTTCAAATAAATAGTGATGCAAAATATTTTTTACCTCTCTTGTCCAAGGGATTGTAATCGAAGACTTATCGTCTTTATAGAATACTATTTTCAATCTGAAACAAAAAGAACTCAGCATTATTAGCAGAGTTATTAGCAGTCACATGGGTCCCAGTTATATTGAGACACCCTATATTTTCCCAGAAAGGTTTCATTTTCTTTTTACATTTCTCATGATACGAGGTCTATACGATAAGATTCCAGATTCTTTTTCGTATGGGCATTTAAAATTGTCATTGACTCTTGAAATTTCAGTATATTATTGCTATACATCTTATGACATTACTGACCAATTTTGATGAATTCTGGTTCAAATGAACAGCTAAGGCAGGATTTAGAATACACCCTACGCCCGATTGTCACAACTGGTGAATTTCAAAAATGCAATCTGACACTTTAGAAGAACGATATGCAATAAAATTCTGTTTTAAACTTGGAAAAAATGCCACAAAAACGTGTTGAATGCTTCA
Source organism: Sepioteuthis lessoniana (assembly GCA_963585895.1). Classification (NCBI taxonomy): domain Eukaryota; kingdom Metazoa; phylum Mollusca; class Cephalopoda; order Myopsida; family Loliginidae; genus Sepioteuthis; species Sepioteuthis lessoniana. Next base: position 20,355,484 of record OY757919.1, read on the forward strand.
GACTGCTTTTCGACCATCTTGCATGAATCAAGCATCAGTTTTTGAGTGGCATAAGAGATTCAAGGAAGGCAGGCAGTCTGTGAGGGATGATGAGAGGTGTGGGAGGAGTAAGGAAGTCAATACACCAGAGCTTTTTGGCCAAAGCGTTAGGGCTACGGTTACTATGTTGTGGTTTTAAGGGAGTTCAGGAAGATATTATGTCGGAAGAGGCCAGCACTCTTCAAATCGTGTCAGTGGCATTTCCACCAGGACAATTCACCAGTCTACAACTCCATCCTTGTCACATACTCTTTGACCAAGATGGGCATGAAGACAGTTCCTCACCCTCCCTATAGTTGAGACCTTGCTCCATGTGACTTTTGGTTATTGTCTAAGCTCACAGGCCGTCGTTATGAGAGAAATGAGGAGATGAAAGGGGCTGTGACTAAGGTCATTGACAAGCTCACACAAGGGGACTTCCGTGGGGCCTTCTAGAAGTTGTTAGAACGGTACAAGAAGTGCATTGCAACCGGAGGAGATAACTTCGATGGGAACTAGAGTTTTCTGTGCGTGTTATCAATAAAAGTGTCCATACGAAAAAAGTCTGGAAACTTATCGTATACACCTTGTACACGGTAATTTCTTTTTTTCCATCCTCATGACCTTCTCCTTTGTTTTATTTTTTTCTTTCATTTTCTTTTTATCATCATTCAGTTTTCTTTTTTCATTTACTCAACTATTTGTCTTTGCTATTTCTTTATTTTTTTTTCTTTTGTCCTTTTCTCCAAGAAATTTTGAAAACATCCATCCTTGTAATTTTTTATTTCCCTGAGCTTCTGTTCATATTTCGACGAAGACGTTCACTTAAAAAAAAAAAACGTTCAATACAAAAAAAAAATTCCTTCAAAATCTTGGACGACCATTGTTTTTTGTTCCTATAAAGGATCACCCGATTTTGAGGAAGCAAGATTCTAATTGAAATGTTTGTTGTTGTTTGTTTGTTGTTTGTTTGGAGTTTTTTTTTATCGAGAGGAAATGGCACACTGTGTTCCTGTGTTAGAACACTGTTCTCCAAATTGCACGCCGTCACTAATTGGAAGGTATGCGACGTGTTAGCAATCAAAGAAATAGAAATGTATTTGTTGAAACTGATGGAGAAGAGGATCAAAGAAAATTTAGATAGCATAGAAAACTGGAAGGAAAGGAAATAAAGAGACAACCAATTATGTTGACTGTTCTGCTAGAGGAAAGAAACTTAGCAAAGTAGGAATAAAGGAAGATGAATTAAACTTAGACCAGATATAAAAGAGAGATAAAACATAAAGGAAAGGCTAGAACAAATATTAGTTATACCATCGAACCAATCATGCAAAATAAGTAACTAAATAAAATAAATAATACGCATTGATTAAATATAAGAAATAAAAAGAAAACATTACTATGATAGAAAAAAAAAATGAGTGTTTCGTGATGTATATTTTTCTTGTAAACGAGAGAAATATATTTCCAAGATTATCGAGTGGGCTCAACTCCAATTTTTCGAATATCTTTGATTTAAAAAAAAAAGATATTACTTAACATGTTAGCCTGTAATTGTACTCGAACACTATGATTTCGATGTAAAAAAATGTGATGTGATTGATTTATTTTCGTTTTCTAGTTTGGCAACCATTATTTAAAATCAATCTTGACCTTGAACATATATGAGAACGTCTAGTGCATGTTTGTCTCTGGGAATTTACTTTCAGCTGAGTGATATTGGGTGATTACAGGAATGTTTGGTTAAATTCTTCAAAAAAATGGAAAATGTAGACAAATATATAGATCCTGCCAAAGAGCTGAAAAAGCTATAAAATGTGAGGGTGATTAGTATAAGCATGTGGAACGGCCCCTACAAGGCGGAGGTAACTGGGGATCAGAATCACGAACCCTTAGACCACTGCTCTGTTGAAACCAGCTACTATATAGAAGAGTCCTGGTAAGATGAAGAGACACACTTACACCCAGACTGCAATGAAAAGTCATCAAAACTGGTGTGAAAATGCCACTGCTCGAAATATTTCTTCTAATAATTATGAGGTATTACAGGCTATAAATAGCATAAACAGATTCTATGTGTCAAAAAAAAATGAATGAAGAGGAGGACTGAGCAGCATTGAGGATTGCGTCTATATAACTATTTGATGACGAGAGAAATACACAAAAAAGCATAGAAAGACTAATTGCAGCCGCTAGTAAAAGCAATGTCAAATAAATGATAAACATTAAAAAATCTCGAAAAGAAAATTGGAAGAAATCACCTTCAAGTAAAAAAGAAAGGAAATTGCAAAAGATGATCCGGTGATGGCAAAGAAAAGGAAAAACTCCGGAAAGAACTTTACCTCTTTTAACAACATCCCCAAAGAAGGACCAATTACATTAAAGCGAAGAGTCATAATATGCAAGAGAATAACCAGCTTAGATTATGTTGCGATAAACATAAAGTGGTTAATCACTTCATAAGGGAATACAGCAAACTAGCACAAAAGAAGTACAAAATTGGACATGAGTGGGTAGGAAATATGATCCACCGGAAACTCTGCAACAATTGGATCATACTAATAAATGGCATTTGCACAAACCAAAATATGTCAAAAAAACTAAGACGCTCTGGATTCTTTGGGATTTTGAGATATAAACATATTTCCCAGTCACGGTTAAAATTCTACACCGAGCTTTATTGAGCAAAAAACAGTCATTTTGTTTCGTCTCGGTCTATTGTGACATTTCTGAGTGACACCTGTGTCCGCCTGCGAACGCCCGCGTTAACACCTGCATCAATGTTTGCACCTAACTAACCTATGTGCTGACCCGAAAGGTTCTCAGCCTAACTAAACCCAAAGGCATGAACCGAAATCCCTCGGTTGTTATATTACACATTAATACCGTAGTAAGTAAACGTAGCAAACTAGTAAAAAACGTGTATAATTGGAGAAACGACTTCGTAGGTTAGGTGACCTCCTTGGATTTGTGCAAGATTTTGAAATTTGACCATACTACCAAATGGGATTTATACAACCAAGAATTCGTCCAAGGGAAAGAGACAGTCAAAACTCTCTGAGTTTTTGAGATACAAACAGATAACATAAACACGATAAGACCAGACTTAAAACTAATTTTTCCAAATAGAACCTGCCGAATTTATCATTTCAAGAGGAACAATATTCAATCAAAACAGATATATATATATATATGGCGTTTCAGTCAGGCAGGTTTCGATCCCAGCTTCAGGTTTCTAGCCTGTCTAGCCACACTGAAGAGTTCTGATAGAACGAAACAGTCTGTTTGTGGATGACAATATATATATATATATAATCATCTACGGCACAGACGGACTGCTTAGTTCTATCAGAACTCTTTAAGTAGACACGCAGGACGCTCGAAGCCGGGATCGAAACCCGACAAACTTGACGTTAGATTAAGTCTGAGACCTCTCGGCCAACAAGCACTCAACGTTGTCTAAGAGAATTTTTAAGGTATTTATTTAGCAACAGCAGCAGCAGCCGTTTATCTACATTTTTATATCCTATGTATATTTCATTCGCCCTATGAATAAAGTTTTCACCACTGGCCCAGGATACCCGGGTTCAACCCCAGGTCGAGTCATACCAAAGATTAAAAAAATGGTACTTAATGTCACCTTGCTTAACACACAGCATTATAAGGTAAGGATCAAGGGTAAAGTGGAGCAATCCAAGAAAGGAGTAGTGCCCTTTCTACACCTCGCCGTATTAGCTATTGAATAGGGAGTCTTCAGGTAACCCTCGACTGGAGTCGACTTTTTACTCATGAGAGAAAAAAGTAAAAACTTTTAAATGAACAGGGTAACAAGGGGATTTATTTTCAAGTTATTCATTTCACTTCAACACGTGTTTCTAGAATTTTTGAAGACAGCATAAAATGCTTGAAACACGTAGACCAAGTCATTTTAATATATATATATATATATATATATATATATATATATATATATATATATATATATATAAGTATGTATGTGCGTGTGTTTTCGTGCGTGTGCTTTTTTGTTTGTTATGCATGTTCTGATTCAAAATTCTTCAACAGAACGTGAATTAAGAGAGATGATTATAAAAAAAATATTTTTACACGTGTTCAAGGTCAATATTGATCTATTGATTTCTAGTTAAGCTAAAAGAAAATCATCCCTTTACTTTCTAGACTGTTTTCCTATACTGAGGAATAACGGATTTCAACAAGTTCACAGAATAGATTAAATGCGTTCAAATTACTACAATCGGACTTTTCAAAACGCCTTTGTTATTTCACAGACCTCACTTTATTTCTTCTTGTTTCATTACATATTTTGAAAATATCTCCATCCCAGTCAGCTGTGGGTCTAGAATACACCGACTGAACTTTGCAGAGGGGTAAGACCCCACCAACGAGTGTCCTGATATGACATTAAAAAATCTAATGATGAGGATCGAGTAATGAAGGAGCTTTTAGAAAGATATTGCCATTACTTCCAGGCCCACTCTTATCCAGATTGGTAGCACCTGATAGGGTACTCTCCATCGGTCGAATAGATCTGTTTGACATTTAAACTGATTTTAAACAAATTATTGATATTTAATTGATACTTTAGTTATACATCGCAATACTTGGAACCATTTGACTTTGTTCAGTCATGCTAAATTGAATTGTTTAAAATAAAACGGTTTGATAAAGTTACTGTATTTAAACAAAACGTTCATTTTTGCTTTAATTGTTAGTTGTATATAGCAATACCTGAAACCATTTAACTTTGTTTACTTATGGTAAATTGAATTGTTAGAAATAGTGTTGCATATTAACCCTTGACAGAGACGTCATGTTCCAGTCGTGTAGAGAGGAAAACAGCAATGTGTGGATGTAAGCAGCTCACGTGGGTTGACTGCGGGAAAGGAGTCATATGGTTTAACATGCGAAAATTCGCAGGGTTTATGGTATCATATATGTAAGCATATAAAGGTCAGTCAAGGGAGTCACGCAGTCATGGTCAGACGTAGAGACCGATCAGTGAATGCCCAAGGAGAGCATGGGCTCCCCGACCAAGAAGCAGAAGAAGTGCTTTGTGGGGCTCGGAATATGGAGGCACAATGAGCCCAAGAAGAATAAGTCAATATAGCAGTCCTCCGCTTGTCTTCGTCTTCCTTTCTCTATCTTTCACTTACGGCAGTTCTAAACCTTCCGAAACATAAAGTAGTGTGAGATATATTTTCATAACAAATTTTTGGCCCATTCGTTTAGTGATTAGCATATAACATTAGAACTGATCATTTCATTGGGTTTACAAATCATATATATATATATATATATAGGGTGGAACGATAAAATTGTCGCCCTAGAAAAAACGACATGATTCTATTTCCGTTAAATGAAAATAGGTTTTCTTTTTTTGTTGCAGACTATCTACTCTTTCGCCAGTTGTGTACAAATCCAAAGAGCGATAGGAGCCTTCTGTCATGTCTGAAAGTGACACAATGTTCAACCAGTGAGATCGGAGATGAACCGCTATACAACTCATGGTCTCTACCGATCCAAGTTATGACAACAGGAGCATTTCCAGAACCCTCAAGATGCAAATCCGGACGGTTTAACATGACCAGGGTGATGAAAACAAAATTTCCGGCTACGATTACGGTCTTTGGTGTGGTTTCAAATGAGGGCCACGTCATGCCTCCTCACATCTTCGAAGTCGGATTGAAAGTCAACACCAAAGTGTACCTGGAGGTGCTGAAGAGTGTGGTGATCCCCTGGTGCAATCAGGTGTCCGCTGGTTGACCCTGGGTGTGGCAGCAGGACTCGGCGCCGGTCCACAAGTCCAAAGAGACCCAGGTTTGGGTTCAGAAGGAGTGCTGTGACTTTATACCCTTCTCTCCCTGCCCCCTCCTCCCCCGACCTGAACCTGCTAGACTACTTCGTTTGGTCATACGTCGAGAACATCACCAACACGACCTCCCACAACACCAAAGCAAGCCTAATCGCCGCCATCCACCGAGTATTCGCCGAGCTCCTGCCGGCGCTTGTGGAAAAGGCTTGTTCCCAGTTCCGGATCCGTATCGAAGCGGTGATTGAGGCTGAAGGCAGCTACATTGAATAGATGTCAGCTCTACCGCATAATCAAGTTACCTGAATTGATTTTTTCAATAAAAGTTTTAAAATAAAGCTTTAATGTTTTTTCTTTGGGACGACAATATTATCGTTCAACGCTGTATATATATACATATATATAATCTTTTCTTATATATATATATATATATATATATATATATATATATATATATATATATAATCTTCATATATATATATATATATATATATATATATATATATATATATTATAACAGTGTTGGTTGTCACTAAATCACTTTGTGTGTTTGTGTGGAACCAAGTGCAATATAATATGGAGAGTGTTCAATATCTAGGATAGAGCAATTATATAACAATAATAAATGCATATACATTATATATATATATATATATATATATATTTAATTCATG
>OY757919.1:20367005-20407927 GCA_963585895.1 Sepioteuthis lessoniana
AAAGGTTGATATGCCATTAAACAAAGTAACCAAACCAAACCAAAGACAGTAACAGTCACCCTCCCCCGCAAAAAACCTACCTCCCTTACAGAAACCAACATCTACCTTCCTCTATATTTCTCCCCTTACTTGCCTCTTATCATACACCCCCCCTCTCTGCTATACCTTTATTTTCTCCCTTATTTTATTTATTTCCTCGTTTGGTTTAATGTTGAAAAACTTAAAAAAAACATTAGTCTGAGGAAGTTTTTAGAATAAAATAATGAAGTATCATATATACACACACATACACATGTGTATGTGTGTCTATATATGTGTGTCATGGTGTGTATGATTCTTTCGGTCTGTTGACCTAACCGTTGTGTGTATTAGCAGGTCACCAGACATTAATCTAATGTGCTGTGCTGTTCCTGTCTGCTGATAAGTCAGCCTCTCACTTTGAGCTAAAATATTTTGGTATTTATACTTTTTGGTAAAATATAGGTGGATCAAAGTAAAATATTTTACGTTCATTTCAGGTGAAATAAAGTTCAAATGCGCAGACGTTGGTTAAGACACAAAACGTGACCTGTTTTAAAAAATCAGATTCATTGAAATTATTCATTTTGGAACCGAACTATTTTTGCTTTTGTGACGAGTTAATTTTTGATCCAATATTTCAGGAATATTCCATTCTATGTGTCCTTCATCGAAACGAGGTTAACGAAAGCATGGACAGCTATCAATATACTATCGATTATATGGAAATCAGACCTAACCGATAAAATGAAACGCAGTTTCTTCCAGGCAACGGTCACATCGATACTGCTATATGGATGCACTTCATGGACGCGAACAGAACGACTGGAGAAGAAGCTAGATGGCAATTACACAAGAATGCTGCGTGCAATCCTGAACAAGTCCTGGCAGCAACACCCCACAAGACACCAACTGTACAGCCACCTGCCCCCTATCACGAAAACTATTCAAGTTAGACGAACCAGACATGCAGGACACTGCTGGAGAAGCAGAGATGAACTCATAAGAGATGTACTCTCATGGATCCCCACACATGGCCGCACAAAAGCAGGACGACCAACTCGAACGTACATTCAGCAGCTATGTGAGGATACAGGTTGTTGTCCTGAAGACCTACCTAGGGCGATGAACGATAGGGAGGAGTGGCGCGAGAGGGTCAGGGATATCCGTGCTACCAGCGCGATATGATGATGATGATGATGATGTGTCTTTCGCTGATTAGTTTAAATATACAAGAGAGTAAATTCCATGTAAGTGAGATTTTGATCCCTTTTTTGTCAAGAATATTACGATCTACGTCTGTTAAAAAACCAAAGATATGTGTATCCTAAAGACATCTAAATACAAAAATTAGGGAGCTGTGAAAGAGAGACTAAAAGTCTTTGGTACTTGATGCCGCCTAGCCTAACACTCAGCATTGTATGGTACGGCTCAAGGGTAAAGTGGAACAATCCAAGGAATGAAGAAACACCCTCTCCTTCACCTCGATGTACAAGCTATTGAAAAGGGAACCTTCGGGTCACCCTCAACTACGGTCGTCAAATTTAATTACTTATTTTCTCCGTTACCTATATCCTCATTTGCTTAAATGTAGAAAAAACTAAAAAAATGTTTAGTTCGAAAAAGTTCTTGTAACAAAAGAAAGAAATATCACTAAAACTAAACTTTTCTAAGTGTTTGATTTATCTATAGTTTCACTCATTTTTATCACCCTGCTCAGATTCACCACGATTTATCATTTTGAAATAATCTGTTGCATTATGCAGGACTTTTTTAATGACAGGCAGGCTTAGCACAAATTGCAACCCTCCAAAGTGTCCCATAAAAATATCTGCCAGATTGACAAATAAATATCGGCATATTGGTCTAGTGCGTAGAGTGTTCACCAATGGTCCGGGATACCTGGGTTCAATCCCAGGTCGAGTCATACCAAAGACTTTTAAAATGGTACATGATACCTCCTTACTTAACACTCAACAATGTACGGTACGTATCAAGGGTAAAGTGGAACAATTCAGGGAAAGAAGTAGCGCCCCCCTACACCTCGGTGTAGTCGCTATTGAAAAGGGGGCCTTCTGGTCCCCGTCGACTACGGTCGCCAACTTTTACTTTATGAAAGGACATAGTTTGTTATGAAAACATATTCTGTTGACTATTTAAAGTTTTAGTTTTTAGAATGAATTTTTTTTAGGAAATGGCTGAAGATGAAACAAAGAAGAAATTTATAAATCGTGAGTTAACATTATCAGTTAAATAATTTAAAAAACTGATATCATTTTGCAATCTAAGAATATGAGCGATTCTCGTTCAAATGATTCAAAATTTTAACATCATGAGTAGAAAACACTAGATTCTATCTTTAATGTTAACCGCTCTTTCTTTTCAAATGAATGATATTCCTTCACCTGAGAAAATAAAAGAAAACAAAAAAAATTAAACATAGAATATTAAGTATAAAATTTTCAATGGTTTTTTTCACATGCTGTTAAACTTTTGGATCATTTAAATGAGAATCGATCAGTAGATTACGAAATAATTTCGATTTTTCTGAAATACCATGAAATTCTCTCATCCAAATTCGTGAAGAAACATTAACAAAAAACGAAGACCAGTATCAGTAATTCTGACAATTCTTGGTCGGCCACCGAAAAATGTCAGTATTGCCCAAATCTATATTACTGTACAAGAAACAATAAAAATAGTTTGCTTTTATTTTTGATTTCATGGATAATTTTAACAGGACGCATTTTTCCGGTTACATTATTTTTTATAATACATGAGAATTCTATTGAGCGATTTTGCTACCAGAAATATGTCACCTTCTTTTGCCGTTAGAAAAAATTGACAGTTGAAGACTTCGAAGAAGACGTTTAGGAATATATTTTTATTCAATCCAAATCTAGAAACCCTTCGAGAGTTTTAGAAAAAAAAATGATTCTGGTAAAAACCGTCCTAGAATCACTTAATAATAAACTAAATTTGGTTTATTGATTGCTTCGTACTGCCAGTTCTGACAGCATATCTACTTATATATATATATATATATATATATATAATTCTGGATGATTTTTTTTCTTTTCATACCAATGCCCTTGGGAAAGAATTGAATCTGCCCGTATTCCCACCAGCTGGTTTAATACAGAGACAGACTGGGTTCTTTAGTCTTTGTAAGGCAACCAGTTTTGGAAAAGGAAACTTTTGAATTCACACCAGCGGTAATCAATTTAAAAGATGATTTTTTGTCGAATCCTGCTCGTATTGGAGGAGATTTATATATATATATATATATATATATATATATATATATATATATTGTAAGTAAAGTAGGGGACATTAGTCGATGATGACTCGAGGGCTCACTTTTTAACAGCTCCGACACTGAAATGTAGAGGAGACGCCATTCCATTCCCTGGATATATATATATATATATATATATATATATATATATATATATATTGGAATGTTTTATATATGTATATATATATATATATATATTTATATATATATATATGTACACGCACACACACACACACACAGGCATATATATATATATATATATACATTTCTTAATGAAAAACAAAAAATAGGATCATAAATTTATTTCCATCCTCTTCTGGGTATTGATAAATATCAATAACACAAAAAAAACAGGGCTGAAGAAGTCCTCTTTTTGTGTTACAGAAGGGAAGGGTGGGAGGGAGTAGAAGAGGACTGAAGCGTTACCTCCTATATATATATATATATATATATATATATATATTATCCTCATTTAATCAATATATACGCTGTATAATTGGTTCAGTTAATCGTCACTAGTTTAAATGTATATAATCCCTTTTTTTTCTAAATTTTAGTAATGTTTTCCTAAAAACTTTTCTGGCGATTTCCGGAAATTGAAAGTAGCTGAAAAGCATTAGATCCTGGGCAATTAAAAATTAAGAATTAATTAGAATTAATCATTATTCCTTTTTGCTTTGTCAATTTTTCATTTTCCCCCACACATAGATAGATAGATAGATAGATCATCACATAAGTCGTACTTGAATAAGTTCTCTTGCTGTCTCTCTAACACGAGATGAAATAAGTTTCCTTGCTCCCTCTATCCCCACCTATCCCTATCTTTAATCGCTTCTGAAAGGTCTCATGGACATCATCCAGTGTCCACACTGAACCGATGTAAGTAAGTCCGGGCAGGTCGACCAACACAGGGGTGTTCATATGTAACAGTCTATTCGAGAACGTCACTTATGTGTTTGTTCTTTTCTCCAGCAGTATCCTGCATATAATGCTAGTCATACTTGAATAGTTTACGCACAGACACATATTGCAGTGGTACAAGATAACCAATTTTTGAGGGATAGGTGTCCTAACATTCCGTAGGATGCGAAAGGGAACATAACATTGAAACTGGTGTTTGAACTCGTTTACTTCCAGGCTGAAGTCCAGTAATTTAGCCATTAAGCCACGTACATGGCCCCTCATAATACAACGAGAAGCTTTTCACTTATTTACGGCAAATACACCCAACCAAGCCGAAACACTACTGCATAGTTTTGAACAAGCCGCCGCAGGCATTGGCCCCCATGTCAATGCAGACAAAACGGAATATATGTGCTATAATCAAAAGGGGGACATCTCCACTCTGGACGGAACCCCTCTTAAACTAGTTGACAAATTCACCTACCTAGGAAGTAGCGTCTCATCAACCGAAAAGGATATCGATACGCAGCTAACGAAGGCATGGACAGCTATCGATAGACTATCGATCATATGGAAATCAGACCTGACCGATAAAATTAAACACAGTTTCTTCCAGGCAGCGGTCGTGTCGATACTGCTGTATGGATGCACCACTTGGACGCTAACTAAACGGCTGGGGAAGAAGCTAGACGGCAATTACACAAGACTGTTGTGAGCAATATTGAACAAGTCCTGACGGCAACACCCCACAAGGCACCAACTATACGGCCACCTGTCTCCCATCACGAAAACTATCCAAGTTAGACGAACCAGACATACAGGTCACTGCTGGAAAAGCAGGGACGAGCTCATAAGTAATGTACTCCTATGGACCCCCACATATGGCCGGGCAAAAGCAGGACGACCAGCTGGAACATACATCCAGCAGCTATGTGAGGATACGGGATATAGCCCTGAAGACCTACCAGAGGCGATCCTATTTACCAACCCCTCCGCTGAGGCAGGATATGACACAAGGTCAAATTTTAAGCGGAGTTTAACAGGTTTTAATTCAGAGTTTTCCTTCTCCTAGACTAGTTGCCTAACCAAGGCTGAAGAACCTAGTCTGCCCTACTATTTACCCATAGCTGGAGGGAGATAAGGGGATTCATACCTTTCCCAAGGGTATTTGCCCGAAAGTGAACGTAATAACGCGACTGGAGTACGAACTCGCGTACTACGATTCCGCAGTCCATCGCTTTAACCATTACACCACGAGGCGATAAACGATAGGGAGAAGTGGCGAGAGAGGGTCAGTGATATCCGTGCCTGCGGTGCGACATGATGATGATGATGATGATATACCAGCAAAAAACGTTGTTTTTAAGATTCACAGATTTTTCAAATTGAAGAATGTACGAATGTTCACGTGAATTGGAATAGCGCTAAAGATATCAGAAAAAAGAGGGTTAATATTTTGTTTTTAATGGGATATCAACCTTTGTGGGTTATTTAAAGTCAAAGCAATCTTTATCGAAGAAAAAATGTGGCAATATTTAAAGTATTGGTGGGGGTACATGAGGTTCATATCTTTCTTATCCAATAGTGAGCATAATAGCGTGAATGGAATTCAAACGCACTTTCTTTTAGGCCGCAGTCAAAAAGTCCCCTCACTTTATAAAGATAATGGTGTCGTTTGGTACCATGGTATATCAACCATTTTCGGTTATTTAATGTCAAATCCATTTATATTCATATTAACGGTTCTATTTTAAACATTTCAGTTTAATATAAGTACAGTTTTTGTTACTCTCAGTTAAATGTAAAAACAGTTATCTTAAACAATTCAGTTTAGCATAAGTGCACTTTTTAATTCGATTAAACCAATACATAGGATTCTATCAGGTGTTACTTCTCTAGGTCAGAGTGAAGCTTGGTGTAACATATTGACCTTCGACCGGGCTGTCAATCAATAAACAGGTGCATCCAGTCGAAGATATCACCTTGACCTGTGGACGGGTTGAATTCGGTGCAGATGCGACCCCCACGAGAAGCAGGTGTACGTCAAACAATTATATAACTCCGTGGCACAGACGGTTTGTGTTAGTTGGAGTTAGTTGCAGTTGGAGTTCGAGGCAGTAGGAACCAGATTGAGCAGACCAGCAGAATGAGAAAGAAGTGCTGCTATAGTCCGAGGAACTTGGGGTCAGTATGTTGCAGTCTGTTCCGTCTCCAATTCACCTCTCACACATAACCCTTTCACAACCCTTTCGAGAATAAAGTATGAGAGGTATAATTTTCTAAAGTGTATTCGTTCGTCATTATTGTTGATTATGTTTCCGCATGTATATGTATACGTATAGTTGTATCACGGCTATACAACACTGGGAGCAATAGCAACGAAGGGGTATTCCACATTCCCCAAAGCTCTAGTATTACTGAAGCCTCACCATCTGATTGTTAGTGTCATATACCGGACACTCGTTGGAGTAATCTTTCACCATCTTCAGCAATGCAGTCGGTGTATTCAACAGCCCCACCCGACTTGGCTAGAAAGATAATGAGTCACAATTAATGGTAGCCCATAACGTCATTGATAAATGCTGTATGTTATATAAGGCACATATATCAAGACACAAAAAATTTTATACAGACTGTGTCGTTATATAGATAATACAACTAATCATATAATATGGGAATGCAGCAAATTTGGTCTGAAAGTAAACAATCCCATCTGCGGAGGGTTGGTGAACACACAAATTAATAGTATATGGAAAAACTGGAACATGTATCACCAAGAAAATTGCTTAAAACCATAGGGATGTCTGTGAGTTAATTTGCTATTCTAGTGGACTATGAAACAAAGGTGAAAAACTAATACGTTTTGCAAAACAACAAGAATATATTTGGAACGCGAAGGCGATAATACAACTCATCTTTTTTGATAGTATGGAACGGACTCAGAAATAAAATCAGGTGGAACTAGAACAGAAAAAAGAATTAGAAAAATTGAGACAACATCATTATTTAAAGAAAAAAAAATGCTCAAGTGAAATAGGGATTATGAAGAACATACTTTGTACCAATATTCAGTTAAACCCATGTTAATTTTAATGCGAACACGGCATCATAAAATGTCTTCTTCTTCTTCTTCTTCTTCTTCTTCTTCTTCTTCTTCTTCTTCTTCTTCTTCTTATTATTATTATTATTATTATTATTATTATTATTATTATTATTATTATTTGCTCCTTTAGAGTTTTTCACATCAGTGTTAGCTGATGGTTTTTCTCGGGAGGTTGAGTGGCAGCAAGTCTCCTCAAGTCTCCAGGAGTCGTCTCAGGATTCTGGCCATTCTTAGCAATGCTGTCGTTTGGATAGTCTCTACCCGTCGACCAAATTCCAAGTCTTCCAGGCCTTTTAATTATCCTTTAGTTATTGTGCCTAAAGCAGCAATCACAATTGGCACAATCGTTACTTTCATGTTCCACATCGTTGAGAGTTTTTCACATGAGCGTTAGCAGTTCCTTTTCCACAGGAGTTTGGGTGACATCAAGTCTTCTCAAGTCGCCAGGACTCTTCACAGTATTCTGGCCGATCTTAATGCTGTAGTTTGGACCATCTCCACACATTCTGTTAATTTCAAGTACGCCTGTCCTTGTACCGATCTTTTAGTGACTTTACTAAGATCACCAATTACAATTGGTATAATCATCACATTCATGTTCCACAGTTTTTTCAATTCCCTAGCAAGGTCCAGGTAATTATCCCTCTGTTCGCATTCTTTGAATTTTACTCTGTGGTCCACCGGGACAGCAAAGTTCATAATTCTACAAGTTCTCTCTTTTTTTCTTGATCATTATAAGGTCTGGTCATCTGGCCGATATTAGGTGATCGGTTTGCATCTCAAAAACCCAGAAAAATTTGTGCGTGTCATTCCGCAAGACAGATTCTGGGTTGTGCATATACCGTTTGGTCGTATGGTCTAATTTCAATTTTTTGCAGTGTTCCAGTGAACCTAGTGAATCACGAGGCCCACCTAGTTGTGCTTAATCCAATACTCTTTCTGTGCAAATTTTCTGCATTTGCTTATTATGTGATTCATAGTTTCGTCTCTATCACCACATAACCTATATCTGCTATTTTGTTGGTTGTTATGGTTAGTCCTTATGGCGTTGTTTTGTGCTATTATCTGAAGAGATTCACTTTTCTTTTAAGATTTGCTTTTCTGGGCCACGTCCAGGTTTTCTCGTGTGAGATGTCGCTTGTTAGTCGCTCAAATCGTCAACAGTGTTGTTTTTCTTCCCAGCTTTGTTTTCTGGTTAGTGTCATTCTACTGGTCCTCGTGTTGTTAGTACTGCTTCTGGTGACTGCAATCAGTCTTCCTCCGCCCTTTTGTATGCACTCTTCGAGTCTTTGTATTGATGCATCAACGCTGTCTTCAATGCTGGCACCTCATCTTCCTCCCTCTCATTTTGACACATATAGTCTGTCAACGTCATCTTTGGGATGCAATGACTTACGTATGGTTATTAGTTTTCTTGTAATTCGGTCCATTTGTTAAGTTTTTCTCTGGTTCAGTTCAAGATTAGTTCAGGGTATCTTACGAGGGATACTACTCAGGTATTTATCTCTTGGACAAGGTTCCTTCTACTGATTGGTTTCTTTGTTTAATGGCATATCAACTCTTTTTATGTTTTTTAATGCCAAATCCATTCTCCTAGAAGAACAGTAGTGATACTATTTAACCCATAGCTGGGATGATAAGGGGGTTCATACCTTTCCCAAGGGGATTTGCCCGAAAGTGAACGTAATAGCACGACTGGAGTACGAACTCGCTTACTACGATTCCGCAGTCCATCGCTTTAACCATTACACCACGAGGACACCCCTCCTTCTATTGAGTTTTATCTCAAGTAATTTTCTGTTTCTTCTGAGATCCTCTTTTTAAAATTTTTTTTCATTTCTGCTTGTTTGATGGTGCCAACTTCCAATATGCCCAAGTATTTATCGGTTTCCTTTTCACAGAACGTTTTGATTACTTCTTGATTTGGCAGTTCAACTCCTTCCGTTGTTTGTTATTTGCCACTGTCTATGACTAGAACGGCGCATTTTTCAAATCTAAATTCCATGTATATCCTCTATCTTGTCTGTATATTCTCATAGTGCATGTTATGGTTTCTTATTCTTTTTCGTTTAAATCAGTAAATCGCCGAAAAAAAACAACCCCTTGATATTCATGGACAACATCAAACATTTTGCCAAAAATTACTATTATTATTATTATTATTATTATTATTTACTCATTAGATGTTTTCACATCAACGTCAGCTGATGGTCTTTCACTGGAGTTTGATTGACAGCAAGTTTCCTCAAGTCTCCAGGACTCTTCTCAGAATTCTGTCCGTTCTCAATAATGTAGTAGTTTGGATGATCTCCACTCGTCCGACAACTTCCAAGTCCTCCAGCCCCTTTAGTAAAAACCCTTTAGTTACTATTCCCAACATAATTCCCAATTCCCAATATAATTGTCACCTGCATGTTCCACAGATTTTTCCATTCCCGAGCAAGGTCGAGGTACTTATCTTTCTTTTCATATTCTTTAAGTTTTGTTCTGTGGTCAGCCGGACAGCAAAGTCGACAATTTTGTAAGTTATTTTTGTGTTGATTATTATTAGGTCTGATCTTCTGGCCGAGATTATCATTATTTTTATTATTATTTCTTGAGACTTTTTAAATTCCAGAGTTAGCTGGTCGTCTTTTGATTTGGGTACTTCTTGATGGGATAGAAATTCCCCAGAAAATTATCTGGAAGAATTGGTCATCACAATAAGAATCAAGACCATCTAGACTAAAATATTAAGATCGGCCAGATTATTCAAAAGAAGCCTACAGACCTGAGGAAAATTGCTGTTGTTCAAACTCCAGCTAAAGGACACCTGTTTACGTTGTAGTGAGAGACATGCAAGAAATAAAATAATTATAACAATTGCCATGAAATAGAATCCGCCCCATAGAATGAGACCTTTAAAATTCTTTGGAATTTTGAAATACAAACGATCACATAAACCTGCCAGAAGATTGGAACAAGTATTCAATATTAAGAAAAAAAAGAACTAGACGTCAAGTGGATTTTTCTGTTTTGGCGGACCACAGTTTGAAAATAAAAGAAAGCGAAATGATTGCTAAATACTTGGGCCTTGTTATAGAGGTAAGATATGCATATTGAAAGTCACGTTGAGAAAATTGTAAGTGGTGTGAATTGAGCAGCCCCCAAAGGGCTTTGAAAAATACCTGAAAAAATTGAAAACCTGTGGAAGGACAGAGACAATCTGAATACAGCACTAGTAAAAACAGTAAGAATACTTGGAAGAATACCTGAGCTTTGAGGGTACTGGCAGCCACTGAGACTTTAGTGAAAAACCATCAGTTAACATTGGTGGGGAAAGTAACAAATAATAAATTAACATCATAAGGACCAACTATTTTGAAGCTAAAATCGATAAGACGCAAGAAACTTGCTAATATAAGTAAAGTAGAAATTGAGACGAAACAACCAATCTCATAATAAGCGAATACAGCAAAAAAAGCATAAGGTTATAATACTAGACACACCTGGGTGGGCAAGGTAATCCACTGGGAATTGTGCAAGAAATTGAAATTTGACCATACGAACACATGGTATATGCACAACCCAGAACCCGTCCATGAGAATGAGACGCATACAATGTAAAACATGAGGTGACGGTGATACCAGTTTTAATGGGAAACCTCTGAAAAATCTTGGTAAAGAGACAGGAAGACTCGAAAACAAAAGGAAAATTGGAAGCCATCCAATCGACTATATTATTAGGATCGTTCAGAATAGTGAGAAGATATCTGTTAATTTGAGGAGACTTGCTGCCTCTCAAACTCCAGTTAAAACCATCAGGATACAGTAGTGTGAAAAGTTCTCAAACGAATAGTCAGAATCCTGAGACGAGTTCGGGAAACTTGAGGAGACTTGCTTTCAGTCAAACTCCAGTGAAAAACCATCAGCTAACACTGATGTGAAAAACTCTAAAGGAGTGAATAATAATAATAATAATAATAATAATAATAATAATAATAATAATAGGCTATATATAAATGTATATGTGCGTTTCTGTGTGTGGGGGGGTGAAGGGATTGTTTACTTCTTTTATTATTCTGCATTGACTTCACTGCTAATAAAAATATAACCGAAGTATAAATTTTTTTGTCCTCTCTCTCTCTCTCTCTCTCTCTCTCTCTCTCTCTCTCTCTCTCTCTCTCTCTCTTACTACTTCCGTTCCTACGCCATGCAGTAATTCATTTTACTGCATTTAGCCGGAAATTTTTGGCATGTATGATTCGTAATGTTGTCCATTTCTTATAAATAAAGTGTTATTTGAAAATTGACTCCTCTGTTTCATAGAAGACACACGAAACTAATATTTATCAAACAATAGTATGAAGGTAAGGGTTAATTTCTTTTAGTTTATAATATAAACACACACACACACACACACACACACACACGCACACATATATATATATATATGTGTGTGTGTGTGTGTGTGTGTGTGTGTGTGTGATACGCAATATATATATATATATATATATATATATAGTGATAGATAGATAGATAGATAGTGAAAGATGAAACAGTCAACCACACGATCAGGGAATGCAGTAAGCTTGGACAGATAGTGAAGAAGAGCAAGCAGGATGAGGTTTGGCGGATGATCCACTGGGAATTGTGCAAAAAAAAAAAAAAATTTTATCATATAGACAAACATGAACAGGGCAGAATTTCTCCTAGCAAATAAAATACGCAATTTTTTGAGTGGGTGGGGGCATTATGAGATAGAAATAGATTTTTCAATTTAGACCAGAAACTGTTTTAATCAATTAGAACTACAGAATGTATCTGCATAAGATTTGCTATTCTGACAGTCTACGAAGTAAAATGAAAAGATAGTTGCAAAATATTGGACCATTCTCGAAGAACCTGTGAAAGATTTTGGAGGAATTTAGAGTCCAGAAAAAAAAAAGAAGCTCGACAAAGATTAGATAAAATTATCTCAATGATCTTAGAGAGCTGAGAATAACTGTTGTTACTGAGAATTCAGAGACCCCACCCCCAGTTGCTACCGTTTTAAAAAAAAACTGGTAAAGAGAATATAATTATGATTATAGTAATGAGACGCACAAAGTTCTCTGGGATCTTAATATACAAACTAATCTCGGCCAGACGACGTGATAGTCAACAACAAAAAAAAAAGAGAACCTGCCGAATAGTGATCTTTGCCATCCAGGTTGAACACAGAGCAAAATTTCTAAAAAAAAAAAAAAAAAGCGAAAAGAGAATATTAATAAGTAGCCCTTGCTCTAAAAACAAACAATGGAACATGTAGGTGATGGTGATACCAATTTTACTAGGAGCACTTGTAACAATCCCAAGAGGATTGGTAACAGGACTTAGAAAACGGATGGCAGTCTACAGAATTAGTAAAATCTTCCAAAATATTGAGAAGAGTTATGTACCCTTGAGGAGACATATTGTCCCTCAAACTCCAGTGAAAAACATCAGCTAAGTCTAACGTTCAAAACACTCCAAAAAGTAACAATAATACTCTATATTTATTCACTTATTGAATATCCAGTGATTCACAAAGTGTTTTGAATTATAATCCGTTAATTTTCTGCTTATTTGGTTTATTTTTAATGAGGAATTTCTTTGTAAGGCTTTGAAACAGTTAACAACGGATTAGAATTGTGTCTTCACACTCTTGAAATAAAACACTTTCATCTGGCAGATAGAGCAGTTCTCATTGTCGTAGAAAAATGAGGTTTAGTTTCAGAATAAGGTTGTTTGCGTTACACTTCACGCTAATGCTCATGAGGAAAACCTGTATTCATTTCTTTTCACCCTGGCTAAGAGAAAAAGTAGAGTAAAACAGGCACTCTTGCCCTGGTAGAGTCAAGATGTCATGTAGAATTTCAAAAATTCTAAGTTCGAACATTCTTCCAATGTGATTGTTTAATTTGTCACAGTGGAGGGAGATAACAAATACTTTGTGTCCGTTTTGTGGTTTGCCGTTATCACTAACCACGTTCTAGCAACTCCCACAGTTATAACAGACGCAACATTCTCTAGGGACTAGTCCTTTTCGTGGACAACAGTTTTACCGTGAAGAAGGGATACTTACTGTATTGGCAGTTGCTGGACTTTTTTTTAAAACTGTGTGCTGAGATCCAAACGAAGATCCAATGAAGCGTGAATCGAAACACATAGAATCAAAATCGAATGTAGGAATAGAAGATTTGAGTTAAAAAATCTTTTTTCCGATTTGTCTTTCACATTGTCAGCACTTAATCATTAAGAGTATTCGAACTATGGTCTTCATCTTTATTGTTATATTCACAACGTTTCGGCTGATGCGTCCTTCGGCCTTCTTCTGGTAATTTTTTTTTCAAATTCACAAGCCGAGAGTGATTTAACGAACTTCTAAGTAAAATCATCTAGAAATTGCAGGTTTTGTCTTGACCACGGGTAAAATGATAAAGAATACTTCATCATCATCATCATGTCGTGCCGCCAGTACGGATATTCCTGACACTCTCTCGCCACTTTTCCCTATCGTTCATCGCCTCTGGCAGGTCTTCAGGGCCACATCCCGTATCCTTACATAGCTGCTGTATGTATGTTCGTGTTGGTCGTCCTGTTTAGCGCGGCCATATGTGGGGGTCCATAGGAGTACATCACTTATGAGTTCGTCACTGCTTCTCCAGCCATGTCCTGTATGTCTGGTTCGTCTGACTTGGATAGTTTTCGTGATGGGAGGCAGTTGGCCGTATAGTTGGTGCCTTGTGGGGTGTTGTGCCAGGACTTGTTTAATATTGCTCGCAACATTCTTGTGTACTGTAGTTTAATACAAGGATTTCTACTCGGTTATAGTTAATGGGATTAGAACAATCTACCCTCGAGGAATAAATAAAGAGTTGTATTTGTAGGTACCTGGGTTTAACAAGGAACTCCTGAAAAAAGTCGAAGGACGCATCGGCTGAAATATTAAAAATATACCAAGAAAGATGAAGACTCTAAATGAAGAAAATTCTCAAACTTCATCTCAAAACTTAGATACATAATCGTCATCTCTGTGTGGGAAATTGAAGGAAAAGTTTATGAAGACTTAATGTTTTTACGAGTAAACTCCAGGGACCCTTAGATACGAACATCGAAACGTTAATCTTTTTTCTCGCCAAGATAATTACTTCGTTTTATTTCTTCAATTTTTAAAAAATTTCTATAGGTATTATGTTTTTTATCTGTCTTCCCTGGGTCAGGAATTGTCTTGTGTATTGTTACTTCGATCTAATCAATTTCATTACTTCCTTTGTTGATTAGAAAGGAGTCCTCAAGTATAGAGCGAGAAAAATCATGTTAATCCTAATGGTTACAACATTGCACTAACAAATTTGTAAAGAAAAAATACGATGCTTTATCAACAGGCGTAATTGTCACAAACTAAAAAAATGAAGTTTTGAATATATGCAATATTGTACTCTCACTGATATACGAGGATCGTGAAATAAGTGTCCAGACTTTTTTCGGATGAGCTCTTTTATTGATCGTACACACATGAAACTCTAGTCCTCTTGAAAGTAATCATCTCCGGCTGCAATGCACTTCTTGTGCCGTTCCAACAACTTCTACAAGGCCCCATGGAAGTCCTCTTGTGTGAGCGTTTCAATGACCTTCGTCACAGCTACTTTCATCTCCTCAATTGTCTCATACCGACTGCCTCTGAGCTTAGGGAATAACCAAAAGTCACAGGGAGCAGGGTCTGGATTATTGGAAGGGCGAGGAAGTGTCTTGATGCTCATCTTAGTCAAATAGTCTGTGACGAGGATGGAGTTGTGGATTGGTGCATTGTCCTGGTGGAAATGCCACTGAGCCTATTTGAAGAGTGCTGGCCTCTTCCCTAGGAATCTCTTCCTGAGCTCCCTTAAAACCTCAACATAGTAACACAAACCCTGACCCTTTGGTTTGTTGACTTCCTTACTCCTCCCACACCTCTCCTCACCCCTCAAAGCCTCCCTGCCTTCCTTGAATCTCCTATGCCACTCAAAAACTGATGCTCGATTCATGTAAGATGGTCGAAAAGCACTCTGAAGTATTCCATACGTTTCTGTAGCATCCTTTTTTTCCAAGTTTAAAACAATTTTATTGCAAATCGTTCTTCTACAATGTCCTCACGTCCAGATTGTATTTTTGAAATTCACCAGCGGTGACAATCAGGTTTTCGTATGGTGTATTCCAATTCCTGCTGTAGCTGTTGATTTAAACCTGAAATCATTAAAATTGGTCAGTCATCCCATGAGATGTATAGCAAACATACCGAATTTTCAAGAGTCTACGACAATTTTAAATGCCTGTACAATGAAAATCTGGAAACTTATCGAATGCACCCCGTAAACATTACACATTTTCTAAAACAAATGAAAATGAATATCTAGAATACATGTAATTAGCGGTTAGAGTGTTTGCCAATGGCCCGGGAGACCTGGGTTCAATCCCAGGTCAAGTCACACACTCAAAAAACTGGTAATTGATGCCTCCTTGCTTAACACTCAGCATTATAAGGTACGGATCAAGGGTAAAGTGGAGCAATCTAGGGAAAGGAGTAGCGCCCTCCCCTACACTTCGGTGTAGTAGCTATCGAAAAGGGAACCTTCGGGTCACCCTCGACTATGGTCGCCAACTTTACTTAAAACGATCTGATAATGATTTAATAACTGGCATATCACAAGCCTTTCAAAAAATTCAAATCGGAAATAAATTTTTTTTTAATAGTTTAACATCTTGCGTATAATGTGAAAATGATTTACTGTCTAAACTATATGTAATGATTTGCAGGCTTGTGTATCAAACAAAAGTTATCTAAAATAAGTTTCAATATTGATATATTTGTAATGATTTATCAGTTTGATCAAATGTCATCAACTATTCAGATTTGAATACGTGAGCTCCATCTACATCAGGTGACAAAAGAAAAATAGCTTCATGAACTATATTATAAAACTAATAGGTTAGCCAGTGGGCTGTAGAATACACCAAATACACCAACTTTACCTCTGCAGGGATGTTAGACTCTCAACGAGTGTCCTGGATATGATACTAAACATTCTGATAGTGAGGTTACGGTAATGCTGAAACTTTGGGGAATGCGGAGCACCACTTCATTGCCATCACTCCCTGGTTCCTTCAAGCCCGGAGTGGTAGCATAAGGTCCTATCTATAGATCAAATAGAACCAAACTGAGTACTAATGCTAAACTGAATTACTTGAAATAGAAGTGTTTTTTATATATAACTGTGTGTAAATAAAAACTATACTTATACCAAACTAAATTGTTTGAAATAGAATTTTTTTCGATGATTAAACTGTACTTAAATTTAAACTGCGTACTTATGCTGAACTGAATTGTTTTAAATTGAACTGTTTTTGTATTCTAAACTGAATTGTTCGAAATGGAACTGTTTTTGACATTGAAACTGTACTTACGCTAAACTGAATTGTTTGAAAAAGAACTAATTATTTGTATAAAAATGGATTTGGCATTATATGACAAAAGGTTGATATGCCATAAAACTCAACCAACCAACAAAGAAACATAAACTAATGGGGAATTATTTTAGACGATTACTTCTTTCGGCCAGTGTGTCTATTTACAGAACACTTTGAAATAGCAAAAGCAAGTGTTTTCCTCGTGAGGTTCAGCAAAAATATATTCTAAACTCTCGTTTCCCGAAACACTGGCGGGGTCAACCACAGAACACTTTTCTCTTACTGCAAAGAGAATGTATTGTCTGTGAAACAGATCTCAACTATCACTTGCGAAACATTATATATATAATTGAAAATCATTTATTAGTATCCAATTGTGCAAAATAGTTCATCACACACGCGCACGCGCGCGCACACACACACACACACACACACATACACACACATAAGTGTTCATTAAACACACGCACACACACGCATAAGTGGACATCACACACACACACACACACACACACACACACACACACACACACAGAGATACCTCTTCATCATTCACGTACATTCACACACACGTGTGTGTGTGTGTGTGTGTGTGTGTGTGTGTGTGTGATGAATGGTTTCGCACATTTGGATACCAAAAATAGTATATATATATATATATATATATATATATATATATATATATATATATATGTATAACAGTCGTTCAATGAATATCGCGGTATGTTATCAGTTAAAGTCTTAGCATTTCTGATGTTGTGTATCTATATATATATATATATATATATGTTGATAAGAATATATATATTAGAAAGTATTTTAAAATCATTACAAAGATATTTCTTTACAAAATCCTCTAACGATGACCCAAGGTCGAATGGTTATATTGTGGCATATTGAATGAATGACCATAATGAAGAAATAATGAAACCGAAATGCATTCTTTACAAGAATCTACGTCTCTTTATTTCTTCACAAAACCGTCGAACATTTGTCAATGTGAGAGAGACAGGGAGACGGAAGACTCGGACTCTTATATTGAACTATATCTTATTAAATACGTTGATTCTATATTCCGGGCCTTATATATTTGCTCTCTTGATGAGAGGTTCTCAACCAGGGTCCGCTTTGGGCCACTGCTCCCCCCGGAGTGGGGCCCAGGGCAGCTTCTGCCTTGACTTGGCTGTGGCTCCAACTGGCAGACAGTGACTCGGTGACTCTGTGAGTGACTAAATGACTGTCAGGGGCACCTGTGAATATATAATTTCATTGCGCCCACGTTTTTTCAAGTTTGTGATTCACGTGATCTGCTCACACCCTTGTATTGCTTGTTTTCCGGTAATCATTTTTGTATATACTGCTGGAATATCCTGTCCCAGAAAATGAAGGTTCTGTTAGAGGTCAATATGGAACAGAATCTACTTGAAAACAATAAAAATATTAGCCGCAAAGGAGCATTCCTATTTGCCTAATTTCATATATATATATATATATATATATATGTGGATGACAATATATATATATATATATATATAATATATACCGGGCCATTGGTCTAATGAGTAGCGTGTTCGCTAATGGTCCAGGAGACCAGGGTTCAATCCCAGGTCGAGTCAAACCAAAGACTCAAAAAATGGTACTTGATGCCGCCTAGCTTAACACTCAGAATTATAAGGCACTGATCAAGGGTAAAGTGGAGCAATTCAGGGAATGGAGTAACGCCATCCCCTACACCTCGGTGTAGTAATATTAAAAAGATAGCCTTCGGCTGACACTCGACTAAGGTTGCCAAATTTACTGATATATATATAGTCATCCACAGACAGACTGTTTCGTTCTATCAGAACTCTTCAGTGTGGCAAGACACGCAGGACGCTCGAAGCCGGGATCGAAACCCGTCCACTGTGTTTCAGACCACTCGTCCACCAAGCGGACCACGTTAGCTAAGGGAATTTGAAGGTATTTTTATTTTTAGAAACAGCAGCAGCTGCCTTTGTTTACATTTTTTATACCCTTTCGGCTACCATAGTGCTCAATTCTTTCGAAGAGCTTTGCATTACGCTAGCGGCGGCCGGCAATTCCTTCGCCTGAGAGCTCTACCCCCATGGGGGAGCATATATATATATATATATATATATATATATATATATATATATATATATATAAAGCTTCGTAATCACTGAATTTGAGAGTTTAATATAAAAACGCACGCACACACATACACACAGATATACTTAATTTCCCCCAAAACTCATATACATTCTGACACATCTATCTATCTATATATTTACCTTACCCATATGAGTAGATTGTAACACAGGAAAAATCTATCGGGAGTTTAGCGAGTTTGATATCGGATGTTTCTTTTCCTAGATTAGTTCCCATAGCAGATGTAACGAGCCTTGTCTCTTCTATTATTCACCCATAGCTATAGGCAGAATAGTGATAAGCACGATGTGAAATGACTGCGATGCTTTCATCTCTGTGAAAGTCATTACCGTGATGTTATTGTAGGAAATGCTTTTCTTTTTATTTGATCAAGTCTAAAATTGTCAGTTCATCGTCTGATAGCCCAAAATTTACCACGAATCAAATCGCTGAATAAAAAAATGTAATTTATTGACTGGAATGCATACACTGCAAAAAACAACATGTTGAATAGTTAGAATGGACGTTTTACTTTAAATAACTAGTCGAACAACTCTTCTGCCCAAAGATATACGACTTTAATCAAGATGCAAAATACACAATCTTAAGAATTATGAGATCACCGCACATCATCTCAGTCCTGTTTGTTGAAGGCCTCCCACTCCAAACGTCATCTTTTACCTCCTCACGGTTCTCTTTGAACTTCTTTGTCAATCAAAAACACATGTACACCGCATGGTTTTATCTCCATACACTTGCTTAAATATTTCAAATGCACAGACTAAATATGTCAGGTTTATTCTTTCTAATAAGTTGTAGTAGTTTTCTGACTGAACTATTTGAACCTGGCCATTGAACTATTTTCTCCCCCACGCTACCAGAATCTGGTGAGGCTCACTGTTGACACAAGTAAGGGTTAATCCGCCTTTCTTCACCCCCACCATGCTGTTTCCTATGGCTTTTTGTGATATGAATTTAGAGATTTCCTTCTTTTTGTTTTGCTAAGGTTTAACCTAGTTTAAATCCTGTTTTCCCTTTTCCTCTTTCCATCTTTATGTATTACATTGATAGATTAATAGAATTTTCCGCTCATTCCAATATTTATGCATTAAATATGTACAGCTTAATAGCGTTTTACCACCACCTCCTGTTTGTTTGGGGTTTTTTTTTTGTTATGCTATGTTAATTCTCTTTACATCCATTATTTTTTTAACAATAAATTGACAGATAACGAAAGAAGACATTAACAAAAATAAAACAACTATTTCCGGATAGTTAAGGGAAACACAAAGTTCTGAACTAAATACGCACATTTGACAACACTCTGAACGTCTATGTCCGTCGTATTTATTTTTTATTTTTTATTTTTTCTTACAGCTGTAAACTCTTGGCCGAGGACATCATTTCACTGCTATTTACTTTGAAATTGGTCACGAGGCTACGAATTTTCTCTCTTATTTTCAAGTCTTTTTGCACCAACTTCCTATCTTTATACAATGTATATATATACATTATATATATAGATTTATAACGTTTTACCCTCCATCCTAGATTTATATATTAAATATTTATAGCTTAATATCGTTTAACCCCGCCTTATAGTATTTTTCTGTGATGGTAAGTAAACTCAATTTGCGTCCATTTTTTAATAGTTAATTTACTGAATATGAGAGAATCCAGTACCAAGAATAAAACGCAACTATTTCCAGATAGTTAAGGTAACACGCCAGCATTAGCTGATGGTTTTTCAGGGGAATTTGAGTGACAGCTAGTCACCTCAGATCTCCAGGACTCTTCTCAGTATTCTGACCGATCTTAATAATGATGAAGTTTAGATGGTCTCCTCACAATTATTATTTCTTCTTGAGAGTTTTTTTACATCAGCGTTAGCTGATGGCTTATCACAGAAGTTTGAGAAACGGCAAATCTCCTCATGTTTCAAGGACTCTTCTTAGTATTCTGTCCGATCATAATAATGATATATTATTATTATTATTATTATTGGAGCTTTTCAAATCAGCGTTAGCCGATGGTTTTTCACTGGAGTCAGAGTGACAGCAAGTCTCCTCAAGTCTCCAGGACTCTTCTCAGTATTCTGGCCGTTCTCAATAATGCTGTCATTTGGATGGTCTCCAACCGTCCGCCAACTTCCAAGTCCTCCAGTCCCTTTCGTAATCCTTTAGATACTGTTCCAAACGCACCAATTACGTACAATTGGTATAATTGTCACCTGCATGTTCCACAGTTTTTTCAATTCCCAAGCAAGGCCGAAGTACTTATCCTTCTTTTCACATTCTTTCAGTTTTATTCTGTGGTAAGCCAGGACAGCAAAGTCGACAATTTTATTATTATCATTATAATTAATATTAATATTATTTAAATTTTGTTTTTGGAGTTTTTCACATCAGCTCTAGCTGATAGTTTATATTACATAAGTTTGAGTGACAGCAAGTCTCTTCACGTCTCCAGGACCCTTCTCACTATTTCGACCGATTTCAATGATGCAGTAGTTTGGATGGTCTGCACTCGTCGTTTTATTTTCAGGTCCCTCATTCCCTGTACCAGTCTTTTGGTGACTGTACCGAGAGCACCAACTACAATTGGTATCGCCGTCAGTTTCATGTTCCACAGTTTTTTCAATTCCTTTGCAAGATCAAGGTATTATCCTTTTTTAGCAGCAAAGTCGACAATTCGGCAAGTTCCATTTTTTTTTATTGATTATCATTAAGTCTGATTGTCTAGCTGAGATTGAGGGATCTGTTTGTGTCTCAAAATAGAACTTTTTTTTGGCATTGAAACTGTACTTACATTCAACTGATTTGTTTAACATAGAACTGTTTTGACATTTAACTGCGTGTAAACCAAATCTGTAGTTATACTAAAGTGAATTAGTTTAATTAGAACTGTTTGAATAAACTGAAAAGTTTGAAATGGAAATATTTTTGACAATTAAACTTTGTACTCGTGCTAAACTGAACTGTTTGAAATAGAACTGATTATTTACATAAAAATGGATTTGGCGTTAAATAACCTATAAAGGTTGATATGCCATAAAATAAAGTTAATTGTTTATTAACTCAAGTATTGCAGTCCGACTAGTATTATAAGTCTCGCGCTGTTGGTGTTACGTCCGAAGTTGGTCTTACTACAGACCGACGTCCTTCAAAGCAATCTCTCTGTTTCTCTCTGAGCTTCCCCTGTTTAAGAAACACGGCGATACTGGAAGTCAGTTTGTTACGAGCCACTATACAACATTACTATTATCATAAGTTACTTGATCATTCATTAGTGTAGAAAAAAATAAATCTAAAATCAAATAGTCAAATTGCATGGCGATGCATATTTGTTTATTTGTTTGTTTCTTGGTGTCTGTATATTTGTGTGTGTGTGTGCGCGCGCGCATTTGAACGTTTATGTGTATATGTTAGGGTTAAAAATACCATTATTCTTTACAAATCAGCACCCTAAAATACAGTAGTTTTACGACCACTTACCTCATTCTCATAACCCACCAAAGAAAAACCATGTAAGGCATACTGAGCTCTGTTGGAAAAGTGACGATGAACTAATAAGTGACCAAACGCCTACGTATGGACACAACAGTTTAGCTAATCAGCAAAAACTTATATTCTTCTGCTCTACAAGAACTAATCAATTGCGATGCCAAATAGGAACAAATGACGAGAGAGAATGATAGAAATCTATTTTATCAGTACGCCTTGATGATGATGATTAGTTTATACATCTCTGTGCTCATATATATAATCCGTGATTGAAAAGGAACCTCTTCAAATTAATAAAATATCTCGATTGTATCAAAGATTTATTGAAACATATTTAATTTTCTTAATGCCGCCATTAGCATCTTTTGAAAAATTTCGGTTGTATTAATTATTGAAGGCATCGGCTTATAGCGGTTTAGGGAAATTGTTAGTTTCTCTAACACTATATTTTTTAGGCAACACAAATGAATTACGAAATTTTTCTTTAACAACAGAGCAAGGAAAGTTTTTTATTTGCAGCTTTGAATATGGTTTGCTTTTGGTGCTGCAAGACTCGTGGAGTTTAGGCTTGTTAGTGTTGGAGACGAAATGGCTTAGCGAGATGTGATAGCAGCGTGTGTTGCTGGACGTGTGATGGATTGTGTTTAAAATCACCGTGTAGTTTTGTATCTGGTATTTGGGGGAGAGTATGCGTTATCTCCATTAATGTGGACCAGAGCTAGTATGTCGAGAGCGGAGTTACGCTCGGATCGACATAGCCAATTTTTGGGGTGACATGAAGTGGTGCCTGTGGAAGGCATGCTGAATAGATCCAATTCATATTCAACTGGGATTCCTTGTAGGAAATCCATAAATTAGATGGTTCCCTCGTTGAGTGTCCATGTTGCTGCTGCTGGTGTTGCTATGTTAAAAAGCATCGCTAAGCAGGGACGACCAGAGAACGTCTGTCCTGGTCGCCGTCTCAAGCCAAAGAGAGTGGGTTTGGCCGCTCACCCGTTTTGCAAGCCGGAAATGAAGGTCCAGGCTGAATAGGATAAGTCATCCTGATTGGGTGAAATTAAGTATTAAAATACAGCATAACATTTTGTAAAATTCAGCATTTTAAATTGATAGGACTTAAAAACATACTGACCAATATTGACATATTTCTTCCACTTGGCTCCTGAGTTCAAATGCTTCTTCTTCGTTTTGACTTTTATTTACTACTGAAATTTTAGGTAGCTTTGGAGGCGGTCTACTGGGGTGGGGGGAGAATTCGGTTTTTTTTTGTTTTTTTTTTCTTTTTTTCTTTTTCCCTTTCTCTTGGGGGGGGGGCTGTGGTAGCATTAGGTGTTTTAGGCTTTTCCTTCTAAACTACTGTTAGGGCTTTCTTTACGAATTTTTAAATTATTTGATAGAAGATATTCAAAAACATTCTGCCTTGTTCGCTGACATGTGGATTGGC
This sequence comes from Sepioteuthis lessoniana, assembly GCA_963585895.1. Taxonomy (NCBI): domain Eukaryota; kingdom Metazoa; phylum Mollusca; class Cephalopoda; order Myopsida; family Loliginidae; genus Sepioteuthis; species Sepioteuthis lessoniana. Next base: position 20,390,870 of record OY757919.1, read on the forward strand.
TAATATCAATTTGGCTTTATAGTAGAGTAAGCGTGTCTTTACATTTAAAACGCATAGTTTAAGCATTATTTCACAAACAAAATATCAATTTGGCTTTATAGTAGAGTATCAAAAAAAAAAAATGTGTTAAGCTCTATAATTCCTAAAGCCTGCTAGGTTCCAAACTGTAGTAAAAAAAAAAAAAAAGTCCCAATACAGCAAAAAAAAAAGCACAAGTCAGTACCATTGAAAGCCTTCCAAAATACCTTTATGTTGGACTTTAACTAAGTTAAAACTTAAAACTTAAAACCAAAATTACCCCCCTCTTTTTTTTTTTTTTTTTGCGCACACATGGGAAGCAGCATGATGTCCGTGAAGGTATCCTGGACGTGAGTTTGACAATTTTACGCTCAGGATCGCCAGTTCGATCGGGGAACTACTGCTGCTCCTCTGTAAGAGTGGCTTCTATAGAAGAGAATAAAACAGCCATCGAAAGATAACCATGACCCACACTCAAACCACTTACACAAACCGCATCGCTCTTCGCGCGGGTAAAAAAGGGGCGCGTCCTGCTGAGGTTGGAGCCCTGACCTCGGTGTTCGAAAAATCAGCTACAGAGCTCAAACAATCAAAACTACTAAAATGCAAGCAAACACTACAAATAGCCACGTTTAACGTAAGAACCTTAAATAGAATAGGACAACTCCCAGAGCTAATCGCATCGGCCGAAGAACATAAGATAGACATAATATGTATACAAGAACACAGATACACGCACACAGAAGATATCAAATATCACGAAACTGACAATGGCTGGTCGCTCGCCACTGTATCCGCATGGAAAAACTCTGTCAACGCCGTAGTAGGAGGGGTAGGATTACTTATAGGACCTAGAGCACTAGAAACGCTTAAGAGCGTTGAGAAAATACAACCTAGAATGATGGCAGCTACATTTAACGGAAACCCCAGAGCAACAATCATCTCATGCTACAGCCCCACCAATGTTAGTGAAGAAAATGAACTGGTCACCTTCTACGATGAGTTATCCTCATTAGTGCGTAGCATCCCGAAACACAACATTTTAGTCATTGGCGGAGACATGAATGCACAAATCGGGAAAAACGGAAACAACAAATACAGCCTCCACAACACGTCAAATAGGAATGGGCAACATCTAACAGATTTCATGATAGAAAATAGATTAGCATGCCTCAATACAAACTACCAAAAAAGAGAGGGTAAACTATGGACATACACGTACGCAAACAATACTAAAGCTCAGATAGACTACGTCCTTATAAACAAGAAATGGAAGAATAGTGCATTGAATTGCGAGGCATACTCCTCTTTTGAGGGTGTGTCCACCGATCACCGAATAGTCACGGCGAAAATACGGTTAAGCCTACGAAAAAACGCCAAACGAACAGCGACCACCAAACACTATGACTGGGCCCTATTAAACAACAAAGATGTAAGAGATAAATACGTATTAGAATTAAGAAACAGATTCAAAACACTACAAGAAAAGACGGAAAAAAGTACACCAAACGACGAATACGAAAATTTCGTCAATGCACACCTCGAGGCAGCAGCAAAATACATTCCAACAAAAATTAAAACTAAATATAGAGTCCCATGGGAAACTTTAGCGGTGAGAGAAAAACGTGCACTAGTGAAAACAGCCTCCAAAAACTATCGAAAAAACCCAACAAACACAAATGTCTTAAAACTAAAAACGACACAATATCAATTAGCAAGCATATATATAATGGAACAGACAGAATACATTCAAAATCAGATAGATAAGATTAGAGACTCGGTGGAAGATAGACAATCTACAATAGCCTGGCAAACAATAAACGAAGTGAGCAGAAGAAAGAACACAGCCAAAGCAAAACTTAAAGCAGCAAACCAACAAGAAAGAATAAAACTGTGGAAACAGCACTTCGAAAACTTACTTGGAAACCCACCAAAAATAACGCATGAACAAATCACCAGAATAATTAGCAAACAATTAGACATTAAACTAGGACCGTTAACACAAGAAGAACTCGACTCGGTTCTCAGAAAATTTAAAAATAGGAAAGCTGCAGGGCTGGACGAAATTCCCCCGGAAGTATGGAAGACCAGACAATTCGACGACATACTGCTCCGACACTGCAACGCAGTATACAATCAAAATCCGATAGATAGATGGATGAAGGGATGCATACTCCCCTTCCCTAAAAAGGGGGACCCCGGATTAGCCAAAAACTACCGAGGCATAACACTTACATCCATAGCTGCCAAAATCTACAATGCCCTACTACGAAACCGAATAGAACCCAAAATCGACAACATACTTAGAAAAAAACAAAATAGCTTCCGAAGAAATAGATCCACGACCTCACAAATATTAACCATCCGCAGAATCCTTGAAGGTGTACGGGCAAAGAACCTACAAGCGACATTAATATTTGTCGACTTTACCAAGGCTTTCGACTCCATTCACAGAGGAAAGATGGAACAAATCCTACTAGCGTACAGCATACCTAAAGAAACCGTAGCGGCAATAACGATTCTCTATAGAAACACTAAAGTAAAAGTACGATCACCGGATGGAGACACAGAATACTTTGACATTGTAGCAGGAGTACTACAAGGGGACACGCTGGCCGCGTACCTCTTTATCATTTGTCTAGACTACGTACTTAGAACATCGATTGACAAAATCAAAGAGAATGGCTTCGAACTGACGAAGAGAAGAAGCAGAAGATACCCCGCAACAACAATTACCGACGCCGACTACGCCGATGACATAGCGATACTGGCAAATACACCTGACCAAGCCGAAACACTTCTGCATAGTTTGGAACGAGCAGCAGCAAGCATAGGCCTCCATGTTAATGCACACAAAACGGAATATATGTGCTATAACAAAACGGGGGACATCTCCACTCTAGAAGGAACCCCACTTAAACTAGTAGACAAATTCACATACCTAGGAAGCAGCGTCGAATCAACTGAAAAGGACATCGAAACGAGGTTAACGAAAGCATGGACAGCTATCAATAGGCTATCGATTATATGGAAATCGGACCTAACCGATAAAATGAAACGCAGTTTCTTCAAGACAGCGGTCACCTCGATACTGCTATATGGATGCACTACATGGACGCTAACAAAACGGCTGGAGAAGAAACTAAATGGCAATTACACAAAAATGCTGCGTGCAATCCTGAACAAGACCCGGCAGCAACACCCCACAAGACACCAACTGTACGGCCACCTGCCCCCTATCACGAAAACTATCCAAGTTAGACGAACCAGACATGCAGGACACTGCTGGAGAAGCAGAGATGAACTCATAAGAGATGTACTCTTATGGATCCCCACACATGGCCGCGCAAAAGCAGGACGACCAGCTCGAACGTACATTCAGCGGCTATGTGAGGATACAGGTTGTTGTCCTGAAGACCTACCTAGGGCGATGAACGATAGGGAGGAGTGGCGAGAGAGGGTCAGGGATATCCGTGCTGCCAGCACGATATGATGATGATGATGATGATGATGAAGTATTAAAATAAATTGAGCGCCAAACCAAAATACGAGATTTTCCTCTTCTCTACTGGCTTAACTTGAAATCCCAGAGTCTATAACTTCAAGTCCTTGGAAATATCCCATTTTATCTGCTCTTGTGGTTTTCAATATTCTTCGGTGGCAAGTCAACCCTTATCTAACAGTATTTTTAGTAAGATGAGTCAAAAGTGTAGCAATATTTCAGTAACCTGAGCCCGAATGCTTTTGCCGAAGTCGTATCGGCCAACCAGCAAAAACGTACATTCTTTAGCTTTAGGCATCTAGTAAGTAAAAGTAAAGTTGGCGACCTTAGTCGAGGGCGATACTAAGGATCCTTTTTCAATAGCTACTACACCATGGTGTAGAGGAGGGCGCTACTCCATTCCCTGGATTGCGCCACTTTACCCTAGATCCTTACATTATAATGCTGAGTTCAAAGCAAGGCAGTATCAAATACCATTTTTGAGTCTTTGGTATGACTCGACCCTGGTCTTGAACCCGTTGGCGAACACTCTACTTATTAGACCAATCTATCTAGAGGTCCCTAATTCAAAGTGATGGCCGATAGGGACGAATAACAAGAAATATTCTATGTTGACGAAACGCCTTGATTAAGTTGATGAGTTTAGATATCTGAGTGCTCATATTATTTCTCCGTGAACTGGACGCGTTTTACTCATCGAATTTGATTCTATGGCTTAGAGCACAGCTTTGGAATTCACGGTTTTAAATCTGCCTGAACTTGACTGATCATCAAGATTCATCCAATCCAAGCAAAATTTCTTTAACCATCTGTTTACTCTATTGTGATCAATTACCTTTCCATCTATTAAGTATCAAATGTTTTTGGTTGCTTCCCCGTCGTTATTGTCATATTATTATATTCCTTTTTTATTCAATGATATATATATATATATATATATTATGTCATTGTGTCTACTCCGGTCTGGCCACACAGTTGCTTACTATAATGATAATTAATGTAATTATCAAGAAATCAGAGACGACGACGACGACGACAAAGAAGAAGAAGAAGAAGAAGAAGAAGAAGAAGAAGAAGAAGAAGAAGAAGAAGAAGAAGGAGAATAGGAAGGGACAGGTGATGATTATTTTAAGTCGATGAGGAAGTGATAGGAAATAGTTTTGCCTTTAAGAAAATGCAGATATTTAGCTTGGAATCTTGTTCTTGAAAAAAATCCAATTTTGCTTCAACGCAGTTTTGCAAAACATGAAAGTAGTTATAATAATAATAATAATAATAATAATAATAATAATAATAATAATAATAATAATAATAATAAAATTCTGTTTTATTTTTTCCATTTTTGATCAAAGCAATTGCATCAAAACTAAACAAAAGTAATTAACTAACAAAAAAAACAAAAAACAAAAACAAAAACACTCAGACACAGACACACATAAACACACAAAATAACATTAAAACAGTAAAAGCAGCTGCACCGACCATCAAAATTTAAAGAAAAATCTATGCCCTCTGAGTTGAAGACGTCCTTCCTTCCTTCCTTCCTTCCTTCCTATTTTTGTCGAAGATGGTTATTTTTATTTGATGTTTTTGAATATTTCTTTACTGTAAAGAGAGCGAATTCGTAGAACTTGGGGCGTTGTCGCAAATTAACTTTGACATGCCAGAGGGTACGGGTTAGGGATAAATGCCATCAGGTTTTTCTCTGAAGATCATAATCTGATAATATATTCCACTAAATGCGCGTGTTTGTCTTTGTGTGTTTTTATCAACGTGCTTTGAGGCGCGCGCGCGCGCGCGCGTGTGTGTGTGTGTGTGTGTGTGTGTGTGTGTGTGTGTGTGTGTGTGTGTGTGTGTGTGTGTGTGTGTGTGTGTGTTGTAAATGTGTCATCGAATGATTTGTTTCGGAAGAATGTTTTGAATGTATTTGTAATCACAGGTTCATGGGAAAAGCTGTGTGTATGAATATGTGTACATGAATGTGAGTGTTACTGCGTGTGCGTGTGCGTATGCGTGTGTTGATTTATGTGTGAATGTCAAGTAATATTAATACATATATATATATATATATATATATATATATATATATATATATATATATATATATATATATATCAGCGATGTCTATATTTGGAAACTGGTCAATCATAAATATAAATCTTATTAGAAATGTAGGTAGGATTGTGTTTTGAAGAAATTATATGGATTTTCAGAAAGAAATACGCATATGGAGAATACACAGACACACACAGACACACACACACACAGACACACACACAGACACACACACACAAACAGATATATATACATATATATATATATATATATATATATATATATATATATATATATATATATACTAGGAAGTATATCTGGGTTTATTTTTTAATATACTAACGGTCAAAATTACACTAAATATACATTCAATGATTGCAAAAATTTTGTATATTTATGTGCCTTTAAAAATGTCAAAAAGCAAACGAAATATAAGCTTACAAAATGTTCAAATAAATGAAATCGAAACTGTTGGAGGTTCTCATTTTTGAAGAAAACTTTTAAGGCAAATATATTTACCTTATTTTTCAGAAAACAGTAATTTTGGTTGAGAAAGCTAATAAGAGTGGCAATAAAGTTTACGGTGCGAGTTTCCAAGAAAGCCAATACAAATAGCATCACTTTCTAAACTGAAAATAATTTTAAAAGTTAGTTCATAAAAAAATGGCATATAAATTTTTTTTTTTATAAAGACAAAGTTGTAAATCAGTAATTAGAAAGTGATAGAACTGCTAATTGTCCTAGTGGGTAGAATGTTCACCAATGGTCCGGGAGACCTGGGTTTAATCGCATCATATCAAAGCTATAATAAATAGCACTTGAAACTGCCTTGCTTAACACTCAGCAATATAAGGTACGTATCAAGGGTAAAGTGAATCAATCAAGGGAAAGGAGTAACGCCCTCCCCTACACCTTGGTGTAGTAGCTTTTGAAAGTCAGCCTTTTGGTCGCCCTCGACTACAGTCGCCAACTTCACTTACTTTGAAAAAGTAATTTCTTCATTAGTACTTTTACTCTTTTTTTATGAGCTTTTTTTTTTTTATCTAATCCGCAAACCCCACCAGAAAAATTTTTTTTTTTTTAATTTATATATAAGACTACTTGAAACTTTTGAAAGAAAAAAATGATTATTTTAAGAAAAACACTTTTTTGTGGAATCTAGATTTTGAAAACCAGCTGAAGCACGTGCTCTCTTTCTCTCTCCCTCTCTATCATTCTCTCTCTTTCTCTCTCTCTCCCTCTCTCTCTCTCTCTCTCACACACACAAACACACACACACACACATAAACACACACAAACACACACATATACTTACACACGTGCAGACACACACTCACTCATACACACACTCACAAACACACTCACTCATACACACACTCACAAACACACTCACTCATGCAGACGCATTCACACATACTCACTCATACTCACACACACACTCACCCTCCCATACACTCACACACAATGGAGACTTTTAGCATAAGGGTTATCCTATGTGAAAATTTCATAGGTAACACAAGTGCCAATTCTGGACTAGACTGTGTTTCAATTCACTCTTGCGAATGCATGAATCCATCGGTAACCAGAAAGGGAGATCGGTTTCCTTATCCATGTTAGGTAACCAGTCGAGAATGGAGAACTGAATTGAAACTCTATTAAATGACTTAATATCATATCCAGCCTGAGACGATATGTTTGATAAACACCCCCCCCCACAAAACTATATATATATATATATATATATATATATATATATATATATATATATATATATATATATATGAATGTATCAGTGAATGTGAGACTCGATCATTCAATAAATGAGAAAAAATTATTTAGTAAAAGAAATAGATATTTTATCCTGTTTCTTTTTTTTATTGAGTGGGACTATGAACTAGAGCAGAATTGCAACAAACTTTGACTTTGATCTCATTGACACCAATTCTACACTCTGATCATAACAACCAGAGCTGAATAGTACGTACATGATATACAACTCACAACTATGTAAGGTATGCATATATTAATTTGTACATTCGTGCATCGGGGAACATTCCTGACACTTTCTAAAATCGAACTCTGTACAAATTTTAAGGCTGTGTGAGCAAACCTATTTTTTAACATAGAAAATGACTTTATAAAATCGTAGCAAAGCATATAATCGAGTAAAGTTTAAGTAATTTATCCCCCCCTCTGTGTGTGTGTGTGTGTGTGTGTGTGTGTATATATATATATATATATATATATATATATATATATATATGATTTTGAACCATTCGTAAAAAGTATAAATATGTTAAACGCTTGCGTCTGCTACACACCTCTTTTTAAGTTAATGTATTTTTTAATATTTAGAGCAGATGTATGAGCAAAATAATCTTGTTTGGTCGGACTCTATGTGATTCACAATTTCGCCGAGTTTACCATCTGCATAAAGTTAAAGTCATATAAGAACTGCTGCTCCAGATTCAGCCAAAGAGAATTTAGTGAACTATCAGTTCAAATTATCCAGACGTTCTAAACACGTTCATAACGCTAACTCATTTCGCGACAGTTCCCTAATTATTCTAAATACTTATTCCAGTGTGAGGGAAGTCTCTGTGTTGTAGTGTTTAATGAGGTGGACTGCAACATCATGGTGAGTTCACACTCTAGTCACGCTATTTTGTTCACTTTCGAAAAGGTAAGAACCCCTTAGCCGTTCCAGTTATGAGTTCGATAGTACCACAGCTTTTCTACAAAGATAGATTTGACATTAAATAATCCACTAAGTTTGATATGCCATCAAACAAAGAAAACCAACCAAACCAATTATATGATGATCCGCTGTCATTCATTTAAAGTAATCGACGCTTTCAAATCTTACAGTTGAGATATTTTAGTTAAGGATAAAAAAATCGCTGGTTGCTAACTCTGGTGAATATGGTGGGTACTGGGACTGAACATAACTGTGCTTCTCCACCCAAAAAACATATTTTCAAAAATGTTGATAACGACTTCCTTTTATTTTTCAACTTCGCACAGATTTGTTTAGTTCGCCATGGTGTCTAGACTACGGTCTAGACCAGTAGTCTGCAACTTTTTCAGCTTTCGGGCAACAAAGTTTAACTCAAAAGGCTCTAGGGACTTCGTTCTTAAAGGAGTGTAAAAATCTAAATCCAAACATTAACGTTCATAATTTATCATTGATATATCTCCAGTTGTTTACAGTCACAAAAATATTTTTTTAAAAAGTTTGACGGAAGGAAGACATCAGATAAGTCATGATTTGACAGTTTCAAACTTAGCGTACACTTGGCATGTTTCATTTTGTAGAACTCATCACAGATGTTATCATCAACATGTCGCGCTGCCAAAATGGATCTCCCTCTCTAGCCACCCGTCTCTATCGTATTTTTCTGACGAGAGGTCTTCAAGGCCATATCCTGTATCGACAGAGCTATTGTATATAGGTTCAAGCAGGTCGTCCTGTTTTTGCTAGTCCATGTGAAGGGATCCACAAGAGTATGTCACTTATGATTGGTTTGGTTTCTTTGTTTAATGGCATATCAACCTCTCTGGGTTATTTAATGCCAAAGCCATTCTCCTAGAAGAATAGTAGTGCTACTATTTAACCCGCAGTCCATCATTTTAACCATTACACCACGAGGACACCCCCATGTCACTTATGAGTTCGTCCTTACTTCTCCAGCAATGTCCTCCATCTCTTGTTCGTCTAACTTGGATAGTTTACGTGATGGGTGGTAGGTGGCCATATAACCTCTTTTTTGGGGGGTTGCCTCCAGGATTTGTTCAATACAGCTCAAAGCATTCTTGAGTAATTGCCGTCAAGCTCTTTCTTTATACGTTTAGTTAGTGTCCATGTAGTGCATCCATATAGCAGTTTCGACACGACCACTGCTTGGAAAAACTGCGTCTCAGTTTATCGGTCAGGTCTGACTTCCATATGTCCGAAAGCCAATCGGTAGCTGTCCATGCCTTTACTAATAGGGTATTGATATCTTTCTGGGTTGATGAGACACTGCTTCCTAGGGAGGTGAACTTCTCCACTAGTTTCAGATAAAATCACATGTATTCCGTCTTGTCTGCGTTGACATGGAGGCCTATGTCAACAGCTGCTCATTCCAGACTATGTAGCTGGTTCTCGGCCAGAACAGCAAGGTCATCAGCGTAGTTCGCGTCCGTAATTGTTTGTGCGTGATATGATTCACAGCTGTATGTTGTGTCAAACATACTCACTACTTGTTGGATGTGGGTGATTAGTTTACGGGGACGTCCATGTGGTTTTTATAGTAATCGAGAATGAAGTGGAAGTGCCGGTGGTGTAGTAGTTGCCGTCGTAAGAAATGGACACGGCGACATGAGTTCAAATCCTGGACGAGACTGATTGCATTTCGCATAGCACTAATACCCTTGGGAAAAGTATTAATACTATTATTCTCCCTCCATCTATGGGTAAATAGTGGAGCAGACTGGTTTCTTCAACCTTGGTGAGGCAACTAGTCTAGGAGAAGGAAAACTTTAAATTCAAACCAGTTAAACTCCGCTTAAAAATTGACCTTGTGTCATATCCTGCTCGAGCGGGATTGGTACATATGGAGAATGTGGCAAACAAGAAATCTTGGAGTTTTCTCACGACTAAAGATCAATAAGTTATATATTCAGTGGTATGGTATTCTTCATAGTCAACATCAAAAGGCAATGAGAAAATCTTTTGTCTACCCTCGCATTGATGGGTTTCGAGTGTCCCATGTTACCTGCAGACTGCGTGTAGACTACTCCTAGAGTAGACATTTAGATATATTAATTTTATTGCCTAAGTTATATATTTGTGCAAAGATTTTGAGTTAAAAGAAATAAAGACTTAAAATTAGTTAATTAATTCTCGATAACACTTCCTATGCGACTGTGTGAGGGGCATACGAAAAGTCTCCAGCCTTTTTTTCGTATGGGCACTTTTATTGATAGTACATACACGAAACTCAAGTCCACTTCGAAGTAAGGTCCTCCGGCTGCAATGCACTTGTTGTTGTATCGTTCCAATAACTTCTTGAATCTCTTATGCCACTCAAAAACTGATAGGGGGTGTCCTCGTGGTGTAATGGTTAAAGCGATGGACTGCGGAATCGTAGTACGCGAGTTCTTACTCCAGTCGCGCTATTACGTTCACTTTCGGGCAAATACCCCCTTATCCTCCCAGGTATTGGTTAAATAGTACCACTACTGTTCTTCTAGCAGAATGGCTTTGGCATTAAATAATTAAAAAGAGTTGATATGCCATTAAACAAAGAAACCAAACTATCAAAAACTGATGCTCAATTCATGCATGATGCTGCAAAAGCAGTCTGAAGCATTCCATACGTTTCTGTGGCATTTTTTCAAGTTTAAAACAGGATTTTATTGCATATCGTTCTTCTAAAGTGTCCCCACGTCCAGATTGCATTGTTGAAATTCACCAGCTGTGACAATCAGGCTTTAGTAGGCTGTATTCCAAAAGAATTATCAAGAGTCTACGACAATTTTAAATGCCCATACGAAAAACGTCTGGAAACTTATCGTATGCTCCTCGTATGTTGACCAACCGTAGTAAAGTACGACCCGAAAGTTTCTTTTTAAATACAAGGTGTAGAGGAGAGCGCAAGTCCTCTTCCTGGATTGCTTGACTTACCCCCTGCACTGTACCTTATAATGCTGTTTTTTAAGCAAGGAGGCATCAAGTACCGTTTTTGATTCTATGGTAAACTTGAACTAGGCAAACACTCTAGACATGATGCCAATGGGCCTGCATTATTCAAAATAGCATGTTTAAATAAAAAAAAAAATAGATAAATAAAAAGATAGAGAAATAAACGAATGAAAATTCCCATACATATGTATTGAAATATCTATTTTAAGTTAAATATAGATAAAATCATTATAGATCTCGAGTGAATTAAAAAAAATGCAAAAAAAAGGTCACTGAATCGACACTGAAATGCCATCTTTACCAAAAATATCTTATCGAATCTAAATGGAAAATAAGCAGAGTACTAATTGCACTGTTATGCTATAAGTTAATGTATTGAAAGCATATGACCAGGTATGCGGTGAAAATATTTCAATCGCATTTGCTATTTCGATATGTTAGACTGACTCACAAACGGACGTCAATGATTCGGGAGTGGTTTAAATCAAGTTGAATTCAATCGAAAAGTGAACATCAATAGCGAGACCAAGAAATACATATATATATATATATATCTATATATATATATATATATATATATATATATATATATATATATATATATATATATAAAGATATTTACACACAAATACAGACATTAACCAATGAATTCATGCAAATGTAAAATATATATTTATGCTTATAATTTTGAATACATGATTCTATTCAGTGGAATCGATTCATAGACACCCACCTACCCCTCCACAGAAATACATACATACATATATATATATATATATATATATATATATATATATATATATATATATATATATATAAACACACCCATGGACACAGAATATATATATATATATACACACACACACACACACATATATATATATATATATATATATATATATATATATATATATATATATATATATATATATATATATATATACAAATAATGTGAATTTGGGCTAGCGACGCTCTTGTAGGTATATTCTGTTGAAAATAACAGAAAAATATCTCACTTTCATGTTACTATTCGTCTTTGAATATTGGCAAGTGTGATGTTGCAACTTTGGTCGAAGTTTCTTTTTTTTAAAAAACATTCAAAATATTTAAAATAATGGTTGAAGGCTTTGTCTAAAACTATCCAGAATAGTTTAAAAAAACACGTATAATGTCACAATTTGGTTGAAGGCAGTTTTGAAACTGTCCGGAATGGATTTAAAATGACTAGATATCGCAACTGAGGATGGTAGTTGTTTAAAAACAATCCAAAGTTGTATAATAAAAACTCAATATAACAATAGTGGCTGAAGGCAGATTCAAACACGCTCAAAATAATAAAAGAAAAACAAACAAAATATTTAAAAAATCTAAAAACAAAAGCAAACGTCGCAAATGTGGTGGAAAATTATTTTAAAGCAGTCCAAAATTGTTCGATAAAAATGAAATATTGAAAATATGTTTAAAGGCCAAGTTAAACCAGTCCAAAATAGTAAAATAAAAGAAAAAAATCTTGGAAAAATCTTGGACGTTTCAACTGTTGCTGAAGATAGTGTTTCACACTGCCCACTAAATTTTAAAACGTGTCTAAAGTCTTTATTTTGTACAGGTTTTCAGCTCCCGTTAGCCTTAATTATGAATATTACTTAAATAGATATTTCCTTTATATATATATATATATATATATATATATATATATATATATATATATATATATATATATATATATATATGCGAGGATCATTAAATAAGTTTCCAGACTTTTTCCGTTTGGACACTTTTATTGATAGTACACACATGAAACTCTAGTCCCCAACAAAGTAATCTCCCTCGGCTGCAATACACTTGTTGTACCGTTCCAACAACTTCTGCAAGGCCCCATGGAAGTCCTCTTGCGTGAGCGTGTCAATGACCTTCGTCACAGCCTCTTTCATCTCCTCGATTCTCTCATAACGACAGCCTCTGAGCTTAGGGAACGACCAAAAGTCACAGGAAGAAAGGTCTGGACTATAGGGAGGGTGAGGAAATGTATTGATACCCTTCTTGGACAAAGAGTCTGTGACAAGGATGGAGTTATGGACTGTTGCATTGTCCCGCTGGAAATTCCACTGACCCGATTTGAAGAGTGCTGGCCTCTTCCGACAGAATCTCTTACTGAACTCCCTTAGAACCTCAACATAGTAACCCAAACCCTAACCTTTTGGCCAATCAAGTCTGGTGTATTGACTTTCTTACTCCTCCTACACTTCTCATCATCCCTCACAGACTCCCTGCCTTTCTTGAATCTCTTATGCCACTCAAAAACCGATGCTCGATTCATGCGAGATGGTCGAAAAGCAGTCTGAAGCATTCCATACGTTTCTGTGGCATCCTTTTTTCCAAGTTTAAAACAGAATTTTATTGCATATCGTTCTTCTAAAGTGTCCCCACGTCCAGATTGCATTTTTGAAATTCACCAGCTGTCACAATCAGGCTTTCGTAGGGTGTATTCCAATTGCTTCTGTAGCTGTTCATTTGAACCTGAAATCATAGAAATTGGTCAGTCACCTCATAAGATGCCTAGCAATAATATACTGGATTTTCAAGAGTCTACGACAATTTTAAATGCCTGTACAAAAAGTCTGGAAACTTATTGAGTGCAGCACGTATATATATATATATATATATATATATATATATATATATATATATATATATGTATGTGTGTGTGTGTGTGTGTGTGTGTGTGTGTGTGTGTGTGTGTGTGTGTGTGTATTCAAAGAAGTTTTGCTTGCTTTTTTTGCTTGTGTCATATCTTCTGTCTAAGTGCTTTCGACTCTCCTTCTGGTCATCTTCAGGGGTAGTGTAGTTTTGAGTTTAAAATTTGAGTTTTTATTGTTTTAATTACTTGTAGCTATTTGTTTTGACGTTGTTGGTTGGAACGTTTCCTGAGTATAGTTTTTAAAACTTTGAAAAGAAAAAATAAGGTTTACTAATTGAGTAAATAATTTTTAGTTATCAAAACTATTGAATATGTTAGTGCAGTAAGAATTTTTAATGCATATTGCATCTAGAACTTTTAATAGTTTTTATTAATGTTTTTATTTATAGTTATTGTATTATGTATGAGAATCTTCCTTATATTGGATGATGTAAGTTGGTTAGTGCTCACAAAACGCAGAAAATGTTCCCACCGAAAACTTCAAAACAAAACTCTACAAATAATTAAAACAATAAAAACTCAAACTGTCAACTGAAAACTACACTAGGTCTAATGCCAATTAAAAGTATGGCCGAAAGCGCTTAGGCAGAAGATATGGGACAATTCCTTTACCAACAACATCCCGATACATCACAAATTAAAAGAAAAGTTGAAAAATTACTATTAAGAATAATAAACACATTGTGATGCATCATCTTTAATAAAACTTGCCTTAATAACAGATTGCGGATTAAATATACACCCTTCAATATATATATATATATATATATATATATATATATATATATATATATATATATTCAGTGCGTGACTTTAGCTTTTCTTCAATTCGGCATGTCTTAAGAAAATATGTGCATCATCCATCTACACGGATACTCTCTTGGATGTAACCCTAATTCAAAGAAAAAGTTAAATACTATACTCTAATCACAACACAAAAGATTTTTAAATTATTATCATGCATAAAATGGAGAAAGACAGGGAGAAAACATTAACATTTCATGACATGAATGTCGTCTCTACGCTAATATATATATATATATATATATATATATATATATATATATATATATATATATATAGTGGGAGAGAGAGGCGGGGAAAGAAGGAAAGATATATTTGGTTCATTTGAAAAAAATAATTGGATCATGGTCTTTTTGGTTTGTAACGGAATGCTTTTATAATGGCATGTAAACCTTAGTGGGTTATTTAATGCCAAGACGGACTTGTTGAGGAACAGTAGCGCTACTTTTTAACCTATAACTGGAGGTATAATCAGGTTGATTCCAAAGATTGTCATTCCGAAAGTTACCGTAATCACTGGACTGGAGTTCAAATTACTTGATATGATGTCGCAGTCTATTCATTAATCTATTCATTATAAAGATAACCCAGCATCCATTTTTATAGGATCGAAACAGCATGTGAGGTAAGTTTGTTAAAAAGCGCCTCACCTGTTACCAGACAGTTTTGTCAGAACATTTCTTTTTTTTTTTATATACAATATTGATATATTGACTTTTTGTACGTATTCTATTTTACAACCATTATCAAAGTAGATAATATAACGTATATTGTGGCAACACACGACAAATAAAATCAGCATAACATGTTGTTCAAACGCATTACATACACTCACGCGAACGCTCTGAGTGTGTGTGTGCGTATATATATATATATATATATATATATATATATATATATATATATATGTATGTATATATGTATATATTTGTTTATTCCTCTCTTCATATATCTATGTATTTTTATTTTTATTTATTTGTCTATTCATGATCGAGAGCTGGTTTCCAAGTATTGTTCTAATTAGAAAAAACGAATTCAAAATTGCAAAATGAAATGCATTAATAAATAATGACAATAAAAAGGGAAATAAATATAATAAACTTGTATAAAATGTGATCAAATCAATCTCAAAAAGGAAGTGTGCGACATTACACTTAGTTTTGTCATATTCTGGTCACAAAATATCTCTGCAGTTTATCAGCAAACTTGGAACATTTTTTATTCTGGACATTCTAATTAAGCGTAATTTAAACTAAAAGACGCATTTCATTTTTCCTTTAGACATCATTTTCGTTATATTTATACTTTCTTACTGAGTCTTTTTTAGACACTGCTTTCATGACTTACCAAATGACTATGAACTAATAAACTCTATAAGCACATACACATGTCAGTCCTATGTTTTGTACTGTATTCATCCTCTCTTTTTCTCTCCTTCTTTTTCTCTCATGTATATATATATATATATATATATATATATATGTGTGTGTGTGTGTGTGTGTGTGTGTGTGTGTGTGTGTATCTCCATGTGTGCGTATCACGGTGTTTATTTGGGTGCGCGTACGTTCCTATGCAGGCGAGTATACATATATATATATATATATATATATATATATATATATATAAAGCATGGGAATATGAATACGCACAACCCCACTCCCACACGTATGTCTTTTTTTTTTAATATCAAAATACATTAAAGAACGAAAAGTATCACCATCTAATGATACATGAATTACTTCAAATTACAAGAGACAATTTTTCCAGCATAGTTTTCATTTTTGATGAAATAGTTTAATTATATTTATCTTAAGAATACCCGATGCTATTATTAAAGTAAATCCATATACATTTCCTGATTAATATCCACATGCACACACACACAATATATATATATATATGTTTGTGTGCGTGTGCATGTGTGGGCGTGCGTGCGTGTGTGTGTGTGTGTGTGTGTGTGTGTGTGATTGAGTGTGTGTAAGTGTGGATGTGGGTCTGAGTGACTGTATGTATCCAACCTCTACACATTTTCAGGATGTGACTCAGTGTCATTTTTGACAGTGGAATTTGTTAGGTTTGAATTTAGATTCTCATTCTGGACAGGTTGGCATGCCAAGTTAAATCAGCCAAGTCTTCCCTACCATTTACATATAGCTTGAAAGAGAATAGTTGTATATATATATATATATATATATATATATATATATATATATATATATATATATATATCACGTTACGATATTTTTTAAGCTAAAGAAAAAAAGAAGGTGCAAAACACTTTAACTGAGTTTTATG
>OY757919.1:20408127-20488127 GCA_963585895.1 Sepioteuthis lessoniana
GCCTTCTATCATGTCTGAAAGTGACACAATGTTCAACAAGCGAGATCGGAGATGCGTCGCTGTACAACTCATGCACTCTACCGATCCAAGTTATGACAACAGGACCACTGCCAGAATCCTCAAAATGCGAATCCGGACGGTTCCACGTGCTCAGAGTGATGAAAACCAAGTTTCCGGCAACGGTTATTGTCTTTGGTGTTGTTTCAAGTGAGGGCCACATCATGCCACCTCACATCTTTGAAGTCGGTTGAAAGTCAACACCAAAGTGTACCTGAATGTGCTGAAGAGTGTGGTGATCCCCTGGTGCAATCAGGGTCCGGTGGCAGACCCTGGGTGTGGCAGCAGGACTCGGCGCCGGTCCACAAGTCCAAAGAGATCCAGGCTCGGCTTCAAGAGTGCTACTACTTTCTACCCTTCTCTCACTGGCCCCCCTCATTCTCCGACCTGAACCCACTGGACTACTTCGTTTGGTCATACGTCGAGAACATCACCAATATGACCTCCTACAACACCAAAGCGACCTGATCACCACCGAGTATTCACTGAGCTCACGCTGGCGCTTGTGGAAAAGACAGGCTCTCAGTTCCGGATCCGTATAGAGATGGTGATTGAGGCTGAAGGTGGCTAAATTGAATAGATGTGAGCTCTACTACATAGTCAAGGTACCTGAATTGATCTAATGAAGTAAAAGTTTTAAAATAAAGCTGTAGTTTTGTTTTCTTTAGGACTACAATTTTATTGTTCCACCATATATATATATATATATATATATAGTCTAGACTACGTGCTTAGAACATCGATTGACAAACTCAAAGAAAACGGCTTTTAACTGACAAAGAAAAGAAGCAGAATGTACGCCGCAAAAACAATTACTGACGCCGACTACGCCGATGACATAGCGCTTCTGGCAAATGCGTTCACCTAAGCGAAACCCTACTGCATAGACTGGAACGAGACGCCCCAGGCATTGGCCTCCACGTCAATGCACACAAAACGGAATACATATGCTTTAATCAAACAGGCGATATTTCTACTCTAAACAATAGCTCTCTCAAACTAGTTGACAATTTCACCTACCTTGGAAGTAGTGTCTCATCAACCGGGACTGACTTCGACACGTGATTAACAAAGGCATGGACAGCTATCGATAGGATATCGGTCAAATGGAAGTCAGACCTGACCGATAAAATGAAACGCAGTTTCTTCCAAGCAGCAATCGTGTCTATACTGCTATATGGATGCACTACATGGACGCTAACTAAACAGATGGAGAAAAAGCTTGACGGCAACTACACAAGAATGCTGTTAGCAATATTAAACAAGTCCTGGAGGCAATACCTGACAAAACAGCAGCTATACTGCCACCTACCAAACATCACGAAAAGTATCAAAGTTAGACGAGCCAGACATGTAGAGAAGCAGGAACGAGATCATAAGTGATGTTCTCCAACTGACCTCCTGACATGGCCGAACAAAAGCAGGGTGACCCACTCGAACTTACATACAGCAGCTCTGTGAGGATACGGGATATAGAGCTGAGGACCTGCCAGAAGCGATGAACGATAGGGAGGAGTGGTAAGAGAGGGTCAGGAATATCCGTGCTGGTGGCACGACAAGATGATGATAATGATATATATATATATATGTGTGTGTGTGTGTGTGTGTGTGTGTGTGTGTTTGCTGTACAAACCAAAGAAAGAGTAAACATATATTTTAAAATAGGTCCACGAAGAGAATTGTATATATATATATATATATATATATATATATATATCTATATATATATAATATATATATATATAATATATATATAATATATATATATATATATATATATATATATATACTAGTGAATAAGCAAATCAATTATAGTCGATGTTGTAACTAAAACCGGGACATTGGCCCAGCGGTTAGAGTGTTCGCCAATGGCCCGGGAGACCTGGGTTCAATCCCAGGTCGAGTCATACCAAAGACTTTAAAAATGGAACTTGATACCACCTTGCTTAACACTCAACATTATAAGGTACGGTTCAAGGGTAAAGTGGAGCAATCCAGGGAATGGAGTAGCGCCCTCCCCTACACCTTGCTGTAGTAGCTATCGAAAAGGGAGCCTTCGGGTCACCCTCGACTATTGTCGCTAACTTTACTTACTTATAACTGCATTCATGTTCGCTAGCAGAACATGATAAAGAAAATTAAGACTTTTTTGTCATTTTTATAATAAAATGAAGAGAAAAAAATGCAAATTTTTTCATCTAATGATTGTGTTTTAATTGATTTATGAAACTTTCACTCATGATATCAACATTAAAAAAAGTGACATTTTTCTTTCTTATATATATATATATATATATATATTGATTGAAAAAAAGAAGGGATGCGTAAAATTAGTGATCGATGCTATCATTACAGATCAGTTGGAAACTTACATCTAATTCCATGGGGAAGACTACCAAACGCTCTGATCCCTACAACTTTAGCTTTATTAGTATCATTACTGTCTTTCTACGAAAGGCTCTGACGTTACATTATCCACGAAAGTTGATATACCATTAAATGACCCCCCCAAAAAAAAGAATATAACAAATATGAACAAATTGAGTGCGATAATTAATTTTCACTTGTTTTCAAGGGGTTGTTTAGGATCTACATTTAGTCATGGGATATGTTGTTCTTACGCCAGACACTTACACGAATGAATAACGCATTGAGATGATAGGGACATAAATATTCTAACGAGGAAAACAAAGCTATATATAGACTTGGGTTCAATCCCAGGTCGCATCATACCAAACACTTTTAAAGTGGTACTTGATACACCATTACTTAGCACTCAACAATAAAAGGTGCGTATCGATGGTAAGGTGGAGCAATCCAGGGAAAGGAGTAGCGCCCTCCCCTACATCTCGGTGCAGTAGCTATAGAAAAGGGAGCCTTCTGGTCGCCCTCAACTAGAGTTGCCAATTTTACTTATATATATATATATATATATATATATATTTATATGAGAACATGTTTGATTGGTTGACGATGCACAGTTTCATGGGTGGCCATTGTAATTGTCTCGAAGCTGATGTGATTCTGTCACAACGAGGCGCTTATTCTTTACATATTGCTGCAGTTGGCTATTTTGAATTGCGAAAAAATATACGCTGACTTTTTTTAGTCATTATTTTCGACGTCTGTCGTCCATTGCTCCTGGAAGATCTTCATGGCTGATTCCTGTATCGACACAGAGCTGTTGTATAGCTGGTCGTCCTGCCTTTACTCGTCCATGTGACGGGGTCCACCGGATATTTCACTTATGAGTTTGTCCTTAATTTTCCAGAGGTCTCCCGCATGCCTGGTTCGTCTAACATGGACTTCTCCAGCAGTGTCCGACCTGGTTCGTCTAACAATATATATACAGTGTATCACAAAAGTGAGTACACTCCTCACATTGCTGCAGATATTTAAGTATATCTCTTCATGGGACCATGCTGGCAAAATGATTTTGACAAAGAAAAGTAGTCTGTGTGCAAATTATATAACAGAGTTAATTTATTTTCCCCTCGAAATAACTCAAAATATAACCATTAAAACTAAACCCCTGCCAACAAAAGTGAGTACACCCATAAAAAATGTCCAAATTGAGTACTGCTTGTCATTTTCCCTCCAAAATGTCATGTGACTCATTAGTGTTACTAGGCCCATGTGTGCATAGGGAGCAGGTGTGTTCAGTTTTGTAGTGCAGCTCTCACACTCTCTGATACTGGTCCCTGAATGTTCCAACATGGCAGCACATGGCAAAGAACTCTCTGAGGATATTAAAAGACGTATTGTTGCGCTACATGAAAATGGCCAAGGCTACAAGAAGATTACCAACACCCTGAAATTGAGCTGCAGCGCAGTGGCCAAGATCATCTGGCGTTTTAAAAGAGCGGGGTCCACTCAGAATAAGCCTCAGGTAGGTCATCCAAAGAAGCTGAGGGCACGTTCTAAGCCTCATATCCAAATGTTTTCTTTGAAAATCGGCGTAGGAGTGCTGTCATCATTGCTGCAGATATTGAAGAGGTTGGAGGTCAGCCTGTTAGTGCTCAGATTCTACGCCGCACTCTACATCAAATTGGTGAGCAGAGCAGTCACCCCAGGAGGAACCCTCTTCTGAAGACGATACTCAAGAAAGTCCGCAAACAGTTTGCTGAAGACATGTCAACAAAGCACATGGATTACTGGAACCATATCCTATGATCTGATGAGATGACGATTAATTTGTTTGGTTCCGATGACTTCAAGTATGTGTGGCGGCGACCAGGTGAGGAGTACAAAGATAAGTGTGTCATGCCTACATTCAAGCATGGTGGTAGGGATGCCATAGTCTGGGGTTTCATGAGTGCTGCAGGTGTTGGAGAGTTACATTTCATTGAGGGATGCATGAACTCCAGCATGTACAGTGGAATACTGCAGCAGAGCATGATCCCTTCCATCCAGAAACTGGATCAAAGGGCAATGTTCCGACAATGACCCAAACACACCTCCAAGACGACCACTGCTTTATTGAAGAGGCTGATGTGATGGACTGGCCAAGCATCTATTTACTTGAACCCAATAAAACATCTTTGGGGATCCTCAAGCGGAAGGTGGAGGTGCACAAAGTCTCACATATTCGCCAGCTCCACGACGTCGTCATGGAGGAGTGGAAGAGCATTCCAGTGACAACCTGTGAAGCTCTGGTAAACTCCATGCCCAAGAGAGTAAAGCCTGTTCTGGATAATGATGGTGGCCACACAAAATATTGACAGTTGACATGGTGTACGTTAATATTGACAACTTTCCCTAAGGGGTGTACTCACTTTTTTTGGCAGGGGTTTAGCTTTTAATGGTTGTATTTTGAGTTATTTTGAGGGGAAAATAAATTATCTCTGTTATATAAGTTGCGCACAGACTACTTTTCTTTGTCAAAGTGTCATTTTGCCAGGATTGTATCTGCAGCAATGTAAGGGGTGTACTCACTTTTGTGATACACTATATATATATATATATATATATCATCCACAGACAGGACTGTTTCGTTCTATCAGAACTCTTCAGTGTGGCTAGACATGCTGGACGCTCGAAGCCGGGATCGAAACCCATCCAACTTTACGTTAGACTGTGTTTCAGACCTCTCAGCCACCATGCAGACCACGTTGGCTAAAGGAATTTTAAGGTATTTTTATTTTTAGAAATAGCTGCAGCAGCCTTTGTTTACATTTTTTTATACCCTATCGGCTACCAGAGTGTTCAATTCTTTCGAAGAGCTTTGCATTACGCTAGCAGCGGCCGGCAATTCCTTCGCCAGAGAGCTCAACCCCCATGGGGGAGCGTATATATAGTTGGTTATATGACTAACACTAGACGACCAAGAGACCTGCTGTTTGTAAGATGAAGTGAGCGGGTAGATGATCATTAAAATCATAAAAACCAATGGGAAAGCGCGTTTGAACGGTCATTTGGCGCATTCATTTAGAACAAAATTTGGTCCGGGCGTTCTGTATTTTTTGTGATTTTATCGAGGGTTCTGTTTTTAAAAATAACTCTGATGTAAGACTTGTGGCTTTTATGGCATCTAATGATGAAAACTTGCTCTTCCTTTTGGATTTATATTGGTGAGTTTTCGACAATGAGAATGATGTCATTGTCTTTTCTTACGATAAACAGCTTTAGGTATTCGCTATGGCACGATACAAAATGATGTCACATAAAAGCTAAACTTGATTCTGAGATGACAATATATATATATATATAGAGAGAGAGAGAGATTGAAAAAAGGAGATAAAAAAGTTTCAGAAATTTGCTATCGGACGATACCAAATGATGTCAGACGAAAGCTAAACTCAATTCTGATATATATATATATATATATATATATATATATATATATATATATATATATATATATATATATATATATTACCGGTGATTAACCTAATGAGTTGTGAGCTTACCCATGGTCTGGGTGACCAGAGTTCAATCACAGATCGAGTCATACCACGGAGTCATAAAATGGTTCTTGATGACGCCTTGCTTAGCACTCAGCACAATAATGTGCGTATCAAGGGCAAAGTGGAGCAATCTTGGGAATGGAGCGGTGCCCTCTCTTACACCTCGGTGTAGTAGCTTATTAAAAGGGAGCCCCCCTCAGGTCAGCCTCAACTAAGGTCACAGACTTTACTTTTACTTTATATATATATATATATATATACAGAGGATGTTATTTTGTTATTATTTTCCTTTTTGTTATTTTTTTCTAATTTCCTCTTTGTTTAAAATGATCAGGCTATTAAGAGCAAGCTCGTAATTATTGTATGCTCTGAATATTCAAATGCATTAAACAGACATAAACAAAATCGTATGTGAGTGGATCTCACAGGCGTTGTGGTTAATGTGCTTGACGATTTCGCAGTATTACGTTCACTTTTGAGCTAATTCCTTCAACACCCAAAAATGGAGGTTAACGAAGTACTTCTATTCTTTTACTACAAAGTTGGCCTTGGTATTAAATAACCCAAGAAGGTTAGAATGCCTTTCCAAACAGAAACCGAAATTATATATTTATATAAATATATAAACAAGATCCATCAACTGTTGTTTCAATATGGTTGTGTAACGTAATGGCCAAGGGATTTCGGTTCATGCCTTTGAGTTTAGTTAGGCTGAGAACCTTTCGGCTCAGCACATGGGTTAGTTAGGTGCAACATTGGGGCAGGCGCGCGCGGGCGGATGGAGGTGTCACTCAGATGTCACAATAGTCCGAGACGAAACGGGTGACAGGGTGCGAGTGACGTCACGCACCGGAAGCGCGTGAAGGTTTGTGGAGAATTAAAAGAAAGTTAAGAGAGTTGAGTACTAGACGCCAAACGAGGAGGTTCGACTTTTGGAGCTCGCAGACGTGAGGCGAACTTGCGCCCTACGGAGGCCGCTCGAGATGGGGGCCAAATGAATAAGACAGCATAGAAGATTGTTGTTTCTCCTCCTTATGTCGAAACCTTTAACTCAAAGTTAATAAAAAGGTTTCGTACCTGAACAAGAAGTCGTTACGTGTTTTCGAATTTCGAGATTCCTATATTCTTTATATGTTCTATCGTTATGAACATTATATGTCCATTTCGCACATGGCGTTAATTGTGGCTATGGAACAGTTGAATTGCGAGTCATTCTTAAATTTAATGTGGTCTTTTCAACTAATCTCAAAGGCAGAGTGATCTTTTCCCCTAAAATCATCTAATTTACTAGTTTACATAGAAATGCGATGTTTGCTATATAGGTCGCGCCTGTTAGTGACTAGATATAAAAATAAACCATAGTCCTTGGAGTATCTGAACACATACTTCAGACTAAAATGCGGTACCGAGCAGTAAAAATTCAACTTCCGTCATTGGCATATCAGGCCTGCGCATGCGCATATAGTTCCATTACATTAATCATCCGCGAAACATCAATTAATGAGCTCCAGTTATCCATTCTGGAAGCATTACCAATCACACACACACACACACACACGCACACACACACACACACATATATATATATATATATATAATATATGTTGACATTTTTCTCTAAGATTTTTTCTGGAATCTGACTTCATAACGCACACACACACATATTCATGTTTGTGCGTGTTTGTGTGCGTGCCTCTACATCCATCAGTGTGTATGTGTGTATGTGTGTGTCCCTTTCTGTGTGTTTCCATGCTTCTGACTATGCCTGTGTATCTATCTGTTTGTGTGTGTGTCTCTACATCCCTCAGTGTGTGTGTGTGTGTGTGTGTGTGTGTGTGTGTGTGTGCGTGTCCCTTTTTGTGTGTTCCTCTACCTCTGACTATGCCTGCGTATCTATTTTCTTGCTTTCATACTATAGAGACCTGACTGCTTATTGGAATTGCCTACTTTTCTTCTTGGCAAAAACGACATTATGAAAATATGGATCCTTTTTCTATTTGTTCCTGACTTTTTTTCTCGCCTATAAGGATTTATTTGTCTCCTTATTCGAACACAAAGCCATGACACTCAGATGTGTGTTATTTATGTATTAGTTTAACTCGTGTCGTCAGCGAATGGCATCAACGTTTAGTTGTTTCTGTAATTGCATAGAACTCATAAAATATCAAAAACTTTCAGATACTTTGTATTTTATTGTATATACTCACACTGTGTTAATACTTGCACCATATATGTCAATAATCTGCGTTGATTACGTATTACTAACGTCAGTAGTTTATTTCAGATTTTAAACAGGCAAGAAATAGACGATATCACATAGAACCAATAATATACGTAGCCTACGTTGCTAATCTTCCGCTAATCATATATACACCTGCCCACCGAATCTCGGTATTATAACCTGAAGCAAACAGCATGTGTCATTGGTCACTATATGAATGCAGATAAAAACGGATTTCATTTGTTTTTAGCAAGATTGAGCCATCTCCACAATAAATGGCAATTAATAGTCCGAGACGAAACGGGTGACAGGGTGCAATTAATAGACCAGTTCACATATCTCGACGGAAATATCTCATCGATTTAAACCGATCTCAACCTGCGCATAGGGAAGGTGGTGATTGCTATTGACATATCAATCATATGGAAATGGTTTATCTGATGAAATGAAACAGGATTTCTATCGAGCTCAGGCTACGTTGGTACTACTGTCTGGTTGCACCACCTGGACTCGAGCGAAACTTTAAGAAAAAAGGCTAGATGCGAACTTCACAAAAATATTACGAGCCGTTTTAAACAAATCCTGAGCAGGACTCTAAAAATCTGCAGCAATGGGACCACTTGTCTCCCATCAGACTAACAATCCGTGGTGTAATGGTTATCGTCGTAGGAATTGGACACGGCGACACGAGTTCAAATCCTGGACGAGACTGATTGCATTTCACATAGCACTAATACCCTTGGGAAAGGTATGAATCCAATTATTCTCCCTCCAGCTATGGGTAAATAGTAGGACAGACAAGGTTCTTCAGCCTCGGTGAGGCAACTAGTCTAAGAGAAGGAAACTCTGAATTCAAACCTATTAAAATTCGCTTAAAAATTGACCTTGTGTCATATCCTGCCCGAGCGGAGGGGTTGGGTAAATAGGATCAGACTAACAATCCGAGTAAGACAAACGAAACATATTGGGTACCGCTGGAGAAAATAAGCGTGATCTCATCAGGAACTTTCTCTCGTGAACTTCAACACATGGACACACTAAAGCAGGCTGACCAGTAGAAATTACATCTGCTCTTTGTTGACGCGGGATGCTGTCTAGAGGACGTTCGTATAGTGATTAATGATAGGAATGGAGAGAGAGAGAGAGAGAGGAGGAGAGAGAGAGAGAGAGAGAGTGTCTATGTTATAGGCAAAGCATGATGATGAAACTAAAGATAACCAGATACTCAGAACACAGTATAAGTTTAACGATATATTGAAGTAAGAAGATACAGAGAAAAGTGATGGCGTAAGCTTGTCAGTCGAATATCCAGTCTCTACGACCGGCTGACCATTTATTCCGACGACGAGAATACTTGGCTCTCGATAAATGTAGGATTTGGAAGAGTCTATCAATGGGTAGGTAACGGCCCATGACAACTATTAAATATAATTCTATTCTCAAAAATAGTAAATCAATTGCTAAATCTTGTTTCCTTTTCTTCAAAAAGAAGTTCTGAGCGAATTTTTAATGTTAACCTTTTTCTTTTTTTTCCAAAAAAGGCTTCTTTTCAAAAAAAGGCTTCTTTTCAATAGCTACAACACCGAGTTGTAGGGGAGGGCGCTATTCTTTTCCCTGGATCGCTCCGCTTTACACTTGGTATGTACCTTTTATTGCTGAGTCTTAAGCAACGAGGTATCAAATACCATTTTAAAAGTTTTTGGTATAACGCGACCTGGGATTGAACCCAGCTCTCCCGGATCATTGGCGAAAATTGGACCCAATTTTTAATTTTTACATTTTTCAAAAAAGATGAGCAGAGTAAATTTTTAATTCAAGCTTCTTTTTTTAAAGGATGATCTGGTTAAGTACTCATAAGGATTATTATATCAGAAATATGTTATAATCAAACAATTTTCTCTCAAACTTAGTATATTGGGCACTATGCACATATATGCAAAAATTAAAGTGCAGGTATGCGTATGAATGCAATATATATATATATATATATATATACGTGTGTTTAAAACAACCTTTATATAATTTTTAGATATTTTCAAGAGAAGCAGCCCCACCTTGAGCCGCAACTGCGCATGCTTCTATTTGCAGTCGTAACTAACCTACTAATTTTACCTTTACTCTTTGAGTAGGTGGAATACAGGCCATTCGCTTTATCTCTATGCTTACATGTGTCCCGCAGTAGGTCTGGATATGTGCAAAGTTTAATCAGGTGCTTGAATCTCTGATGATGCGTGTCAGACTCATGGCATCAAATATCTTCTGGCAGGTGCTTCCTCGCCGAAGCATTCGCGGTCTTCCTTCGGTATTTGACGATTCTTTGAACACGCTCCAAAGTGTAACACGCTTCGATGACTCGGAAATGGTGATGCATTTAAGCAGTGAACATGCCAAAAATTGATAAATACATTTGCAAAAAAAAAAAAAAAAAAAAAAAAAGGAATGTATGATTCAAGTGATTATTGAATATCGATCAAAAAGTTATCGATTAATGAAACATTATACTTTGTTATCTGATATTTAAACTACGATTGAACGTTGTGGAAAAGTCACTTGTCATGAAGAATTTTAACAAAACGTTCTCAAAGGTTTCGTTTAATTCATTGCTACCAGACTTCAGAATTAGGCACGTTTACTCTCTCTTATATATATATATATATATATATATATATATATATATATATATATATATAATGAAGAATTTAAAATTGTGGCTACTCTTTGACGTGAACTCTACATCTATATTTCCAGCACATATTAATATTGCGAAAATGTCCTTATTAAAAAGAAACCTTCCAAAATTTCGGTAATCAAAAAAAGAAAAAAGGATATAATCTGCTACTATTATAGCGTTCACTGGGGCATTTAATTGGTTAGTTTCTGTGTTATGGCAACTATTGATTTGTCTTATACAAAACTGTTTTATACTTATATCATATATTAGGCTTACTTATATCGCATAAAGACAGTCAGAGCAAAAATAATGTCTCAACACACAAACACACACACACACACAAACACAGACGCGCGTGCGCGCACATACACGCTCACACACTCTCTGTATCTGTCTCTGTCTCCCTCTCTCTCTCTCTCTATATATATATATATATATGAGTGTGTAATCACTGTATACAGACATCACAGATCCCTTGTATTCTATTTTGCCATGTGTCCCTATTGGTCATCGCTCTTGGTAAGAAATCTCGATGTCAACTAGTGTTTTACTAGCTCCTCTATCAGTCCCCAACATATGTAATTCGGCATTCTTTCAACACACACACACACACACACACACACACACACACACACACACACACACACACACACACACATATATATATATATATATATATATATATATGGCGATACCCATTGGACCTATATGTGCATACGTATAAAGGAGTAGCTCGGGGTTTAATGGCTATTACCTTAGTAAATGGACACGACGACCCGACTCCAAACCTTCGACAAAGCTGTTTCCATTCCATATATGCCAAATACCCTTTGAAAAGTTATGGATCCATCTATTCTCCCTGCAGCTATTGATAAAAAGAAAAGAAGAATTGGACACTTGTCGTGAATTGGTATCTGGTTTAAGAAAAATTCAATTCTGAACAAAAAGCTATCAAACTCCATTAAAAACTTTATCTTGTATCGCGTCCGGCTCGAATCAGAGAGGTAGGATGAACTTAAATACAAATCCTTGTTATATTAGAATGTGATGCAGCCAATGATTTTAAAATTAAGCCATTTAAACTGAGCGCAAACAAATGACATGCTAAATTGAGTTGTATGAAATAGAACTGTTTTGTCCTTTAACTGTGTGATTGATTGATTGATGTTTAATTGAATTGTTAGCGATACATAGCAATACTTGGAACCATCTCATTTTGTTGACTTATGACAAATCATATATCAACTATAAATAACTATAAATAACAAAAAAAAACAATACTAAAATGTCCTTTCAATCGGCGCTTTATCAAAAAAAAAAAACAGAAAATTTTTTAAAATATTCTAAAACAGGGTATTGAATAATAAAGTTGTGGAGAGGAAGGACACATGGGAAAAATACTACGACTCCCCAGATTCCTTGAATAACTACAAAGAGTAATTGAATTTCCTTTCTTTGTACAGGCTAGGGCGATGTTCACTTATCGCTAAAGCCTCCAATAACGTTTGAGGTTTATTCTTCTTAGTATTGCGCACGACAGAGAAACACTCATCAGAGTAATTTGTCCGGCAAAAGTATTAGTCGCACAAGTTGTTAACTTGTTTGACTGTGAAAGCTCGGGTGTTACTGGCTGTGATCGCCTACGTACTTCTTTTGGTATGTGCTGTCCAGCAGTTATTTCCAGCCTCTGGATTATCCTATCTCTATAGTAAGCCCCACACTCATACAGAGACCTATAAATCATCATAATTTATGGCAGTGTGCGTAGGAAATCTTTTTTAGAAAGCTAAAAGATAAATCTAGTTGTAAAGATAGTTCGAACCTTAATAATAAAAAAAACAACGCATGATCGACGAGGAAATTTTGGAAGCGAATATCTGATGGCAGATCAAATCAATGAGAGATTCACATATACTGTAAATTTAGGAGGACCAAACATTTTAATAGCACTAAACATAGATATTGTAGAGCTAATACTCATGGGAATAACATCCTCAGGATACCTATTTTTGAAAATATGCCTCTATCCTTCAGAACAAATCATCAGTTCCCAGCGTGTAAGATATTTGAAAAGGTTAAGCTTCCTAGATTAGGTGGGAAGGAATCCCAACTAGCGTATATCTCGGGAATGAGGGCTTTCGGTATACACAAGTCACAAATGAAGAAGAATCCTCGATTAACTCGGCTAGAAAAGACCACGGATTGTTATTCTTCTCTTCCACAGTGAATAACAAAGATGGGCCAAGATTATTTAGGTATTGGTGAAATTTTATTGCATCGTTACTTGAAGAAAACCAAGTAAAATATCAACATAATGAATATAATATTATGGCTAAGAAATCCTTTTGAAAAGCCGTTCTTCCAAAACCCCTATGAGTACATTGGCCATCAGTGGACTAAGAGGGCTGCTCATAGATATTTGATTAATTTGCCTATACAAAGTTAAAAGTGACCGATTTATCAGCACCTCAATTCAATGAGTTTCTTTCTCGAAACAGTGGGAGGTTTAAATGACTACGATTTAAATAACCCACACAACTATATATTGTCTTATTCAAAAGTATTTTGGTGGATAGAGAGGATGTCAACAGATACAAGCAACTCAATGCTTACACAACGAGGGAGCTGGTAAATCATTGATCCGAATCGAAAGGAACCAGAAACAAAATAAGCTGTATAAAAGTGCAGGACAGGATCCAAAATTTCCACAAACCATTTTGCCATCTGATATTATACATCACTGTTATAGTACCCAACATGCAGACTTTAATGAACTCTTCCGGTTGCTATTGATACTGGGGGAATATTCATCTCGGTGGTAAAGTTTATTCCAGCCGGGATTAAGCCTACTCGTCCTTTTGGATTATTTACGTTTGTTCTTGAAAAAGTAAGTGTTTATTATTGTTAAAATCTATTGTTATTTTGTTATTATTGTTACAGCTTCGTGACCCCCCCATCAAACAATTGTTTTTGTTGTTTGTGTGTGAGGAGGGTCAAACCTCGACTCGACTTCATTGTTTTACTAAAACAAAACAAAACAAAACGACCGCCATTTTTTCATCCAACGTTCATTTCACTAGTTGAAGTCCATTCGCATTTTAAACACCATTCCCCCTAGTTGCCCTTTTAAAACGCAACTATGGGGGAAACATCTCGGATTCCAAACGAGATGTACTTATCACAGGACATATTTATTAACACGGAACCCTCCCTGAAGCCGGAAGACTTATCATTATCTTCATCGGCCATACAACCAGCGCAAAAACCACCGGCAACGCCAGTCTCCTGGTCGTCGCAATTACAAAAAAAAAGAAGAAAACACCAGAAGACTACGAGAACGACAGAGTCAGGAAACACGCAAAGTATTTCAAAGAAAACGAAATTTTACCCATACCTGAATTGGTAGAGGCTGTTGAGCCTAAGACTCTGTCGTTCGTAGTGACAGATTTAAGGACCAGGAGACTGGCTGGCCTCAAAAAGGAATCATTTGAGGAATTGCTCCAAACTGCAGGCATCCCAGGTAAGTATTTTTACCGAAGGAGTTTTGCTACCTGGGATGTCCTGCTCCCATCCGAAGAAATCGCCAAGAAACTGGCCACACATAATATAACCACGAAGTACTTCCGGCTTCAGCCAGAATATAGAGGAAAAAGAAGAATAAATGTCACCGTATGTAACGTGTCGATGCAACTTAATGGAGACGTCATCGCCGCCTATCTAAGTTCATACGACGGCGTAGAGGACTATATGCAAATCAAATCAGCGCATGGCACGGCATACGGTGATTTTTTTATTCACCATGATACTAGATAGGGGAGGGTTCAACACAATACCTCACATCATATCGTACAGAGACACAACAATGACAGTCATCGTAGAGGGCAGGAAACCGCTTTGCTGGTATTGCAAGCAATTAGGACACTTCTCGCGGTCCTGCCCTCAGAAAGCCACCATCACCACAAACAAAACGACTACCACCGCCAACGCTACAATGAATACCACTACGAAAACAACTACGACTACTACTACTACTGCAGCCAAGAAAAACATCTACGCAAACACGGAAACAGGGGTCCAACCCGATAAAGAAGAAGGGTGGACCCTAGTAAAAGGGGGCAAAAAGAAAAAAAAACATCCCCAACAAAAACAACAGAAACTATAACTACTATTATTACTAAAATATCAGCAGCAGCACCAGCAACAACAGAGACACCAATAAAAACGAAAAACAAAAACCAACCAGAAGAGATGGAAACATCTTATAATTTAAAAAGGAGAAGAGACAGTGGAGATTCAGACAAGGATGGGGAGAAAAAACAGTGTACACCAAAACCAAAGAAACAACAACCACAAATAGAAAAACAAAAACCACAACAACCCATGCCCACTCAACCCCAGAAACCCACAGAAAAAATCCAAGGACCATCACCAATCATACAGAATAACCCACAACGCCCAGCGCAAATCCTCCACTCCCCAGCTCAACATATACAAAAAGAACCCCCCCTCCTATCAATTCTTCCTTCTCTCTCTCCAATCACCACTCCCAAAATGTTCTCCCGATCCAGATCAGTAAACAGAATTGGATAATCACCATCACCGTCACCCACACGGACAAGAACTCATTCAGCAACAAATGAAGTTCGAAAACCATTAATTGAAATCACCCTTTGTTCAGAACCAGACCCATCTAAAATCACAGATCATCAATTAAAGACAATTCTGAAACCATTATTTTCATTCAAATCCATAAATGAAAAATCCATATCAAACCCATACTTGTTTAGGGATGCAGCCAAGGTGACCACCTTTGTTCGTGCAGCTGGTACCCGTACAAGGGAGCTGTGGCGCTTCATTCAGGAAGCCAGCTGTGCTAATTTAAGGCAGGCGGAATTGGAGCATTCCTCCCTCAAAAAATGCTTCCTTTTTGTCCGGGCAGGGTCCCGATTTTAGTTCACCCATCATTTTATAGGTCCCTAAAGCTGAGGTACCCTATGGATGTCGGGGGAATTACCAGGGACGACCGAGTTAGCACTGAGCTCGGCACCGGTTCCCTGCGTAAGGCCGTCGGCATCCTTACCCCGAAGGATTTCCGGCCTGTAGTCGACACTGAGTAGGTAAGTTGGATTGATGGCTTTAAACCTTGCCAGTTTGAATGTGAGGGGACTGAGGGATTCAAGCAAGTGTACGCGCTTGCTTGCTGAACTCAATAACCTCGGAGTGGATGTTGCTGCAGTGCAGGAGACTCACTTCACTTGCGGTGCCGACTGTCGGGTGCTGGAAAGCGATTTTAACGTTTTCTCAGCATACGGCAGCCGCACCAGCGCTGGAGTCTCTTTGCTAGTTGGACGCAGCCTTGATGCTGATTTTGACGTTGTTCTTGCAGGTGACGGGGGCCGGCTGGTTGTGGCCGATGTTGCCGTGAAAAGTTTGAAGTTTCGTCTGGTTGCGGTTTATGCGCCCAATATCGCTGCGGAGAGAGTTTCCTTTTTTCGTCGGTTGGCGTCGTTCCTGGACGATACGAAGCGGCTAGTCTTAATGGGTGATTGGAATGCGATCCTTGATCCCAAGATAGATAAGGTCGGTCGGGGAGCTAGTAGTGCGGGAAGGTGTGAAAGCAGCCTTGTCGGCTTCGTGACTCGTCACGGCCTCGTCGACAGGTTTCGTCTTGATCACCCAGGGCGGGAGATGTGGACGTGGCTAGATAGCTCGCCCTCTGCCAAAGTAGGCTCCTACTTGGACAGAGTGTTAGTGAGAAGAGCTGACATTGATTTTGTTAGTTGTCCCACGTTCCACTTGATAGCGTGGACTGACCATAAACTTATTAGAGTCAGTCTGTGGTTAGCAAATAGGCCTAGTCTAGCCGGCTACTGAAAGTTCAATACCTCCTTACTGGAGATACGGGACTTCCGGGACCGGCTGGAATCCCTAATTCAGCGGACGTTAGTGGGGGCGGTTACCGGGAATAGGTGGTGGGTGTCTCTTAAGCATAGGATTAGAGATTTCGCCACCAAGTACGGTCGACAGCTCAACTTAGATAGGACCGCGGAGGCGAAATCTATAGATGATAGACTTTCCCGAGCGGTGGCTGGGGGGGACTCCCTAGGTGTAGAGCTAGCTAGGAGGGACCTTGAGCGTGAGAGTAGCGAGCGCTACAAAGGATCAGTAGTTAGATCTAGGCTAAAAAGAGTTCTCAACGAAGCTGTGAAATCGAACGCGACTGCGCGTGAAGAAGAAGTGTGAAGGTTCCCCGATCGGTACATCGCATCTGTGAAGACCCCGGACGGGCGTCTGCTGCGATCGGGTCGTGAGATACGTGACGCCTTTCGGGCGCACTTTCGGGATCGCTTTGCCCGCTGTACTGATCTCCCGCTCCGGGAGTTTCGTAGCTATCTGGCCGACTTCCCCCGTCTTGGGGCGGCTGAAGCGGCTAGCTGCGAGAGTGTGGTTACTGAATGCGAAGTCCGTGATGCGTTGAAGCAGGTCGGCCTCAGCAAGTCGCCGGGACTAGATGGTTTGCCATACGAAGTGTACTTGAGGATGTCGCACATGTTTGTGCCTATTCTGACGGATATGTTCAACCATTGGTTCGCCCAGGGAGCCATCCCTGGTAGCGTTACCAAGGGCGTGATCACATTGCTGAAGAAAGGTGGCAGGCATGTTTGGGAGGGTTTAGATGACTACAGGCCCATAACTCTGCTTAACACAGAGTTAAAGATTTTGGCCCGGGTCTTAGCGAATCGTTTACAGCTTGTCATTAGCGATCTGATCGGCCCCGAGCAGACCTTTGCTGTGAAGGGAAGATCGATCCAGGACAACCTGCACTTGATTCGCGAGGTCCTAGAGGGGATAGAAGACGACACCGAATCCGCGCTGATCAGTTTAGATCAGTCCAAGGCCTTCGATAGGGTTGACCATCGGTTCTTGGCGTCTGTTTTGGAGACTGCCGGATTCAAACCGGAGTTCCGCAGATGGATTAGTATGATGTACCACAACCCTCAGGCAGTGGTGCAGGTGAACGGAAGGCGTTCGGGGGTGATCGCGATCGAGCGATCGGTCCGGCAGGACTGCCCCCTGTCTCCTCTTCTCTATGTCCTCGCGTTGGAGCCCCTCCTGCGCAGGCTTAGGGATGAGGGGACAAGTCTGGCACTGCGCGGTATCCCATTCGTTGGCCGCCTTGCGGCTAGGGTTTCCGCGTTCGCTGATGACGTCACAGTCTTTGTATCCCGCCTCCAGGATATAGAGGCTGTGAAAGAGGCGGTTGTCGAGTATGAGCGGATTGCAGGGGCCAAGGTCAGTTTTGACAAAAGCGAAGGTTTGCGGCTTGGTGCTTGGAGGGGTAGCAATACTCTTCCAGGGCCCTTCCGCTGGAGTGACGGACCCATCCGCATCCTCGGGGTGTGGTTTGGGCCCGACCTCCAACTGGAGCGAAATTGGTCGGAAGTACACGCTAAGGTGAATGCTCAGGTGGGAATCTGGCTTTCAAGGAGGTTGTCCTTAAAGGGCAGGGCGGAGGCGTGCGCCGTGTACGTCTTCCCCTTGATCCTTTACCAATTGGCTGTACTCCCTCTGCCTAAAGCACATCGGTTGGCGCTGCAACGATCCCTCTCCAGACTTGTCTGGGGAGGTGCAAGGCCGATGGTCCGAAGACAGGTCTGTATCCAACGTACACGCAACGGGGGTCTGGGTATGCCTCATCTGGAGAGCCACTTGCTTGCTGAAAGACTTGCATATCTGGGCCGTGTCTTGACGGGGGACTCAGTGTGGAGACGAAAGGCGAGTCGGACTTTTCCTCGCCTCAAGTCAGACCCAAAGGCTGAAGGTCGACGTAGGCCTTTGGGCGAAGCACTGTTTGTCCGCGAGTGCCGAAAGGCCCTTCGTAACGCTCTTGGGTCCAGTGACCTTTTATGGCCTCGGAAGGAGCTGTATCGGGAATTAGTCGTGGGTTCCGCTTCTGATCCTCTCAGCGAGCGGCGCGGCTGGACAGCGGAGGAGATCCGCTCTCACTGGAATTGGGCACCAGGATCGAGCTTCTTTAACAACTCCGAGTTCTCGCTCACCTGGCGACTTGTTCGGAATGCGTTATCCCTTCGCGGCTTGAACTTCAAATCGGGCCTGGCAGACATGCCTGATTGCCCTCGCTGCGGCAGTGGCTTGGAAGAAACGGCTGAGCACGCCTTCTACTACTGCGAGCGAGTCCACCCGTTTTGGGATCACGTCGGGGAGTGGACGGCTCGCATCGAACCCAAACAGCTCGTGCTGCTCGACGTTGGTTACGTCGTAGACAACGTTCTTCCTCCGTTTCACGGTGAGAAGCGTGTGGTGTTTCTCGCGATCCTAGCTGTAGCCCGAATGGTGATTTGGACGACGCGAAACAAGGGATTGTATGACGATGCAAACTTTTCTCATCGTGATCTGGTTTTGTATTTTCGGTATCAGCTGAGGGTCAAAATCAGATGCGATAGAAAACGCTTGGATCGCATAACATTCAGCAAACGGTGGGTGACTGCAGCGAGCCTGGTCGTACGAAAGGGGGCAATGTTGGAGTCATCCTTCCTGCCCCTGCCGACCCATGGCGTCTATGGTACGGGTCTTTAGGGACCCCACCCTTGGTAAGTAGGATTTTGTTTGTTTTTTTTTGTTTTTTTCCCTTGCAACCTAGTTAGCAGTATGTTGCGAGTCATTGTCCCCACCATTTAGTCGCTAGCACTCAAGATCTTCCCCAACCCCATTATTTTTGTACCTCAACCTGTATCCCAGTCCGCTTTTTGAAGATCTTGAACATTCATATGTAAAAAATCAAATTACCCGCTTCTATTGACCCATGCCGAGCCCGACCCTTTTAATTCTTTTATCCCTGTAGAATAGGAATCCCGCCCCACCTAGGGTAGGTCCGGCTTGTTTCCGGTATTTTCGACCCGGAAAACAGTCGGCCTCCAATTTTATAGACGGGGGGATGGGAGGGAAACCGAACGGGGAATTTTTTCCTTGTTTTTCGTGTATATATGTTTTTTCGGGGTTTTTTCTCCCATTCCCAGCATATCCATTGAAAAATCATACATTGTAAATAAAATCATGCATAAGTTTCGGGTTTTAAGTAGGAATTTTTCATAGAGCAAATGCAGTATTTTGGTGGTTGCTGCGTGCATGGCGATGGACGAGTGATTATATATTGTATTGTTGAATGGGTTGGCGAATGTGGCTAGCTAGGTTCCCCATAGAAAATATAGTTAAAGAATGACCGCTCCCTTCCCCTCCCCCCAAACCACAAGGCCTCGTGCCTTCTTGTATTCGTTACAAGAAATAAAGGTGAAGTTTATTCCAGCCTAACACTTTGGCAGTCAGACTGACGTTCAACACCTTTTTTATCTATCTTTTATTATACTTTCGTTAATATACTTTGTTCCATATAAAACCGAGTTCGTGTCTTTCTTCCCGACCCTTTACTGGTCCACAACAATCACAAAATGGGTCTCAGAGGGATATAAGATTTGTAGATTTTTGTATAGCATATATACTGGGTCATTGGGAAATTTCTCCGATAATATCGGTTTCTCAAAATTTTCATCCATCGGTGATATTATCAATAATATAATTCTTTCAAAAAGCAAAAAAGTCTTGAATTTATTAATTAGATTGAAATTTCGTTCTAGAATCACACCAGACGAGCTTATAATTATTTTTTTCTTCTAATAGCCTGTTCGAAAGTGGCAAATTAATATTGTCTCGGATTAGGAGTTTTGTATCCCTCTTAAGAATATAAATATCATGACTAACTTTAATGAATTTGAGATGTTTTTAGCTCAATTAAATAAGTATTCTTCAACTTCTACTGTCAATATACAATACCTTAAATCCTCTATGAAAGACCAGACTTAGAAATTAGTAAATTCCCTAATTGAGCTAAAAGGTTTCATTTGGTTTAAGAACCATTTTGAGATTGCCAAACGAATGAAAACCAATATTATTATTTACCTCACTTGACACGATAAAGAAGCGAGTGTCTATGCTCAATGGCTCTGATTACATTGATATGGTGTCCCTCGTTTTAGAAGATGTCTAAAAATTCCACAAATTAAGGGATCTGTCTTGTGAAGATACCCTAAATGTGTAAGTTGAGTTCAGAAACGTTTTCTTCAATTATATAAAAAAATCCTTTTAAAATATTCATGAGATTATTTGTCTTGTTTGTTCATATGTATGGTTTACCAAAGGTCAACAAACTTAATATACCAATCTGATAAGTTTTGTCAAAAGTGCAGTTCTGTACATGACTTGGCAAAATTGCTCGTCGAAATTTCGTCTTTTTTTTCTTTTCTTTGGTACGTTTTCATTCACATTGTAAAATTAAACTATGATCCCCTTGCTTGAAATAATCACTTGTATATATAGTACTCCCCAAAATTATATATATATATATATATATATATATATATATATATATATATATATTGATGTAAGAGAACGAAATATTTTGAAATGAATAGGTCCTTGAAGAGAGTCATATTTTTAAAGATTTATTTATTTCGTTCTTACATACGTGTATGTTTCCAGCTTTTGCTTTAGTCAGAGTATATATATGGCACAAGGCTTTGTGAATGGGATACACAATGAGACCGCAAGAGAGAGAGAGAGAGATTGGCAAATTAATATATGCTTGAAGATCCATGAAACTTCTTGGTTCACGTTGATATTGATACTCATTCTGGAAAGTATAAAGAATTTTAATCCGTATTTCTGGGCTAACACTGTTTTATCAATATGGTTAAAAATAACCTTTAGCGCCAAATCTGACCGTATGAAAGTTGCTTTATTTTCTGGCTTAGAAACTTTTAATTGTATTGCTCTATTATAAATCTTGAGATGATGTGCCGTTTTTTTACGATTGCGTTACATACACTCAGAATAACGAATAACTCGATATCACATAAATGCATATCAAGTAGATTTTCATTGCATTTTACTTAAGTGAATAATTTTTTTAAATATAAATTCCCATTTAATTCTCTGTACTTCATTTATCTATTTTTGTCTTAAATTGCATATAGCTTTATTTCTTTGCTTTATTTAGGTTACCCCATTTCATTGGTCAAATGCTTTTTTATCTCTCAACTGTGATTCTATTAGTTTTGTGCAGTGTCCTCGTGGCGTAATGGTTAAAGCGATAGACTGCGGAATCGTAGAAAGCGAGTTCGTATTCCAGTCACGCTATTACGTTCACTTTCGGACAAATCCCCTTGGGAAAGATATAAACCCCCTTCTCCTACCAGCTATGGGTTAAATAGTACCACTACTGTTCTTCTGGGAGAATGGCTTAGGCATTAAATAACCTGCAAAGGTTGATATGCCATTAAACGAAGAAACCAAACCAAACCATTAGTTTTAAAACAGCATTCTTCGTCTTTCTTTCTTTCTGCCACATCATTCAAAAATAATCTTTTTATTACTTCCCAATCAATTAATATATAGAATCAGTGAGTCATTAGCAGGAATATTATTCTATAAGCACACTATCAATCAGTTCCTTTGACTTCTTCAGTTCTTTTTATGCGAAAAAATTAGCATTTGATCTCATCCAAAAGCAAAATAATGCAGCAAAATCAATTTATTTGCCAATCTCGATCAGAGAGAGTGATCTTCCTAAAAAAACGACTCAAACAAATATTTAGATATCTCAAAAATAAGTTGCATATCTAATACAATAAACTAAAAATCTGTGAAAACAAATGATACAATTTTATTCAATTCTAAACTCAAATCTTAAAAATAGTACTAAAAGAAATATCTAATCTACTATGATTCTGGACTGTTATTCTCCTTGATGTGTTTTTGTTCGTTTAAAGAGTGCACACATATCTGTTTATAAATGCACTTTTAAATCAAGTCTAGCATAAAGCAACATGGGTAAAAGGAATAGCAAAAATGAAAGTCACTACACTCAAAAAGCGCTGTGCGATTACGTTACTAAATATGGGCTCGTTGTGAGGTCAAAGTTTTATTTTAAATCTAACAAATTGCTACATTGACACTGCAATTATATATATATATATATATATATATATATATATATATATATATACTTGCTTATATATATTTACTTACTTTACAATATATAAATATATATATATAGTAAAGTAAGTTAAGTTGGCAACTGTAGTAGAGGGCAACCAGAAGGCTTCCTTTTCAATAGCTACTACACCGAGGTGTAGGGGGGAACCTACTCCTTTCCCTGGATTGCTCCACTTTACCCTTGATACGTACCTTATTTCGCTGAGTGTTAAGCAAGGAAGTATCAAGTACCATTTTTAAAGTTTTTCGTATGACGCGACCTGACATTGAACCGTGGTCTCCCGGATTATTGGCGAACACTCTACCCACTAGCCAATGAGCCAAAAACTTGCTTATATATATATATATATATATATATAAGCAAGATTTTCCTTTAGATAACCTACAATACTTTATATATATATATATATATATATATATACTTGAAAAACTTGCTTATATATATATATATATATATATATATTGTTATTTATATTTGTGACGGTCATGTAGCAGCAACCAGCAGACTCACTGGGAGAGAAAGAGTAGGAGTTTGCAGACAAGTAACCCCTGGAGTATAAATAATGAGACACCTTTTGCCTAGCCGGCGGGAATTGGAAGGCCGTGGCGAAGTAGCTGTAAACGACACTGTTGAACAAGAACACGTGCCATGAGCATTTGAAAAGAAAACACGGTGTTAGCATTTGGGAAGAAAAGGAATGACCATGTGCAGGAAAATAGGTAACATAAAAGAAGCCAGAAAGAACAAAATTTTCTATCATGTTTATATCGGGTATTCACGTGAAACATAGTTCCTCTGATAAGTCCTATCCGTATATCTTTTGAACTTTATTATGCATTCTAATTAGTTGAATGCTAACGGAGTTTAATATTTCATTTTATGTAATTGAAATTGTCATTGTCTTTAATTTCATTTAGGTAGTCATTTGTACTCATTGTTTTCGTGCAATAATTCCTCAACCTATTGTCCATACCTAATTTTTTATCATTTTATCGATGAAATATCCCTTACGAGCCAATACGGGTAAATAGGACGAATTATAATTTTTTATTTGTTTATGTATTTCTTCCCTGACCTGTCTAGTACAAGCAAGAATTGCAAAATATCGAGAATATCATCCGGACACGAAATCAGGGGATGTAAGAATATATATATATATATATATATATATATATATATATAGAGAGAGAGAGAGAGAGAGAGAGAAGGAGAGAGAGAGAGAGAATTGAATAATGAAATAATCCTAAGTAATAAATTTATTATGAAAGAAAATCGACACGATGAATTTTGAATTTAAATGAAGCATCTTCAGGACTTTAGAAATTAGATTCATTGATTAGGCAAACTGATATTTTTTTCTTTGTATATATGATTACCTCCCTTGTTTTTGTATTTTATTAAGCATTCATCGTTGATCTAACAACACTTGGTGCCATCATTTCTAAAGTTCAGAAAATGATTTATTTAATCCGAAACATTATAGCTTCCAGTTTCTTTCTCAATACATTCGTCACTTTTGATTTTCTCCAATTTTTCTGAAAACCACCAGATTCTTTTCCATTATTTACTTTCTCATATATATATATATATATGTATATATATATATATATATATACCAACTCTGCCAAACGAGGTCTATTTATTAATTAGTGTTTAAAATGTTTAATTCCCGAGTTTTCTTTCAAGTAGAATGCCAAATTTAAAGAGCACAGTCCGATAGAAAAGAGTAGGATCCTGAGGGTATCATTGCTATGTGGAATGTAAACGGCTTAGATCAAAATTGGAACTTGTGTCACAGTGTCAATTTCCAACGACAAGCGCCTAAATATATAAATATATATAGAGAGAGAGAGGGGGGGAGAGAGAGAATTGTTTACCTATCACACACACACACACACACACACACACACACACACACACACACACACACACATATATATATACATATATATATATATATATATATATATATATATATATATATAAATTGTTAAGTGAGCTGTATTTTTTACGATTTTTAATGCTCATTCGTTTGCACACAAGTAAATAATTTTAAGTAATGCTATTTAACGTAATAAATTCTGCTTATCAAGTATTTTTATCTAAAAAAAATAAATTTCTCACTTTTAAATATCTTTAAATACCTAATTATAATAATTCATAATGCATAATTCTATTTTTCTCATAAAAGAGAACATACCTGATATTGCCAATTTTGTCAGCGTGGACCCGAGTGAAATTGCAATGATAGGGTACTCCACATTCTCCCGACTTTCAGGTCACATATTTAATACATATATATATATACATGAACAAATACACTCACACACACACACCAAAACACACACACACACACACACACACACACACACACACACACACACACACACACACACACACATATATATATATATATAGATAGATAGATAGATAGATAGAGAGTTTTAGATGGAAATAATAGATGCATAAGCTTTGGTTGATTTTTTCTAAGAGCCTTAATCTCAACTTGTTAGTCCAACGGGCATTAGCATAAAGGTTTTTTCATGATTGTTTAAATTTGAAATCATGAGTACGAATGCTACAGGATTGGATTTGCATTTGAAAGAGTCTTTGATAAGAATATAACGATTTGAATATGAAACTTTGCACCTATTCATAGTCTCCCATATATATATATATATATATATATACATATATATATACATATATATAGTGTGTGTGTGTGTGTGATTGTCTTTTAAAAAAAGTTTTAGGGTTTTAAATAAATGTAAAGCATTAATTACATCGCACTGTTTTGAAACAACGCTATCAGGGGAAATATATTTTAAAATTTCTCATATTTTCATTTTATTTAACGATAGCAAAAATTAATTTAAATAAAATTCAGAAGACTCATCAAATATTCAAACGCCCTGATGAATGTTTAATGTTTAAAAAAATGATTTGATGCAAGTGATTAAATCAAAATAAAATCATCCTCTAATGACCTTGTGTTTTTACACTGTCAATTAAGCGGTTAATCAGTAAATATACGAAAGAAAATGGTTGGGAGTACCTAATTCCTTAACAAATGTGGCACTATACAGTTCATTAACGAAGCTATTATTTCCGAAGATGTCACTTGTTGAGAAATTTCGATTAGGTAAAGGGCAACTGTTTCAGATGCTGCGTGACTTTAGTGAAGAAAGCCAATCCTTCCGTAATAACCGGTCGGCAATGGAGGGTAAAAATAGCTATAGAAAATGCAGAATCGGCCCTTAAGATGAAAGAAAAAATTGACATTGTGGCAAATGGAAGAGCAGGTCTAGGCCTTCATCCATGGCGTTGGTGGTCCGGGAAATCCGCAATAAATATAAAAAATGGTTTCCGAAGAAATTCATCATCTTGAGGAAATCAGGCATATTGCTACAGATGTAGGACATAAAACAGGGCGCATAGACCAAGTGGGAGGGTATAAAAGACAGAGATGTGAAATGGGGTGATCGCAAATAATAGGAACCAAAAATTTAAGTTTCTTTATAAAGGCAGTCTGTGACGTTTTACCAACATCTT
Source organism: Sepioteuthis lessoniana (assembly GCA_963585895.1). Lineage (NCBI taxonomy): Eukaryota > Metazoa > Mollusca > Cephalopoda > Myopsida > Loliginidae > Sepioteuthis > Sepioteuthis lessoniana. The sequence continues at coordinate 20,434,605 of OY757919.1, forward strand.
TCAACCTTCATGCTTGAGGGTTAACTACATCCGAGCGATGCAGAGCATATGGGAAAACTGACCACCTCAACTTATTCTCACGAAGCTACACGTGGAGACATAAGGAAGTCCTTGTGATAATTTTAGAGGCTGCGAAGACATGTTGTAAGACAGCCAATAAAGAACTAAATAATATCATCAATAAAGTGATTCATTTCATTAAAGAAGGAAATATTTCAAAACTCTTACGTGAAAATAAGTGCAGCTCATTGTTGCTCGATGGCTGCATGGACTGGCACGTCGCAACCAATTCAGAACATCATTTCGTATTTCAAACAAAAATATCGTTAACAACTCAGCTTCCAGATATCGTCATTTGGTCCGTTAAACTAAAAAACGTTTTCGTTTGTTAGTGAACGGTCCCTTAAAAAAACCGACTGGGCGCAAGTTGGAAAAATATGATGATCTGCGTGAACAATGTGTCAGAAATGGCTGGATAACCAGTGTATTTTCAATTGAGGTTGAGTGCCGTGGCTTGACTACCAACTCAACTACTTTATTCTTAACAAATCATGGACGTTCTCTTTTAGACAAAAGGGAATGCATAAAAAAACGATCCAAGATAAGGCTCTAACTGCATCAGCATGGATATAGCAATCCCATAGAACGAATACGATTCAACAAAGTCTGGTGGTATTACGAATTACTGCTGGGGCAATCTCGATTCGAGGTAATGATGCTTCGATCCCAAAATCATTCCTGAACCCAGAGTCATCATTAGAGGAAGGCTTTGTTGGAAGCAATGCTGCTGTATAAACATAAGACATTGTATGACACACACACACACACACACACACACACACACACACACACACACATATATATATATATATATATATATATATATATATATATATATATATATATATATACGTGGTGCCTTTAATAAGTTTCCACACTTTTATCTACAGGCATTTAAAATTGTTGTAGACTCTTGAAAATTCAGTATGTCATTGCTATACACCTTATGAGATGACAGAGCAATTTCTATGATTTCAGGTTCAAATGAACAGCTACAGAAGCAATAGGATTACACCCTGCTAAACCCTGATTGTCACAGCTGGTGAATTTCAAAAATATAATCTGGACGTCAGGACACTTGAGAAGAACGATATGCAATAAAATTCTGTTTTAAACTTGGAAAAAATGCCACAGAAACGTATGGAATGTTTTAGACTGCTTTTGGAGCATCTTGCATGAATCGAGCATCAGTTTTTGAGTGGAATAAGAGATACAAGGAAAGCAGAGAGTCTGTGAGGAATGATCAGAGGTGTGTGAGGAGTTAGGACGTCAATATACCAGAGATGATTGGCTAAAGGCTTAGGGTTAGGGTTACTATGTTGAGGTTTTAAGGGAGTTTTGGAAGAGATTCTGTCGGAAGAAGCTAGCACTCTTCAAATCGGGTCAATGGCATTTCCATTAGGACAATGCACCAGTCCACATCCTTTTCACAGACTACTTGACGAAGATGGGTATGAAGACTGTTCCTCAGCCTCCCTATAGTCCAGACCTTACTCCCTGTCACTTTTGCTTATTCCCTAAGCTCACAGGCTGTCGTTATGAGATAATTGGGGAGATGAAAGAGGCTATGATGAAGGTTTGACACGCTTTTACAAGAGGACTTCAATGGGGCCTTCCAGAAGTTGTTGGAACGGTAAAATAAGTGCATTGCAGCCGGAGGAGATTAGTTCGAAGGGGACTAGAGTTTCATGCGTGTACTATCAATAAAAGAGCCCATACGAAAAATGTCTCGAAACTAATTTAATGATCCTCGTATATATATATATATATATATATAAATCCACGGCTCTTGATCCCAGTCAATTTATACCTATATAGCCCCCGGAAGGACAACGTAGTATCTCTCGCTGATATTTCACTGCTCTTTATATGTATAAAAACACAGTTAACATTCCTAATTTCGTTAACCAAGCATTCCTATTTTAATCTAAGTGTGTATTCCCAGTCATTGATTTGCCTAGTTGGCTAGGGTGGTGAAATACTCCGACTACTTCTCTGCAGAGGGATCACACCCCTCCGACGAGTGCCCTGTAGATGACATTAAACAACACTGACGGTGAGATTCCAGTAATACTGGAGATTTAGTGAATGCAGTGTACCCCTTCATCACCATCGCTTCCAGGTCCATTCAACAGGTCCAATAGAACCAAACCTTGTACTTGTGCCAAACTGAATTGTTACAAATAGAACTGTTTTTGACATTGAAACTGCGTACTTATGCTAAACCGAACTGTTTGAAATAGAATTGCTTTTAAATAGAACTAAACTGTGTACTTATGCTAAACTGAATTGTTTGAAATAGAACTGTTTTGATATTTAACTGAAATGTTTTGACTTTTAACTGTGTGTAAAGAAAAACTATACTTATACAAAACTGAATTGTTTGAAATTTAACTTGGCGTTAAATGACCTGAAATGAGTTGATATGCCGTAAAACCAACCAACTAACCAACCAACCAACCCCTCACTGATATTGAGCGATCTTTATAAATATTGCAAACTAGAGTATATGGATACATACTTTGTTTCTGCTCAGTTTATGGTTGATCCATTCAAATTTCCATATTAGTAGTTTAATATCTGAATGAATTAAGAAAGGTGACATATTTTTTCCCAAGTACATAATTATTTTTTTAACAAAGAATACAAATAGTGACATTTATCGTTAGAACCCTAAATAGAATGGGTCAACTACCAGAGCTGACTGCATCAGCCGTAGAACATAAGATAGACATAATTTGCACACAAGAACACCGATACACGCACACCGAAGATATCATATATCATGAAACTGGCAATGGATGGACGCTAGCCAATGTATCAGCATGGAAAAACTCTGTCAATGCCACGGTTGGAGGGGAAGGAATGCTTATAGGACCAAGAGCGTTAAAAACACTTTATAACATTGAGAGAATACAACCTAGGATGATGGCACCTACGTCAAATGTCAACCCCAGAGCAACAATCATCTCCTGCTATAGCCCTACCAATGTTAGTGAAGAAATCGAACTAGTCACTTTCTACGATGAGCTATCCTCTCTAGTGCGTAGAATTCCGAAATATAATGTTCTCGTCATTGGCGGAGATATGAATGCCCAAATCGGGAAAAACAGAAACAACAAATACAGCCTACACAACACGTCAAATAGAAATGGACAACATCTAACAGATTTCATGATAGAAAATAGATTAACATGCCTCAATACAAACTATCAAAAAAAGGTGGGGAAATTATGGACATACACATACGTGAACAATAGTAAAGCACAGATAGACTACGTCTTTATAAACAAGAAATGGAATTATAGCGCGATGAATTGCGAGGCATACTCCTCTTTAGAGGGTGTGTCCTCCGATCATCGAATAGTCACGGCCAAATTACGACTAAGCCTACGAAAAAACGCCACACGAACAGCAACCACTAAACACTATGACTGGGCCCTTCTTAACGACAGAGATATTAGAGATAAATATGTATTAGAATTAAGAAACAGATTCGAGACACTACAAGAGAAAACAGGAAAAGGTACCCCAAATGACGAATATGAGAATTTCGTTGACGCACACCTCGAGGCGGCATCGAAGTGTATTCCAACAAAACATAGAACTAAATATAGAGTTCTATGGGAAACGTTAGCGGTTAGAGTAAAACGTGCACTCCTGAAAACTGCCTCCAAAAGCTATCGGAAGAACCAAACAATTACAAGTGCTCGAAAACTAAAAAAGGCACGATATCAATTAGCAGGCATATATCTAAAAGATAAGACGGACATACAAAATCAGATAGATAAGATTAGAGACTCAGTGGAAGATAGGCAATCTAGGATAGCCTGGCAAACAATAAACGAGGTGAGTAGAAGGAAGGGCACAGCGAAAGCAAAATTGAAAGATGCAGACCAATAAGAAAGAATACAACTGTGGAAACAGCATTTCGAAAATCTATTAGGAAACCCACCGAAAGTTACGCACGAACCGATCACCAGAATTATCAGTAAGCAATTGGATATTAAACTAGATCCGTTCACCAACGAATAACTCGACTCGGTTCTTAGAAAAATTAAAAATAGGAAAGCTGCAGGGCTTGACGTAATACCCCCAGAAGTATGGAAGACAAGACAATTCGACGACATACTGCTTCGACAATGCAATGCAGTCTATAATCAAAATCCGAAGGACAGATGGATGAAGGGATGCATCCTCCCCTTCGCTAAAAAGGGGGACCTCGGATTAGCCAAGAACTACCGAGGTATAACACTTACATCCATACCAGCCAAAATTTACAATGCCCTACTACGAAACCGCATAGAACCCAAAATAGACAACATCCTTAGGAAAAACCAAAATGGCTTCCGAAGAAATAGATCCATGACCTCACAAATATTGACCATCCGTAGAATCCTTGAAGGCGTATGGGCAAAAGACCTACAGGCGACATTACTATTTGTCGACTTTACCGAGGCCTTCGATTCCATTCACATAGGAAAGTTGGAACAAATCCTACTAGCATACGCCCTACCAAAAGAAACCGAAGTAGCAATAACGATTCTCTAAGAAACATCAAAGTGAAAGTCCGTTCACCGGATGGAGACACAGAATACTTCGAAATTGTAGCAGGAGTACTTCAAGGGGATACGCTAGGCCCATACCTCTTTATCATCTGTCTAGACTACGTGCTTAGAACATCGATTGATAAAATCAAAGAAAATGACTTCGAGCTGACAAAAGAAAAGAAGCAGAAGGTACCTCCCAAGAACAATTACCGACGCAAACTACGCCGATGACATAGCGTTACTGGCGAATACACCCGCCCAAGCCGAAACACTACTGCATAGTTTGGAAGGAGCCGCCGCAGGCCTTGGCCTCCATGTCAATGCGCACAAATCTGAATATATGTGCTTTAATCAAACAGGCGACATTTCCACACTAGACGGAACCACTCTGAAACTAGTTGACAAATTCACCCACCCAGGAAGCAACATCTCATCAACCAAAAAGTACATCGACACACGGCTAACAATAGGCTTTCAATCCTATGGAAATCAGACCTGACCGTTAAAATGAAATGCAGTTTCTTCCGAGCAGTGGTGTATCGACACTACTATATGGATGCACTACTTGGACGCTAACTAAATGTCTGGAAAAGAAGCTAGAGGGCAATTACACAAGAATGTTGCAAGCAATATTGAACAAGTCCTGGCGGCAACACCCCCACAAGGCACCAACTATACAGCCACCTTTCTCCCATCACGAAAACTAACCAAGTTAGACGAACCAGACATGCAGGACACTGCCGGAGAAGCAGTGACGAGCTCGTAAGTGATGTATTCCTATGGACCCCCGCATAGGGCCAAGCAAAGACAGGACGACCAGCTCGAACATACATACAGCAGCTATGTGAGGATACGGGATGTAGCCCTAAAGAGCTGCCAGAGGCGATGGATAATAGGGAGAAGTGGCAACAGAGGGTTAGGGATATCCGTGCTAGCGGCACGACATGATGATGATGATGACATAATTTATTACATTACAATGATTTTCTCAAGACGTTGAATACTCCGCTTATCTAGTTCCATCTCTGAACACTCCAAAACATATTTTTGCCCCCTCTTTAAAGTAGATAAAACTTTAAACTGAAATCGTTTCCATATTACACAAAGCGAAAAAAGCAGCCCCCCCCAAAAATCCTCCAAGTTTTCTCAGCTCTATCATTAAAGATTAACGAACATTCCGTAAACAAGAACAACTTCGAATGTGGCAGTCAGTTCTGAAATGCCTTCAACACTTTTCTCACCAAATCTTCTAACTTCTTGAAGAGTTTTTCTTTTTTACATAAATTCACCTGATATTTATTTTTCCTTCAACGCTTTAAATAAATGCATATATCTCGTAATTGTGTTAGTCATTTCAATGCCCCCCCGAAGATGGCTCCAGTTGGGGTTAAAAGTACTCGGTGAAAAATATGGGGCCTTTTAGAATTTCCCCTTTATACAGATATTTAAAAGTCAAACAGAGACTTGAAAGAATTGACTATACAACTGGCAGAAAGGAAAAACCAATGCTAATAAGTCACACAGAAACACACACACATTTATGTATGTGTGTGTGTGCGTGCGCACACACATTTATTAGAATATATTTGGTCAAATATTATAGGTTTGGTTTGGTTTGGTTTCTTTGTTTAATGGATTATCAACCTTTGTAGGTTATTTAATGCCAAAGCCATCCTCCTAGAAGAACAGTAGTGGTACTATTCAACCCATAGCTGGGAGGATAAGGAGGTTCATACCTTTCCCAGGGATATTTGCCCGAAAGTGAACGTAATAGAACGACTGGAATACGAACTTGCTTACTACGATCCCGCAGTACATCGCTTTAGCCATTACACCACGAGGACCCCCACCTCAAATATTATAGATGTATTTCGGCGACATATTTTATTTTGAATCGTTCAAGTCACTGTATGGATGTTGGAATATACGGTTAGAATTGACTAAAAGGTGTTCTATTGTTTGGACCGTTCATAAGCCTTCTTCAGGAAGAGCGTATATTGCAAAAGATAATACAACCTTTTCAAGTACAATACAACTTTGTAAATAAGCATCAGGTGTTTTTTTTTTTAATCTAAAGAATACAACGTAATACCAATACAAATAAAAAACTTAACTTTTAATACTGACAAAATCGTATTGTGCATGCAAAAGTTGTATTGCTTTTTCAACATTCACGCTCCTTGACGATGGCCTCTGATGGGTCCGAAATTACTTGAGAACAAATTAACTAAGGAGAATTTATCAACCAATTCCGATCGGATATTGTAACATCCATACAGTTACTTGAACAGATAAAAATAAAAATATTTAAACCAAAGCCTCAGTACATTTTAACCATATATGTCTAACTGAATAAATACAGCCTAATTACATACACACACACACACATACACACGTATATATAGACGAACCAGACACACAGGACACTGCTGGAGAAGCAAGGACAAACTCATCAGTGATGTACTCCTATAGACCCCCGCATATGGTCAAGCAAAAGCTAGACGACCAGCTCAAAAATACACACAGCAGCTATGTGAGGATACGGGATGTAGCCCTGAAGCCCTGCGAGAAGCAATGAATGATGGGGAGAAGTGGCGAGAGAGGGTCAGGGATATCCATGCTGGCCGCAGTACATGATGATAATTATGATATATATATATTTATATATTTATATATATATATATTTATATATATATATATATATATATATATATATATGAATTTTTATTTTAATGAATTTCATAATGATTTTGTGCTCTTAATATTCATTGGTAATAACGTTTCCGCAAAATAATGTTTGTCGTTTGAAGGGAAGCGACACGAGCAAATTGCATTAAAAGACAAATGGAAAAAAGTTATGCAAAAGAAGTGGCTCCCCAGTTAAGTTCAAAAGAGCTAATTAAGAAACCCTACGCAGACAGGAACAACTTATGGAAATTTGAAAAACAACAATAAAGACATAAAATCTACCCAACTTCACAAAAGAAAACAAAAAACAAAAGGTGATGCAAAAATAACAGATACAAAATGTCGATAACTACATTGTCTGGGTGAGATGTGGCTTAGCGGAAAAAGACGTTGACTTCGTCTACTGATAATAGTCAATTCACTTAAACACTATAAGATTAGATCAGTTCTTTGAAGAAAGCTATCATTTAGAAAGTTTAATTTTTTTTAGAAAGATCACCAGATTTTAGAAAAATAAAGAATATAAAAAAAAACAGCAACTTGTCAAATAAACAACTTGACAAATATTTGAATCATGAATGTGCCGGTAATACCAGTTGTATTTGATGCCCCTGAAACATCCCCTAAGGGCATAGAAAAGAAATTAGCATAAGAGTAAATAAGACGAAGACTCGAGATGATCCATATCCTAACGCTGTTGAAATCAGTTTCAGCATTTAGAAGAATCCTTGAGATATAAGGAGACTGACAGTCACTCAGAGTTCAATGGAATCATCACTAGTTAAAACTGTTGGAAATAACTTTCATATGATAATAATAATACAAAGGGATATCCTAATCTCGGCCAGAAGACCAGACCTTATAGAAATCAACAACAAAAAAAAAGAGAACTTGCAAAATTGTCTACTTTGCTGTCCCGGCTGACCACAGAATAAAACTGAAAGAAATTGCAAGGGAATTTTTAAAAAAATATGGTACATGAAGGTGACGATTATACCAATCCTGATTGGTGCATTCAGTCTATAATTAAAAGACTATCACAGGGGCTGGAGGACTTGGAAGTTGGAGGAAGAGTGGAGACCATCCAAACTACAACATTGTTGAGAACAGTTAGGAATAGTGAGAGGCGTCCTGGAGAGTTGAGGAGACTAGTTGTCACTCAAACGCCAATGAAAGACCATCAGCTCACGCTGATGTGAAAAACTCTAACGGAATAATAATAATGATGATGATAATAAAGAGAATCGGCAAAATTGTCGACTTTGCTGTCCCGACGGACCACAGAATAAATCTGAAGGAAAGTGAAAAGAAAGATAAGTACCTCGATCTTGCTAGAGAATTAAAAAAAGCTGTGGAACATGAAAGTAACGATTGTTCCAATTGTGATTAGTGCGTTAGGCACAGTAAATAAAGGATTATTAAAGGGCCCGTGGAGTAATGGTTATCGTCGAAACGATAGCATTGCAGAGGACGGCCAGAATCCTGAGACGAGTCCTGGAGACTTGAGGAGACTTGCTATCACTCAAACTCCAGTGAAAAACCATCAGCTAACACTGATGTGAAGAACTCTAAAGGAGTAAATAATAATAATAATAATAATAATAATAATCCGTCGTGACATTTTGAGATACAAATAGATCACCAAATCCTGGCTCGAACAGTAGAGCTAGGATTCAATTAAAAGAAAAAAATAATTTAACATCAAGTGGATTTTACCGTTTACCACAGAATTATAACAAAAGAAAGCGAAAAGATACACAAATACATCTACCTTCTCAGAGAACTGAATAAAAACTATGAAGGATGAGGATGAAGGTGGTACCTATTTTGGCTGATATGCTTGGAACAGTCTTAAAATTTTTTGGAAAAATACTTGAGGAAAGGGAAATTAGAGGAAGAATCGAGGCCATCCAGTTCACATCATTATCAAGATCGGCTGCAATACTCCGATGAGTCACCAAGACCGGAGGAGACTTGCAGTCCCAAAGAAATCCGTGAAACATCCCCAGCTCATGCTGGTGGAAAAATCTCGGAAGAAATGAAATGATAATTTTTTATCTGTGTCAACAATACTGTATCCATACACTACATGATGCTGATATTACACAAGGAAAAAAGCCGGATGAGAACAGCGTATGAAATCAACGAACTATGAGGATCATTAAATAGGTTTCAAGATTTTTTTTGTATGGGCACATTTATTGATAGTACACACATGAAACTCTAGTCCCCTTCGAACTAATCTCCTCCGGCTGCGATGCACTTGTTCTACCATTCCAACAACCTCTGGAAGGCCCTATGGAAGTCCTCTTGTGTGTGCGTGTCAATGACTTTCGTCACAGCCTCTTTCATCTCTTCAATTGTTTCATAACGATAGCCTCTGAGCTTAGGGAACAAGCAAAAGTCACAGGGACCAAGGTCTGGACTATAGGGAGGGTGAGGAACTGTCTTGATGTTCATCATGGTCAAATAGTGTGTGACAAGGATGTAGTTGTGGACTGGTGCATTATCCTGGTGGAAATGCCACTGAGCTGAAGAATGCTAGCCTCTTCCGACGGAAGCTTTTGTTGAACTCCCTTAAAACAACAACATAGTAACCCAAACCCTTTGGACTATCAATTCTGGTGTATTGACTTCCTTACTCCTCCCACACCTCTCATCATCCCTCACAAACTCCCTGCTTTCCTGGAATCTCTAATGCCACTCAAAAACTGATGCTCCATTCATGCAAGATGGTCGGAAAGAAGTCTGAAGCATTCCATACGTTTCTGTGGCATTTATTCCAAGTTTAAAACAGAATTTTATTGCATATCGTTCTTCTAAAGTGTCCTCACGTCCAGATTGTATTTTTGAAATTCACCAGCTGTGACAATCAGGCTTTATGACAGTGTATTCCAATTGCTGCTGTAGCTCTTCATTTGAACCTGAGATCATAAAAATTGGTCAGTCATCTCCTGATATGTATAGCAATAACATACAAAATTTTCAAGAGTCTACGACAATTTTAAATGCCTGTACAAAAATGTCTGGAGACTTATTTAATCTTCCACGCATATTGATCAAATCCAGCAAATAATACCTCACGAAGCAACAACTGAACGGCCACTTGCGACTCATCACTAAAAGTATCCAAGTAAGACGAACAAGACATGTGGATCATGGCTGAAGAACCAAGAACGAACACATAAGTGCCGTTCTCCTGTCGACCCCTTCACACGGTCATGCCAGAGTTGGCCAACCAGCAAGAACTTACCAACAACCGTTTCTGCAGAGACACAGGATGCAGTTTAGAGGACCTGGCTGGTGCGATGGATGATATAAAGAGAGAGAGAGAGAGAGAGAGAGAGAAAGAGTTAGGTAAATTCCTGATAGTAGCCTGACTTGATGTTGATGATATGTTGATGGTTTATTGTTCTGCTTTTCTCAATGTACCAGCCATTGGCATAATTGTTAGCGTGTTCGCCAATAGCCCGGAAGTCCTGAGTTCATTTCCTGGTCGAGTCATACCAAAGACTCAGAAAATGGTACTCGATACTACCTTGCTTAACACTAAGCATTATAAGGTAAAGATCAAGAGTAAAGTAGTGCAATCTGGGAAAGAAGTAGCGCCCTCCTCTAAACCTTCGTGTAGTAGCGATTGAAAAGGGAGACTTTGGGTCACCCTCGACTACGGTTGCCAACTTTTACTTTTGTAAGGTGTTAGTTTGTCGGTAATTTCATTTTAAAAAGGTAATTTGTTTGTACACAATGAATTATTGTTATTGTTTGCACATAGTTAATGTGTTTTGAGTATTGCTATTCAGTAATAATAATAATTGTATTCAAAGCAATATATTCATTTGCACACAGTTAAATGCCTACTAGTATTGCTTTCTACTTCCAATAAATACATTTTCTGTACAATTGAAAAGTTTCAAGTAATTCTATTCAGCACCAATATTTCTATTATATCGTTTATTCGTTTGCGAACAATAAAATGGTACCAAGTATCTCTGTGTAACAGTAACAATTCAGAGAAAATATTAGTCATTTGTTTTCACACTGTTAAATACTCAAATAGTTCTATTTGACTAATTAATGGGATGGAGTGAATTTGGGAGTAACATATATGAATAAATACTCAACATTTACCATAACTTCAAGACTGGAGTCTCACTATCAGATGCAGTTTAGTGCCACATCTCTGACATTCGTTTTGAGAACGTTCTTGCCCCTCTGCAGAGATGCAGTCGGTTTATTCTAATGTCCCTGCTGATTAGGCGAGCCCCCTTTGTGAAGATTTGACAGTGGTTTTTCGGAAGTTATGTAGATAAGTGAGAAAGTACAAAGACATTTAATTAACATAGCCCCCCCCACACACACCAAAAAAAAAAGTGGAAAAGTAAACAAAGTGCTAATTTTGATTTTTCTTCAGACTGAAGTAAGAAGGAAAAATAAAGGCGTCCACGTACACTCATTCGATTTCCTTTGCCATTTCCTATTTAAGATTGCAGAATACTTATTTCACACATGGACGCCTTTTAAATGCCCTACGGCTTTCACTGAGTATATAGCCAAAAGAAACCAACAATTTCCAAGCTTAAAAATGAAGATGGGAAACGCCAGTAAGAACGCTCCCTTTAAGCAGAATTGTATGTTGTCTAATACATGTGTAGTCATGCGTTGATAATAATGTATGTGTTCGGTAAAGGTTAAGTGTTACTGTTAAGGTGCAGAAGGTTTCATCTGGGTGAGTCACTTAACTGCCTTTATTAATTCTCAAAGAAAATGTGGAACTGGTTCAGCAATCTATCAGCAGAAAAAAAGAATTAGAAAAAAACAACAAAATCAATTGGTAATTACAGTTTGTTTGCGTCAACCAGGTAATTTTTCAGAAGAATCTTTCTTAAATCTCTTACCCAGTCTGCTTGAATTGTTGAATACGCCAACTGCATAGTTGTAAGACCACTAACAAATGTCTTGGGTATGACACTAAACCATTTGATGGTGAGGTTTTAGTTCTTCAGATTTGGGGAATGTTGAGTACCTGTTCATTTCAATAGTTCCTAAATCCACTCGGACTCAGAGTGGCAGCACCTGTTAGGACCCCATTTATGGGTCAAATGGAACTGATTAACCAGTTAAGCGTGTGCCAAAAAATTAATATTAAATTGAATTATTAGTATTAGAGACTAATACATTAATCCATTTAACTGTTAGCAAATTGGACGATTAGTCTTAGGTAGCCATACTTGAAATCATTGAACGGTCTACCAACAAATTAGCCCTGGCTCGTCTACACAATGTTTACAATTATATACGTATTCACTTAAAAGGTTTATCTTTATACATGATTTGGCATTAAATGATCATCAAGGTTGATGTGCTATTAAATAAAAGGGAAAACAAAAACTTCTAAATTTTTATAACGAAAACAAGCGTTTACGTGATGTTATATAACAATCGAAAAGAAGGACATCCTCCTATTGACTCGGATATTCAGTGACCATACACACATACGTAAAGAGTATTAAACGGAGAACTGCAATGCGTGAGATAATAACGTATTGGGATTTGCCCCCTGGGTTGACGTTCGATCTCAGTCACAAGTTCATAATCAAAATCCTGGTTTTAAAGGTAGTTCTTAAAAATATTTTCTGGCACAATTTTCTACCTTTATCTTCTACTGTTGAACTCATATTCTCTCTCTGTCTCTCTTTCTCTCTCTCTCTCTCTGTCTCTCTCTCTCTCTCTCAAATGTCGTATCGACCTTTCTATCCATGATATACATAAAACTCCAATTAGTATATGAATAATAATTAAGAATCAGTATATGAAAAATTCATTAACGATTATACAAATAATAACCAGTATATTAATAACAGATGAATCTCTACGTAAGTCTAAATTAGTATATAAATGATAGATAAATCAATATAAGTGATAATTAATATACAGAAAACAGATGAATCAGAAAGTAAATAATGAATAATAATAATCTGTCTATTAAGGATATAGAAACCACTATATGAATAAAATTAGTATTTACATTGGAGATAAATCAGTACGTTAAGAATAAATAATAATCTCTATGTAAAGATAGATATATCAGGATATAATAATATGTAAGAATTATTATATGAATAACTCTAACCTGCCGGGGTGTCCTCGTGGTGTAATGGTTAAAGCGATGTACTGCGGAATCGTAGTACGCGAGTTCGTACTCCAGTCACGCTATTACGTTCACTTTCGGGCAAATACCTTTGGGAAAGGTATGAACCCTCTTATCCTCCCAGCTATGGGTTAAATAGTACCACTACTGCTTTTCTATGCGTAAGGCTTGTGCTTTAAATAACCTACAAAGGTTGATATGCCATTAAACAAAGAAACTAAACCAGACCTGCCTTTAAATTTTACCAATGTCAAAGTGATATATGATCGCTACTTCAAGCTGAATTCAAAAATACAATTCACAATGTTTAATCAGATCTGGTTTAATAGTGGCTAAATACTTCACAAGTATTCACCATAATAACACATATTCAAAAGCCTATGGACTCTACTTGTCACCTCTAATCGTGGGTGCATAATGTTTAGTATAGCATATAATTTTATATATATACCTAACTACAATGTACCACCCTACTTGCTAACACCTATTTACCTAGAAGAGGTTAGCGTTACATAGCAATACGTGAAATAATTTAACTCTGTGTAAACAGATGAGGTCTGAGACGATTCGTTTTCAAATTCTCTCCCAGCTTAAAATGATTTTAAGTAGTGTGTCAAGTGTCAAGGACGAGCTGAGTGCTGCTTTATTTTTTTTCCTTTCAGCTTTCCTATCCCTGTAAGCATAGATCACGAGGGTAAGAATAATCTTGTCAGGTTCTGTTATATCTTCCGTTATGGGGTTCTTTCAAACGGTCAAGTAAAACATTGACCAAGATGTACATTTTTTTTTAAGTAGAGGAATTATATTGTGAATTGAATTATTCTGAGCAGAAAATCTGGTAAACACTAACGCATGACATACCGAAACACTTGGAGGAGATCACAGTATCATATTTACCAACCCCTCCGCTCGGGCAGGATATGACACAAGGTCAGTTTTTAAGCGGATGTTAACAGGTTTGAATTCAGAGTTTTCCTTCTCCTAGACTAGTTGCCTCACCAAGGTTGAAGAACCTAGTCTGTCCTACTATTTACCCATAGCTGGGGGGAAAATAATTGGATTCATACCTTTCCCAAGGGTATTAGTGCTATGTGAAATGCAATCAGTCTCGTCCAAGATTTGAACTCATGTCGCCGTGTCCATTTCCTACGACAATAACCATTACACCACGGGCACCTCCTGAGAGATCACAGTATACACTGCTGATGAGACGTAATAAGGTCGAAACAGGTGTCTAGTGTGTCGGTATGTCGTGCGTAAGAGTTCGCTGCATTTTCTGGTCATTGTAATTCAATCCACAAAATCATTGACTTTGTAAAGAAAGCATATCCCGATTACATCGGAGACTTACTATCTACCAGAATACTGGGGTGTTCTCGTGGTGTAATGGTTAAAGGGATGGACTGCGGAATCCTAGGACGCGATTTCGTATTCCAGTCGCGCCATTATGTTCACTTTCGGACAAATACCTTGGGAAAGGTATGACCCCCCTTATCCTCCCAGCTATGCGGTAAATAGTACCACTACGGTTCTTCTAGGAGAATGGCTAAAAATTGTTGATATGCCATTAAAAAAAGAAACCAAACCAGAATACTGGATTTGCTCCCCACGTTTGGTATAAAGCATGTGAAGAACTTGAGAGATTGTAGAAATTGTAAAAGGAATAATATTACATGTGTCATTGTCTTAGAGGGAAACAAAACATTACATTACCGACTGCAATGTCTGTATAATAAATCTAAAACGAATAAATCACAAGAATAAAAATTATGTCTACTACCCCGGTGTTCCTTCTGCCATAAGACCAATTCCTTATGGCCAAGACCTTCCTGTTCCTGAGCCAGATGGTAATATGAAATAAAGCTCTGATTCCGAACACAGAGGCATGACTGTTGTAGCCGGGGTTAATGCGTACGAGCCAGTAGACGATGACCAGCCATTACTCTTGCCACAAGCAGAACTCAATGATACGAGACCTGAACCTTTCAAAAGAGTCTGCTCAGCTGTTGGGTTCACGTCTCAAAGAGAAACATCTGTTGGCACCAGGAACAACGTTCTACTGGTATCGAAAACATGAAAGAGAAATTAGACAGCTTTTTACGTTCCAGGATAAATCATCATTGGTTTATTGCCACAAAATTTATTGATTGATCAACTCAGTGTCCATAGAGTATTATTCAACGACATGAATACTTTTCATCTGACTGAAGTTCTTCTATATAATGGGAATAATTCTTAATCTATCTCAATAGGACATTCGGTACAAAGGAAAGAGACTCATATCGGCATGGTTAATTTGCTGTCTGCTGTTAACTTGCAGGAGTCAAAACACTTGATCTTTGGAGATCTTAAGATAGTTGAACACGTCCTAGAGCTCCAATGCAGATACACAAAGTATAATTGTTTTCCATTGTTGCATATTGACCTCCAACCCAGCCAAGCTGTCAAAATAAGAAATGCACCTGTAAATAACACGTGCATCCGGTCGAAGATATCAGGAGATCAGGGGGGACCTTGACTGACGAGGGGTTGAATTGAGTGCGAATTGTGACGCTCGCAGGAAGTAGGTGGTCGTCAAATTATTATATAACCCTGGCGACAGGAAGTTTAGATCAGTTGGAGAGAAGATGCTGGAATGAGAAGCATGTCCCAGCAGAGGCTGGGCCCCCAAGCCCCCGGTTGAGAAGCCCAGAACGGGAAAGAAAGGCTGTGATAGCCAGAAGAGTTGGGGGTCAATATGTTGCAGTCTTTGTTCGGTCTCCGACTCCCTCTCACACACAACCCTTTCAATAAAGTGAGGGGTATATTTTTCTAAAGAACTGTGTCCGCTCATCGTTATTGTGTTGAATATGTTTCTGTATGTATAGTTTTTCATGGCTATACAACACCATGTCTCTTGGATGGGTAGGCTGGCGATCAACATTATGTCAAACGAGAGAGTCCGTTAAGACTAAGGTTAAAAACTGACTCACATGATATTCAGTGTCACTTTCTCGTTTAACCAAACAAAGTACTGATTCCGCTTTTACAAAGTTAGGTGTAATGAAGAATTGTGTGAAGGCTTTGGACAGAGAAGGTTGCAGATTTACTTTCCACCAGCAGAACTTCTCATGGATAAGCATTGAGAAACTTTAGACTGGTATATTCGACGGCCCTCAAATTAGAGAAATCACGAAGCACCCGATGTTTGACGAAACACTGAGTGCAGTTAAACTGTCCGCCTGTTAGACGCTGAAGTCAGCTGTTATAAACTTCCAAGAATACTACCGGAGTACGGAATACGAGAAGGGAATTTATAAGCTTCTGAAGAGTTTCTGGCAACTCGGGGTACAAATATCAGTTAAACTACACTTTCTCCGGTCATCTTTGCACTATTTTCTAAAGAACTGTGGATATTTGAGTGAAGAGTGAGTTGAGCGTTTTCACCGATATATTCGCATTCTGGAAGAGCGCTAACAAGGCCAGTGGGATGTAAACTTTCTCGCTGACAACTGTTAGTGCTTGAAACGGGTTGCATTGTCCTGGGGGAAATTCCACTGACCTGATTTGAAGAGTGCTGGCCTCTTCCGACGGAATCTCTTCCCCAAACTCTCTTAAAATATCAACATATTAACCCTAACCCTAACCCTAACTATTTGGCTAATCAACTCTGGTGTATTGACTTCCTTACTCCCCCCACGCCTCTCATCATCTCTCACAGATTCCCTGCCTTCCTTAAATCTCTTATGCCACTCAAAAACTGATGCTTGATTCATGCAAGATGGTCTAAAAGCAGTTTGAAGCGTTCCATAAGTTTCTGTGGAATTTTTTCCAAGTTTAAAACAGAATTTTATTGCATATCGTTCTTCTAAAGAGTCCTTACGTCTAGATTGCATTTTCTTAAAATTCAACAATATTTTATGAATAAAAATAAATTAATTAGTGTATGGATAATAATGAGTATATTAATAATTGACAAATCAGTGTTATATAATTAAGGGATAATCTTTTTATATTAATTAATTTTCGTTAATTATATTTATCATTCAGTTTGGTTTGGCTTTGAAGTATTCGAATCTCTTAAGTTCAGGTGCATAGTCACTGGGTGCAGTTTTACGCTCGTGCGCCAAGGATATGACAATCATCATTGTCATAATAAAACCGGAAATGGGGTTGGAGTGTGGTTTACGTCATGCCCGAGAGAGGTGGTACAGGGAATTTGAGGATTTTGAAAAAGAGTCAGTCGAGATTGGACCATGGAGGCAGAGAGTTGAGCTTCTACCATTGAGGCATAAAGTTGGGTCTTCAGCCGTTGCAGATCTCTACCGACAGAGATCTTAAAACATCACAAGATGCGCTGCGTTTTGGTGGGGTCAGCATAGTAAGAATTGTATCTCTCTCCTCGTGTCGAAGAACCGTTCGTACCTGAACAACAGATTGGTTTGGTTTCTTTGCAAAATGGCATATTAAAGCAAAGAAATCAACCTTTGTAGATTATTTAATGCCAAAGCCAGCTGTCTAGAAGAACAGTAGAGATACTATTTAACCCATAGCTGGGAGGATAAGAGGGTTCATACCTTTTCCTAGGGGTATTTGTCCGAAAGTGAACGTAATAGCGCGCCTGGATTTCAAACTCGCATACTACGATTCCGAAGTCCATCGCTTTAACCATTACACCACGAGGACATATATATATATATATATATATATATATATATATATATATATATATATATATATATATATATATATATATATATATATATATATATATATATATATATATATATATATATATATATATATATATATATATATATATATATATATATATATATATATATATATATATATATATATATATATATATATATATATATATATATATATATATATATATATATCTTAAATATTTTGAGTCACAGATGAATAATAGAATAATCAGTGATCGATATATAGATAAATGATAAATCCTTATATAAATCGAATGTCAATTACTTGACATGAAAGTCAATTTACTTCAAACTATATTTTTTCTATCTCTGTGTAGTTATTTTTAAACCGAAGAATGACTATCGAAATAAAAAAAAATGCTTTTTTTTCTTCTAGTGAACAGAAATAAACTATTCTGAAGAATTTTTTTTATCAACACCGTAAAATGGCCATGGAAGTTCGCATCACTTCTCACAAATGAAAAATCTCTTAACATAATACAATAAAGATTATTCAGATTTTGAAGATTCAACATTTTTCAAAAGTTTAAATAGTTAATGTGGTTTATTTGGATTTTTTCAACGATTACAAGGTATTATCTGTTTATAAAAAAGTTTTAACTCTGACTAAGTCATGGTAACATTGGAAATGAAAAAAATATTGCTGAATTAAGTAAAAAAAAGAATGAAAAACAAAATTTTGAAACTTTCAACATTTTTTTATTGGCAGATCAATAAGAACAATTATATCAATATTTTTTCTTCGTTTCTGACGATAATCTTTTTTATAATTATTTAATTTCAGTAAAAAAAACAAAATTGACTTGTTTCTTGTATTTTATTATTTGTATTTTCTATCATCTTCTTTTAGCATTATTCAATTTGTGAATGTCACATCTAAAAGTATATAAATTACATTTACTCAGGTCAGGCACGTTACATCTTATCTTAGATTTAAGCTTTAATTTCATAAACGGTTTCTTCAAAAGCGAAGTGTTTGATTCAATAAAGAAATCAACGAAATACATGTGAACAATTTTTTTATGATAATTCTTGCTATTTCAGTTGATAATTCTTCATTTCATGTTTCTTTTTTATTACTTATCTTGCTTTTATTTTTTGTTCATTTAGTTGTTTTTATCTTAAAATACAATACAATAGAGTATATATATATATATATATATATATATATATATATATATATATATATATATATATATATATATATATACCTATGCATTTACATATGTGTGGTGCGCGTGTGCGTACCTGTCATTGTGTGTGTGTGTGTGTGCATACTTATATTTATGCATGTCTGCGTTAATACGATACTGTTAAAAGTATTCATATTATATCTAGTTTAAATATTTCAACTTGATCTCCTTATTTTTAAATGTATTAAATACCATAACAAATATTCATATAAATCAATGCCTGAAACTTTTACTCTTAACCAAATCAAATTAAATTGAATATTGCCGAAATCCTTTCGTCTCACTGGATTCTATGGAGAGAGAGAAGTTGATTTCTTTAAAAATCATTTTCGTTTCAAGTTTAAGTTTTTAGGTTTGGTTTGGTTTGGTTTGTTGGGTTTTATGGCATATCAATCTTTTTAACGCTAAATCAATTTTTATGGAAATAATCTGTTCTTTTTCAATTCCGTTTAGCATAGGTACACAGTTCAATTGTCAAAAACATTGCCATTTCAAACTATTCAAGCAGTTATATGTAACAATTCAGTTAAGTGTAAATACAGTTTTAATGTCGAAAAATTGTTCTATTTCAAATAATTCAGTTAAGCATTAGCACGCATTTTAAATGTAAGAACGATTTAATTGTCAAAAACATTTCTCTTTCAAGGTATTCAGTTTACTCAAACAATTCATTTTAGCATAATTATGCTGTTAATTCTATTTAACCCATAGATAGGGCCCTATGAGGTGCTACCACTCCGGGCCAGAGTGGACCTGGGAGCGATGTCAATAAAGGGGTACTCCTCATTCTCCAAAGCTCCAACACTGTTGGAACCTCACCATCAGATTGTTTAGTGTCATATCCAGGACACTCGTTAGAAGGGGGGTCTTATTCCTCTGCAGAGGTGCTGTCAGTTTATTCTACAGCCCCAGCTGACTGGGGAAATTCTTTTTAGGGAAATACAGAAAAGTAATAATAAATGGAATACTGAATCATATAAATACATCTATAACCACAATTACCTGGCAATTCTGTAAGTAATATAAGTGAAGACTCGAATTTCTTTGTCAGATAATGATTTGTTGTAAATTATAATTTAATTTTGCGTAACAGATATAGGTGTAGCGGCAATAGACGTTCTATTTATAGATTTGTTAGTGGAATCAGCTAGTGGTGGCCGGTCCAATCTATACTTCAGGATAAATAACAAGGGATACTTGATATTGCTTCACACGTATACCTGACCTTGTTTAACAGAATTAGAATTGTCAAACTACGGAAATTAAATAAGGTTTCGTTTCGAAGTTCCGTGATGATTCCTATATTCGACATGACGGTTCCCGAGTTGGAGAAGTAGGTTCCCCGAGTTCGACAAGAAATACATGAAAAAGCCTATGAATCCAATGGCCGAAACTTTGTGTATACAACGATAAAGATGAATGCAATAGTCTGGATAAGCTAAATAATGAAAAAAAAAAAATTAATATTATTCATTAAAGATAGGTTACTATGTGTACAAATTAAGATTTTTTGCATGGTCTTTTTAATTGACTTTTATGTTTTTTTTATTTACTTTTTTAATCCCTATTTCTACTTGAATATTAAAATAATAATTTTTTTTTCTTAAGGCATTTCATAACTTTTTAGAAAAGAATATCCGAGGATTCAGTATTTTCCTAACATAATGATGTGGACCCAAGGTCGGGACCACGGAAGGAAAACACGGAACATGGGTTAGAGGTAAGAAAGATATATAAACAAATGTTACAACGGATAGTGTAAGGGTAAGCAGAGCTTACGATCCGGTGGTGTCCAATATTAGTAGTCGTACTACTATTACTCCTGTGCTACTTCGTAATTAGGATACTGCATTATCTGAGAGTGCTGGAAAAGTCCATGATGCAGGTAAGTTTTGGTCTCACTACACATAATTCGTTTAAGATTAAATTATTTTGGGTGATTTTTTTTCGCGAAAATATGAAAAAATGTGTAGTTAATGATGCCGAAAATATCCGAATCTTTGCAATCAAAGCCAGATCGTAATTTCTTTTTCATTTAAATGAACTGTACGTTATAGGACTTTACACTCCTATAATTTAATTTGGGCGGTATGCCACTTGTTCCCACAACAAAGATGGCAGAGGCACACATATTCAGTCTCGGGAAACCATTGGCCAGGAGAACCACGTGGCCTGCTTAAAACTACGTCAGCGCGTAAATTTCGTGTAGCGTATTTTGGAGCCATTTCCAAGAGACATATTTTCTATAAATACGTCGTCTTCAAACACTCTTTCTCTTACCCGATTTTTTCGCAGCGGTAACACACTCTCCAGTGTGACACTTATTTACCACAGACGTAAAAAAAGCAACAACATGGATGGGTCTCGCAAGCATTCATTCCTTCAATATACATTGACTATGAGACTTTTTCCAGACTCGGAGAAACCGACTGTTTCGAACCACAAAAAGAAATAGACATTTTAAATATGTAATCCAACTTAATAAGACGTTTTTGTCATTGACCTTTTTGTAGTTTAGTTGGCTTAGTTACACACATGCACACACCCCAATTTTTACTGTATCAATGTAAGTTTTATTATAGTATATAAATTTGTTTTGTTTGTCGCCTTGTTTTGAATATTCCTTTTGTCCGCGCTGTTTCATATCTTTTACTCATTATCTTCCTTTATTTACTACTTTTTTCCATGTGCCTTATTCCAAGCAAATATAAACTTTATTATAAACTTTATTATAAACTTTATATAAACTTTATTAACATTAAATTAAGGGGGTCTAAGCATAACTACCATAACTATATGTTCCCCTACAATGTTTTGACTGAGTCTATAAGAACAATGTATTACTAATGGCCACACAATAAGACGTTTTCCTTGGTATACGGTATTTGACATCCAGTCTACATGATACAGAGATTTTGGTCTCTATTTTAAAGAGATTTATAAATGCAAAACAATAAAATTACACTCCTAATTTCTACGTTTTTATTCATGATGCCAAAATTCTATTACCAGTCAGGTTATCTATAGGAACCACTTTTAATCCTTTGGTTAGGTGTATAATATCTCGCCACTGGGCTACAAAATACAACGATTTTTGGCCACCTTTTTTAAAGTGATTGATAAATTTCAATTTGTGAATTCGCCCTCGTGGATCACTATGAAGTTATTCCCTATACCAGAATTTTATTTACTCACACCGTCTATACTGACCACATTGAGAAGCTGTGATTTAGTTTAACATCAGACATCCAATGGAACTAACAACTGCCATATGGCGGATTTATCGATTTTTATAAAATGGCAAATAACCGGGTCTTCGTGACCTCAATTGACAAATTTAGGCCTACAGACATAGTCGATTTTGGGGGTTGTGTTTGTGCCAGCAGCAATATGTTTGATAGGAATTTAAAGCGATGTCTTCCTAACCAGATTCCCTACCCAACCAATGTGTCGCGTTTTTACGTCGATTTTAAAACTTTCGGGGTTCTTTGTGCGTCATTGGTACCTTCGATGGCTTTCTTTTATTTCCCATTCCCGTTTCTATTTGTTGAATTGATTTCCTTTTATCAGTCTCCACAATTTCTAATAACCGCCATCAACAGAGGAATGCAAGGAACGTGGCACAGGATGCTATTCTCCTAGTTTTCATTCTTTTTTTTTCGAGGAAGTAGAATTTAAAAAAAAAATTCTTTTTCATTTGGTTTCATACCGTGTTAGAATCCATTTCTTGGCTGATTTGCGGAATAAGATCAGGAATTACAAAAAGAAAAAAAAAAGATAAATAAATAAAGAAAAATAAAGAAAAAATGCAAATTTAAATGTTTTGCGGTTATATTTTTTTTAATTACGAGGTTGTAATTTATTTTATATTTAATTTTTAAAAAATGAGAGAATTTTACATTTTACATATTATTGTAATTTACTCATTGAGAGTTTTTCAGATCAGCTTTAGCTGATGGTCTCACACTTCTTCTTCTTCTTCTTCTTCTTCTTCTTCTTATTATTATTATTATTATTATTATTATTATTATTATTCCGATTTCAGATTTCTTTTGTTTATTTGTTTCAAAGAGAATCAAATTTGAATTTCGCAATAAAAGCTATTCAGATAATCCTTTCTCCGCTTCCTTCTGTCCTCCCGCTACTTTCATTTTTCTAGGAGTCTCATTTGTTTTATACAAATTTCCTTCTCTTTTCTGACGGAATTCTATTCCGTTTTTAAATCATTTTTATTTTCAAATTTCCTTTCTCATTAGCGTTTTTTATATCAGTTTTAGCTGATGGTCTTTCACGGGAGATTGAGAGACAGCAAGTCTCCTCATGTCTCCAGGACTCTTCTCAGTATTCTGGCCGTTCCAATAATGCTCTAGTTTGGATGGAATCCACTCGTTCTCTAACTTCCATGTCCTCCACTTCCTTTAATAATTCTTTGGTGACTTTAACAAAACCACCAATCACGATTGGTACACTTGTCACCTTCATGCTCCATAGTTTTTTTCAATTCCTTGCAACGTCGAGGTATTTATTTCTTTTTTTTCGGATTCTTTCAGTTTTATTCTGTGGTTAGCCGGGAGAGCAAAGTCGACAAATTTGAAAATAAGGTCTGGCCTTCTGCCCGAGATTAGGATGTCCGTTTGTTGTGAAAGTCACATAGGAGTTTATGTGTGTCATTTTCCAGTACAGATGCTAGGTCATGCATATACCATTTATCCGTATGGTCAAATTTAAATTTCTCCCAGTAGATCAACTTGCCCACCTAGTCGTGTCAAGTCTTATACCCCTTCTGTGCTAATTTGCTGCATTAGTTTATTATATGATTGATGGTTTCGTCTCTGTCACCACATAGCCTCTATTTGTTATTTTGTTGCGTCTTATCTATTCTTGTTTTGATATGATTGGTTCTTATGGAGTTATTATTATTATATATTTACACCATGAGAGTTATTATTACTATTTAGACGAAACAGACATGCAGGACACTGCTGGAGAAGCAGTGATGTACGCTTATGGACCCCCACACATGGCCGAGCAAAAGCAGGACGACCAGCACGAACATACATTCAGCAATTATGTGAGGATACGGGATGTAGTCCAGAAGACCTGCCAGAGGCGATGGATGATAGGGAAAAGTGGCGAGAGAGGGTCAAGGATATCCGTGCTATAAGCACGACATGATTATTATTATTAGTAGTATTATTATTATTTACGCCTTTAGAGTTTTTCACATCCGTGTTAGCTGATGGTTTTTCACTGGAGTTTGAATGACAGCAAGTTTCCTCAAGTCTCCAGGACTCGTCTCAGTTTTCTGGCCGTCCTCAGCAATACTGTCGTTTGGATAGTCTCCACCCGTCCGCCAATTTCCAAGTCCTCCAGGCCCTTTAATAAGCCTTTATGTTTGGTTTCTTTGTTTAATGGCATATCAACTCTTTTTAGGTTATTTAATTCCGAAGCCATTCTCCTTGAAGAACAATAGTGGTACTATTTAACCATAGCTGGGAGGATAAGGGGGTTCATACCTTTCCCAAGGGCATTTGCCCGAAAGTGAATGTAATAGCGCGACTGGAGTACAAACTCGCGTACTACAATTCCGCATTCCATCGCTATAACCATAACACCACGAGGACACCCCAACAAGCCTTTAGTTACTGTGCCTAACGCACCAATCACAATTGGCACAATCGTTACTTTCATGTTCCACGCCTTTTTTATTTCTCTAGCAAGGTTGAGGTACTTATCCTTTTTTTCACTTTCCTTCAGATTTATTCTGTGGTCTACCGGGACAGCAAATTCGACAATTTTGTTGATTCTCGTTTTTTGTTGATTATTATGAGGTCTTGTCTTTTGGCTGGGATTAAGCTATCCGTTTGTATGTTAAAGTCTCATAGGAGTTTATGCGATTCATTTTCTAGGACAGGTGCCGGGTTGTGCATATATCATTTGTTGGTATGGCCGAATTGAAATTTCCGGCACATTTCCCAGTGGATCACATTGCCGATCCAGTCCTGTCTCGCCTTGTACTCCTTCTGTGCTAATTTGCTGCATTCGCTTATTATGTGATTGATCGTTTCGTCTCTATTACTGCATAGCCTACATTTACTATTTTGTTGTGACTTATCTATTCTCGCTTTGATATGATTCGTTCTTGTGGCATTGTCCTGTGTTGCTATTTGGAGGGATTCCGTTTCTCTCTTAAGGTTTCCTTTTCTTAGCCAGGTTCAGGTTTTCTGGTGTGAGATGGTGTTTATTAGACGTTTAAAGCGGCCATAGAACAGTTTTCCTTCCCATTTTTGTTTCCTAGTTGTGATTCTTTCGTTTATCCATTTGTCCGTATCATTTCTGTTGGTTGTAATTAGTCCTCGTTCGTGTTTTTCTATGTAGTCTTCGAGTCGTTGTATGGATGGGTGAACGGTGTCTTCGATGCTGGCAAGTCCTCTTCCTCCCTGTTTTCTAGATACATATAGTCTGTCAACTTTGTCTCTGGGGTGTAATGCCTTATGCATGGTCATTATTTTTCTTGTTTTTTGGTCCATTTGTTCAAGTTCCTCTCTGGTCCACTTGAGAAAGGGTCCAGAACATAAGACTAAGGACACAGCCCAAGTATTTATTACTTTAATGAGGTTTCTGCTGGAGAGTTTTGTATCGAGTAGTTTTCTCGTTCTTCAGACATATTCTTTTCGGATCGTGTCTTTCATTTGCACTTGTTTGAAGGTGTCAGCCTCCAAGATGCCCAAGTATTTGTAGGTTTCATTTTCTTCGAGCGTTCTCTTTCTGTCATGATTTGGTAGGTCCATTCCGTCAGTCATATATCGTTTGCCACTTTTCATGATTATTATTATTATTATTATTATTATTATTATTTTCAAGTTATTCACATTGCTTATACTGTCTCCACCCGTCCCATTATTGCCAAGTCATTAAGTCCTTGTACCAATTCTTTGGTTACACAACCAAGAGCACCAATTACAATTGGTATAATCGTCACTTTCATAAAGTGATCTGTTTCTATTTGAAAATCCTAGAGTTTTATGCGTCGCATTCTCAGAGAGGGGTTCTGGTTCATGTACCGTAATTGAGACGGCTCTTTGGAAATTAAATGAATAATAGACAAATAAATAGATAACTAAGCAGACAGTAGGCGTTGAAAAATAAGGCAGTGCGACTCGGTGTAGTCAAATGTCTAAGGAAAACTGGTGGTCCACAATCTTGTGCGCATGCACACAGCTGGGTGTGGATTTCTCAGCTCTCGACTTGACAGGCAGAAGTGAGAGGACAACTTGTGTCCTTTTTAGGCAGTCGACGTCAGGATGCAATAAGGTGAAGACGTCAGTAGAAAACGAGCCACAAAGAAGTAAAGGACGAAAGTTTACGACTCCTTCGGGGTGCTTCTGAAGGGGTCGTTAGACAATATACTACAATGTATAAGCGTGTTCAAACCAGAAAAAAATTCAAGAACTGTACCCATCTCTTTCTTACAAGGATATGTTGTTTATTTTGTCTAGTTGACGGTGTCTCATGTGTCTATGCTCCCTTTCTTTCTCCTGGTGACTGTTTTCTACCTTGCAGTAAATGAACCTAGTGTATATGTAACAGTATAGCATTTGTGAACTTCTGACCAAGGCGAAGTCACAACAGGGGTCTAAAGTCTCAGTTATAGAACCGAAATTCATATTGTACCCGTGACCTACTATATAGACATAATATTGACTGAGGAAACAGCGAAAAATTCACGGTTCATCGAGTAGTCTGAAACTTAAAGAAAAACGCAAGACGAAAGAAAGAAAGAAAGTAAGAAAGAAAGAATAGAAGAAAGAAAGAAATTGTTGAGGCAATACAACACGGCCTATAAAAGGGAAAAGAAAAAAAAACACTGGACGAAAAAAAGAAAAAAAGATTGGCGACACAATACAACATGGCCTAAAGAAAGTGACACAAAGAATCTGCACAGATTCGAAAGAAAAAGAAAAAACGAAAGAAAGAAAGAACTGATCTGTTAAATGTTGTGAAGAAAAGAAAAAGAAAAGATCGCCAAACGAAAAAAAAAAAAAAAGAAAGACAATACTGCATGGCTTAAAGAGACACAGAAAATCCCCTCAGAGTCGAAAGAAGAAAAAAAGAAAAGAAAGAAAGAACTGACCAGTTAAAAGTTGTAAAGGAAAAGGAAAGAAAAGAAAAGAAAAAACACTGGACGAAGAGAAGGAAACAAAGAAAAATGAGAAATATATCAACAGTCGGATTACTAAGAAATATTATGTAAACAACCCTTGGGTTCTTAGAAGAGACAAAGGCTTAAAGAAGGAAGAGGAGACCGTCAAAATTAACCTAAAAAAATAAATAGAAATAAAAACAAGAAACAGCGACAAGATGGAGGTGAGAAGAAACAACAGTTAAGCAGAAATAGAAAACGCCAGGAAGCAACTTGAAAGGTGAAAAATTGGGAGGAAGATACAAGACTGCACGTTAAAGAAAAGATGGAAAGAAGGAAAAATACAGAACTCAATGTAAAGAAAAATAGAAGACCACCTGTTGAAAATAAACAAAACAAAAAAAAAAAAAACAGAGAGAACAAAAGTTAAAAAAAAAAAAAACAATAGAAGAACAGAAGGAAGGGAAAAAATACAAACCACGTATTGAGGATTGGAAAAGAAAAAAGAAAAAAAAACAAACAAAAAAAGAATGAAAAGAGAAAAATACAGGACCACGTGTTGACAAAAAAACAAACAAAAAAACCCAGAAGAACGGAATTAAAAGAATAAATACAAGACCACGAATTGAGGACAGGGTGTGGGAAAAAGAAAAAAAAAGAATATAATGAAAAGAGAGAAATACAAGACAACGTGTTGAAAAAAAAAGATGGTCAAGGCAAAGTCTCTACCAATTAGATTTAGGAAGTTTCTTTTTTTTCCCCCTTCGTTGATTCAAGCTCTGTTGTCCGTGCTTGTGCTTTAAAAAAAGAAAAGAAAAGATAAACGAAGTAAGAAGGAGATGGAGGAATTATAGACGACAAGAGGAAAAGGTAGGAAATATAATACATTTTCTCTTATTGTATTGGTCACCTTGCTGGTTTTTCATTCAGTCCACTCTGATTTCGAACCTGACTGTCCGAGATTTCATCCACGCTGTGTTGGGGACTGTTTTGAACATACGGTAAAGAAATTTTTATAGGGACCCACCGTTTCATATTTGAAATCCCTTGAGGTTGGTGTCACGTAGAAATTGAGCAAGAAGCAAAAGGCTTCGGTGCCTGTATTTTCCGAGTTCGATGAACTAAAGAGACAAATGATGCCTATTTCGCTTGTTTAAAAATAATGAATATTTTCTTTTTTTTTTTTTTTGGTGGGGAGTTCAACTAGTGGGTGACTTCTCCGGGTTATTTGGTCTCGGGGGATATTTGGGATTTCTTCGTTGGCCATAAGGTGAACAAGAAAAAAAAAATTAGGAAAGACGAGACGTCAGTACCGACCGGGAAATGTCCCCTCAAAAAATATCTCATTGATTGGTGAGTAGATAGAGGGATGTTGAAGAACAAACAAAGAAAAAAAAATGACCATATTTTGAAAGAAAACTACTTGTTCTGGAGGTGGGGGCCCAGCTTTGTTTTTATACGGTTAACTATTCGAGTGTATTAAAAAATTTACAGCACGAATATCCGGGTTTTTTAAAAATTGGAGGGATTAACAGGAGACGAAAAGAAACTGAGAAAGAAAGGAAAGTAAGAGGTAGTAATTTATGAGCACAAAAAAAAAAAAAAAAAAACAGAAAGAGAGAAAAGAATGATATCTAGCGAAGTAAGAAAGACACTGGTTAAAAAAAAGTGGGGGAAAAAAGAAAGAAAAAAGACGTGGATTTAGAAGGAAATTAAGTAAAACTTGATTGACTTTACCAACAAGAAGAAAAAAGAAAAAGGACAAATATTAATGAACTGAGAACTATTTATTGTATTTGCACGTCCCTTTTCCTCGTTTAAACGAAGTGAGTAGAAGAAAGAACACAGCCAAAGCAAAACTGAAAGCAGCAAACCAACAAGAAAGAATAAAACTGTGGAAACAGCACTTCGAAAACTTACTTGGAAACCCACCGAAAATAACACATGAACCAATTACCAGAATAATTAGCAAACAATTAGACATTAAACTAGGACCGTTCACACAACAAGAACTCGACTCGGTTCTCAGAAAATTTAAAAATAGGAAAGCTGCATGGCTGGACGAAATTCCCCCGGAAGTATGGAAGACCAGACAATTCGACGACATACTGCTCCGACACTGCAACGCAGTATACAATCAAAATCCGATAGACAGATGGATGAAGGGATGCATACTCCCCTTCCCTAAAAAGGGGGACCTCGGATTAGCCAAAAACTACCGAGGCATAACACTTACATCCATAGCAGCCAAAATCTACAATGCCCTACTACGAAACCACATAGAACCCAAAATCGACAACATGCTTAGGAAAAACCAAAATGGCTTCCGAAGAAATAGATCCACGACCTCACAAATATTAACCATCCGTAGAATCCTTGAAGGTGTACGGGCAAAAAACCTACAAGCGACATTAATATTTGTTGATTTTACCAAGGCTTTCGATTCCATTCACAGAGGAAAGATGGAACAAATCCTACTAGCGTACGGCATACCTAAAGAAACCGTAGCGGCAATAAGGATTCTCTATAGAAACACGAAAGTAAAATTACGATCACCAGATGGAGACACAGAATACTTCGACATTGTAGCAGGAGTACTAAAAGGGGACACGGTGGCTCCGTACCTCTTTATCATTTGTCTAGACTACGTACTTAGAACATCGATTGACAAAATCAAAGAGAATGGCTTCGAACTGACGAAGAAAAGAAGCAGAAGGTACCCCGCAACAACAATTACCGACGCCGACTACGCCGATGTCATAGCGATACTGGCAAATACACCTGACCAAGCCGAAACACTACTGCATAGTTTGGAACGAGCAGCAGCAAGCATAGGCCTCTATGTTAATGCACACA
Source organism: Sepioteuthis lessoniana (assembly GCA_963585895.1). Lineage (NCBI taxonomy): Eukaryota > Metazoa > Mollusca > Cephalopoda > Myopsida > Loliginidae > Sepioteuthis > Sepioteuthis lessoniana. The sequence continues at coordinate 20,464,958 of OY757919.1, forward strand.
ATGCGGAATATATGTGCTATAATCAAACGGGGCACATCTCCACTCTAGAAGGAACCCCTCTTAAACTATTAGACAAATTCATTTACCTTGGAAGCAGCGTCGAATCAACCGAAAAGGACATCAAAACGAGGTTAGCGAAAGCATGGACAGCTATCAATAGGCTATCGATTATATGGAAATCAGACCTAACCGATAAAATGAAACGCAGTTTCTTCCAGGCAGCGGTCACATCGATACTGCTATATGGATGCACTACATGGACGCTAACAAAACGTCTGGAGAAAAAGCTAGACGGCAATTACACAAGAATGCTACGGGCAATCTTAAACAAGTCCTGGCTTCAACACCCCACAAGACACCAACTGTACGGCCACCTGCCCCCTATCACGTAAACTATTCGAGTTAGACGAACCAGACATGCAGGACACTGCTGGAGAAGCAGGGACGAACTCATAAGATATGTACTCTTATGGACCCCCACACATGGCCGTGCAAAAGCAGGACGACCAGCACGAACATACATTCAGCAGCTATGTGAGGATACGGGATGTTGTCCTGAAGACTTACCTAGGGCGATGAATGATAGGGAGGAGTGTCGAAAGAGGGTCAGGGATATCCGTGCTACCAGCGCGATATGATGATGATTTCCTCGTTTGAATTGTATTGCCTTTTTTCTTTTTTTGATATATTGTTTTCAGTGTATTCTTGTGGTTGTTACAGAAGTATTTGTTAGCTTTGGTTGCTGAGAGGAGTCCAAATGAAAAACAGAGTATAAACGGTTAAATTTAAATAATTACTTATAATATTATGAACTTAGTATTTAATTTTTTTACGGCTAAAAATTTTAGAATTGTCTTAAGGAAGTTATGTAACGTAATTGAACGGCTCATAGAAAATTGAAAGAATAAATTGTTAAATAAATAAATGTGTAAAACAGACATAAGACTCATTGTAGTTAAATGACTAAGGAAAACTTGAGGTCCAAAATTTCGTGTGCATTGTGCACAGGATTTGGATGTATCTGCTCCTTACACGTCTGGCGTAAGTGAGGGGACAACTTGGGACCTTTTCAGGCAAAGCCACGAAGATGTAAGGAGAAGATAGCTTAGGAGCAGAAAAATCTGGGGCACCTTAAAGGTGTGTATTAGACCCAGTGTACAAGCATCTTCAAGGCAGGAAAAAATTTAAGGTCCGTGTCTGCTCTCTCTTTCTCATTAGGATATGTTGCTTATTTCTGTCTAGTTGACGGTCGTCTCATACTTCTATACGCCCTTTCTTTCTCCCGACAGCTGATTGCTTTGATGTATGTTTAACAAAGATTTACATGTGTCAACTTATTACACTGGGGAAGTCACAACTTGATCAAAAGTCTTTTTAATGCCGCCAAGGTACATTTCTGCATATACCATTGGGTAATATGGTTAAATTTCAATTTCTTACTCTATATCCAGTATATCAGCTTCCTCAACTAGTCGTGTCTAGTCTTATACTCCATTTGATTCAGTTTGTGACATTCGATTACTATTGTTTCGTTTTTGTAACCATATAAGGTATACCGTTGCATATAATGAGTTATGCTTTATAGAATTGATCCTTATGTTGTAAGTTCATGCTGCGATTAGAAGAGACTCAGTTTATCTGATAAAGCTACCCCTTCTTTGAAATGTCCAAGTATTTTTGTATTAGATTTCACCAGTTTGTCGCCTTAAATTCGTGTTTTTCTTCTTATTTTTGTTTACAAGTTTTTGTTGTTACTGTTCTGTTTTTTTTTTGTTTTTGGGGCTTTATTTTCTTATTTGTGTTGTCACTGATCTCCTTGGTCGCTTTAATTAATGTTTTTTTTTTGCTCATTGTCTGCAGGTTTATTTTTTTATTACATTCCCGACATATTACTATGTGTTTTTCCTTCCCAACAAATTGCTGTGTGTTCATCAAACCCAACATATCGTCGTGTGTTTTTCCTTCCCTACATATAGCTGTGTGTTTTTCCGTGCCAACCTATCGTTGTGTTTTCCATTACAAATTATTCCTGTGGGGGATTCCTTCCCAACATATTTCTGTAATTTCTTCCCAACATATCCCCGTAAGCTTTTTCTCACGCATATCCATGTGAGTTTTTCCTTCCCAACATATCCTCTGTTTTTTCCTCCCCAACGTATCCCTGTGAGTTTTTCCTTCCGAACGGATCCCTGGATTTTTTCCTTCCCAACATATTCTTGGTAGTTTTTCATTCTGAACATATTCCAGCAAGTAATTTCTTTTCAAGGTATCCCTCTGTGTTTTTCCTTCCTAACATTTTCCTCTGTGTTTTTCCTTCCCAATATATTTCTGAGTTTTTCCTTCCCAAAATATTCCTGAGATATTTCCCTTCGCTACCCATCCCTGCAAGCTTTTTCTTCTCAACATATCCCTGTGAAATTTTCCTTCCCAACAGATCACTGTGAGTTTTTGCATCTTTCCATATCCCTATGAGTTTTTTTTTTCTTTCCCAACATATTCCTGTGCGTTTTTCCTTCCAAACATATCTCCGTGTGTTTTTCCTTCTCTCCATATCTCTGTTAGTTTTTCCTTCCCAACATATCCTTGTGAGGTTTGCCTTCTCTCTATATCACTGTGTATATTTTGCTTCACAGAAACCTTCGCTTGTTGTCACAGTTTCTTTACCTACACTTCTAGAAGAATGTTCAATATGGCTTCTGCATTTCTTACTGGGTTCCTTAGTGAACGCAAAATTTAACACATAATAATTTGTTAACGTTACATATAGTTTGTCTTTTGATATTAGTATTTGTTTTATGATGCTGGGATCGGTGGAGTTTTATTTTTCAGTATTCTGTGTTTCAATTCAGTTAAGGTTATCTTACTCTTCAGTATTTAGTATTTCAATTCGGATATGGGGAACATATTCCTATTATTCACTATTTACTTATTTGCATGGTTCTAGTATATTAAGGTCAGAAAATCTAAGTTTAACCCACAAAGCCAGTTAGGGAAAAAAGGATAATTGGACTTAAACTAAGTCAAAACAGAAAATTAAATGCTCAAGTCACCTCCTGAAGTACTTCTTCCTACTTCTTTTCTTGTCACAAACAATCAATCCACATCATTATTTTGGTATATGACTTTGTGAATCAACATCATTTTTTTATTGCATGGTCCAGTTTAAGAACGGTCTCGATTATTTTTCTATTCTTTTAATATTTTTAATTATGTTTTCTCAACTGAGACTGGTGTTCAGTAGTTTCTTTGCCTTTTTGAAGTTTTCTTTCCTGATTTTTCCCTTTGTTTGTATGTGCTTGATGGTATCACCTACTGATATTCCCAGGTATTTGTGGTTTTCTTCTTCGATTATTATAATGTTTTTTTCTGATTGGGAAATAATGCTACATCTGTTGTTTATTTTTCCAATGATGCATTATCATGATTGCACATTTTTAAAATTCCAAATCCCGTTCTTATGTCATGACGGGACATAAATATTACCAGCTTTTTTGGTTCCAGATAATACGTTACGTCTCATCCATACACAAAAATCGGTTTATTTTTTTCTTGCAATTTTGTTCAACTTTATCTTAGTTTGCATTTCTTTAAGATAAAAGTTAATGGTCTCATCCCAATAAACCTCTTTTATGTTGACTTCTAGTGGGATTTGCATTCCCTCAAGACAAAATTACAGTCAGAATATTGGAATAGAAGTTGTCGTTTGGATAGTCTCCACCCGTCCGCCAATTTCCAAGTCCTCCAGGCCCTTTAATAAGCCTTTATGTTTGGTTTCTTTGTTTAATGGCATATCAACTCTTTTTAGGTTATTTAATTCCGAAGCCATTCTCCTTGAAGAACAATAGTGGTACTATTTAACCATAGCTGGGAGGATAAGGGGGTTCATACCTTTCCCAAGGGCATTTGCCCGAAAGTGAATGTAATAGCGCGACTGGAGTACAAACTCGCGTACTACAATTCCGCATTCCATCGCTATAACCATAACACCACGAGGACACCCCAACAAGCCTTTAGTTACTGTGCCTAACGCACCAATCACAATTGGCACAATCGTTACTTTCATGTTCCACGCCTTTTTTATTTCTCTAGCAAGGTTGAGGTACTTATCCTTTTTTTCACTTTCCTTCAGATTTATTCTGTGGTCTACCGGGACAGCAAATTCGACAATTTTGTTGATTCTCGTTTTTTGTTGATTATTATGAGGTCTTGTCTTTTGGCTGGGATTAAGCTATCCGTTTGTATGTTAAAGTCTCATAGGAGTTTATGCGATTCATTTTCTAGGACAGGTGCCGGGTTGTGCATATATCATTTGTTGGTATGGCCGAATTGAAATTTCCGGCACATTTCCCAGTGGATCACATTGCCGATCCAGTCCTGTCTCGCCTTGTACTCCTTCTGTGCTAATTTGCTGCATTCGCTTATTATGTGATTGATCGTTTCGTCTCTATTACTGCATAGCCTACATTTACTATTTTGTTGTGACTTATCTATTCTCGCTTTGATATGATTCGTTCTTGTGGCATTGTCCTGTGTTGCTATTTGGAGGGATTCCGTTTCTCTCTTAAGGTTTCCTTTTCTTAGCCAGGTTCAGGTTTTCTGGTGTGAGATGGTGTTTATTAGACGTTTAAAGCGGCCATAGAACAGTTTTCCTTCCCATTTTTGTTTCCTAGTTGTGATTCTTTCGTTTATCCATTTGTCCGTATCATTTCTGTTGGTTGTAATTAGTCCTCGTTCGTGTTTTTCTATGTAGTCTTCGAGTCGTTGTATGGATGGGTGAACGGTGTCTTCGATGCTGGCAAGTCCTCTTCCTCCCTGTTTTCTAGATACATATAGTCTGTCAACTTTGTCTCTGGGGTGTAATGCCTTATGCATGGTCATTATTTTTCTTGTTTTTTGGTCCATTTGTTCAAGTTCCTCTCTGGTCCACTTGAGAAAGGGTCCAGAACATAAGACTAAGGACACAGCCCAAGTATTTATTACTTTAATGAGGTTTCTGCTGGAGAGTTTTGTATCGAGTAGTTTTCTCGTTCTTCAGACATATTCTTTTCGGATCGTGTCTTTCATTTGCACTTGTTTGAAGGTGTCAGCCTCCAAGATGCCCAAGTATTTGTAGGTTTCATTTTCTTCGAGCGTTCTCTTTCTGTCATGATTTGGTAGGTCCATTCCGTCAGTCATATATCGTTTGCCACTTTTCATGATTATTATTATTATTATTATTATTATTATTATTTTCAAGTTATTCACATTGCTTATACTGTCTCCACCCGTCCCATTATTGCCAAGTCATTAAGTCCTTGTACCAATTCTTTGGTTACACAACCAAGAGCACCAATTACAATTGGTATAATCGTCACTTTCATAAAGTGATCTGTTTCTATTTGAAAATCCTAGAGTTTTATGCGTCGCATTCTCAGAGAGGGGTTCTGGTTCATGTACCGTAATTGAGACGGCTCTTTGGAAATTAAATGAATAATAGACAAATAAATAGATAACTAAGCAGACAGTAGGCGTTGAAAAATAAGGCAGTGCGACTCGGTGTAGTCAAATGTCTAAGGAAAACTGGTGGTCCACAATCTTGTGCGCATGCACACAGCTGGGTGTGGATTTCTCAGCTCTCGACTTGACAGGCAGAAGTGAGAGGACAACTTGTGTCCTTTTTAGGCAGTCGACGTCAGGATGCAATAAGGTGAAGACGTCAGTAGAAAACGAGCCACAAAGAAGTAAAGGACGAAAGTTTACGACTCCTTCGGGGTGCTTCTGAAGGGGTCGTTAGACAATATACTACAATGTATAAGCGTGTTCAAACCAGAAAAAAATTCAAGAACTGTACCCATCTCTTTCTTACAAGGATATGTTGTTTATTTTGTCTAGTTGACGGTGTCTCATGTGTCTATGCTCCCTTTCTTTCTCCTGGTGACTGTTTTCTACCTTGCAGTAAATGAACCTAGTGTATATGTAACAGTATAGCATTTGTGAACTTCTGACCAAGGCGAAGTCACAACAGGGGTCTAAAGTCTCAGTTATAGAACCGAAATTCATATTGTACCCGTGACCTACTATATAGACATAATATTGACTGAGGAAACAGCGAAAAATTCACGGTTCATCGAGTAGTCTGAAACTTAAAGAAAAACGCAAGACGAAAGAAAGAAAGAAAGTAAGAAAGAAAGAATAGAAGAAAGAAAGAAATTGTTGAGGCAATACAACACGGCCTATAAAAGGGAAAAGAAAAAAAAACACTGGACGAAAAAAAGAAAAAAAGATTGGCGACACAATACAACATGGCCTAAAGAAAGTGACACAAAGAATCTGCACAGATTCGAAAGAAAAAGAAAAAACGAAAGAAAGAAAGAACTGATCTGTTAAATGTTGTGAAGAAAAGAAAAAGAAAAGATCGCCAAACGAAAAAAAAAAAAAAAGAAAGACAATACTGCATGGCTTAAAGAGACACAGAAAATCCCCTCAGAGTCGAAAGAAGAAAAAAAGAAAAGAAAGAAAGAACTGACCAGTTAAAAGTTGTAAAGGAAAAGGAAAGAAAAGAAAAGAAAAAACACTGGACGAAGAGAAGGAAACAAAGAAAAATGAGAAATATATCAACAGTCGGATTACTAAGAAATATTATGTAAACAACCCTTGGGTTCTTAGAAGAGACAAAGGCTTAAAGAAGGAAGAGGAGACCGTCAAAATTAACCTAAAAAAATAAATAGAAATAAAAACAAGAAACAGCGACAAGATGGAGGTGAGAAGAAACAACAGTTAAGCAGAAATAGAAAACGCCAGGAAGCAACTTGAAAGGTGAAAAATTGGGAGGAAGATACAAGACTGCACGTTAAAGAAAAGATGGAAAGAAGGAAAAATACAGAACTCAATGTAAAGAAAAATAGAAGACCACCTGTTGAAAATAAACAAAACAAAAAAAAAAAAAACAGAGAGAACAAAAGTTAAAAAAAAAAAAAACAATAGAAGAACAGAAGGAAGGGAAAAAATACAAACCACGTATTGAGGATTGGAAAAGAAAAAAGAAAAAAAAACAAACAAAAAAAGAATGAAAAGAGAAAAATACAGGACCACGTGTTGACAAAAAAACAAACAAAAAAACCCAGAAGAACGGAATTAAAAGAATAAATACAAGACCACGAATTGAGGACAGGGTGTGGGAAAAAGAAAAAAAAAGAATATAATGAAAAGAGAGAAATACAAGACAACGTGTTGAAAAAAAAAGATGGTCAAGGCAAAGTCTCTACCAATTAGATTTAGGAAGTTTCTTTTTTTTCCCCCTTCGTTGATTCAAGCTCTGTTGTCCGTGCTTGTGCTTTAAAAAAAGAAAAGAAAAGATAAACGAAGTAAGAAGGAGATGGAGGAATTATAGACGACAAGAGGAAAAGGTAGGAAATATAATACATTTTCTCTTATTGTATTGGTCACCTTGCTGGTTTTTCATTCAGTCCACTCTGATTTCGAACCTGACTGTCCGAGATTTCATCCACGCTGTGTTGGGGACTGTTTTGAACATACGGTAAAGAAATTTTTATAGGGACCCACCGTTTCATATTTGAAATCCCTTGAGGTTGGTGTCACGTAGAAATTGAGCAAGAAGCAAAAGGCTTCGGTGCCTGTATTTTCCGAGTTCGATGAACTAAAGAGACAAATGATGCCTATTTCGCTTGTTTAAAAATAATGAATATTTTCTTTTTTTTTTTTTTTGGTGGGGAGTTCAACTAGTGGGTGACTTCTCCGGGTTATTTGGTCTCGGGGGATATTTGGGATTTCTTCGTTGGCCATAAGGTGAACAAGAAAAAAAAAATTAGGAAAGACGAGACGTCAGTACCGACCGGGAAATGTCCCCTCAAAAAATATCTCATTGATTGGTGAGTAGATAGAGGGATGTTGAAGAACAAACAAAGAAAAAAAAATGACCATATTTTGAAAGAAAACTACTTGTTCTGGAGGTGGGGGCCCAGCTTTGTTTTTATACGGTTAACTATTCGAGTGTATTAAAAAATTTACAGCACGAATATCCGGGTTTTTTAAAAATTGGAGGGATTAACAGGAGACGAAAAGAAACTGAGAAAGAAAGGAAAGTAAGAGGTAGTAATTTATGAGCACAAAAAAAAAAAAAAAAAAACAGAAAGAGAGAAAAGAATGATATCTAGCGAAGTAAGAAAGACACTGGTTAAAAAAAAGTGGGGGAAAAAAGAAAGAAAAAAGACGTGGATTTAGAAGGAAATTAAGTAAAACTTGATTGACTTTACCAACAAGAAGAAAAAAGAAAAAGGACAAATATTAATGAACTGAGAACTATTTATTGTATTTGCACGTCCCTTTTCCTCGTTTAAACGAAGTGAGTAGAAGAAAGAACACAGCCAAAGCAAAACTGAAAGCAGCAAACCAACAAGAAAGAATAAAACTGTGGAAACAGCACTTCGAAAACTTACTTGGAAACCCACCGAAAATAACACATGAACCAATTACCAGAATAATTAGCAAACAATTAGACATTAAACTAGGACCGTTCACACAACAAGAACTCGACTCGGTTCTCAGAAAATTTAAAAATAGGAAAGCTGCATGGCTGGACGAAATTCCCCCGGAAGTATGGAAGACCAGACAATTCGACGACATACTGCTCCGACACTGCAACGCAGTATACAATCAAAATCCGATAGACAGATGGATGAAGGGATGCATACTCCCCTTCCCTAAAAAGGGGGACCTCGGATTAGCCAAAAACTACCGAGGCATAACACTTACATCCATAGCAGCCAAAATCTACAATGCCCTACTACGAAACCACATAGAACCCAAAATCGACAACATGCTTAGGAAAAACCAAAATGGCTTCCGAAGAAATAGATCCACGACCTCACAAATATTAACCATCCGTAGAATCCTTGAAGGTGTACGGGCAAAAAACCTACAAGCGACATTAATATTTGTTGATTTTACCAAGGCTTTCGATTCCATTCACAGAGGAAAGATGGAACAAATCCTACTAGCGTACGGCATACCTAAAGAAACCGTAGCGGCAATAAGGATTCTCTATAGAAACACGAAAGTAAAATTACGATCACCAGATGGAGACACAGAATACTTCGACATTGTAGCAGGAGTACTAAAAGGGGACACGGTGGCTCCGTACCTCTTTATCATTTGTCTAGACTACGTACTTAGAACATCGATTGACAAAATCAAAGAGAATGGCTTCGAACTGACGAAGAAAAGAAGCAGAAGGTACCCCGCAACAACAATTACCGACGCCGACTACGCCGATGTCATAGCGATACTGGCAAATACACCTGACCAAGCCGAAACACTACTGCATAGTTTGGAACGAGCAGCAGCAAGCATAGGCCTCTATGTTAATGCACACAATGCGGAATATATGTGCTATAATCAAACGGGGCACATCTCCACTCTAGAAGGAACCCCTCTTAAACTATTAGACAAATTCATTTACCTTGGAAGCAGCGTCGAATCAACCGAAAAGGACATCAAAACGAGGTTAGCGAAAGCATGGACAGCTATCAATAGGCTATCGATTATATGGAAATCAGACCTAACCGATAAAATGAAACGCAGTTTCTTCCAGGCAGCGGTCACATCGATACTGCTATATGGATGCACTACATGGACGCTAACAAAACGTCTGGAGAAAAAGCTAGACGGCAATTACACAAGAATGCTACGGGCAATCTTAAACAAGTCCTGGCTTCAACACCCCACAAGACACCAACTGTACGGCCACCTGCCCCCTATCACGTAAACTATTCGAGTTAGACGAACCAGACATGCAGGACACTGCTGGAGAAGCAGGGACGAACTCATAAGATATGTACTCTTATGGACCCCCACACATGGCCGTGCAAAAGCAGGACGACCAGCACGAACATACATTCAGCAGCTATGTGAGGATACGGGATGTTGTCCTGAAGACTTACCTAGGGCGATGAATGATAGGGAGGAGTGTCGAAAGAGGGTCAGGGATATCCGTGCTACCAGCGCGATATGATGATGATTTCCTCGTTTGAATTGTATTGCCTTTTTTCTTTTTTTGATATATTGTTTTCAGTGTATTCTTGTGGTTGTTACAGAAGTATTTGTTAGCTTTGGTTGCTGAGAGGAGTCCAAATGAAAAACAGAGTATAAACGGTTAAATTTAAATAATTACTTATAATATTATGAACTTAGTATTTAATTTTTTTACGGCTAAAAATTTTAGAATTGTCTTAAGGAAGTTATGTAACGTAATTGAACGGCTCATAGAAAATTGAAAGAATAAATTGTTAAATAAATAAATGTGTAAAACAGACATAAGACTCATTGTAGTTAAATGACTAAGGAAAACTTGAGGTCCAAAATTTCGTGTGCATTGTGCACAGGATTTGGATGTATCTGCTCCTTACACGTCTGGCGTAAGTGAGGGGACAACTTGGGACCTTTTCAGGCAAAGCCACGAAGATGTAAGGAGAAGATAGCTTAGGAGCAGAAAAATCTGGGGCACCTTAAAGGTGTGTATTAGACCCAGTGTACAAGCATCTTCAAGGCAGGAAAAAATTTAAGGTCCGTGTCTGCTCTCTCTTTCTCATTAGGATATGTTGCTTATTTCTGTCTAGTTGACGGTCGTCTCATACTTCTATACGCCCTTTCTTTCTCCCGACAGCTGATTGCTTTGATGTATGTTTAACAAAGATTTACATGTGTCAACTTATTACACTGGGGAAGTCACAACTTGATCAAAAGTCTTTTTAATGCCGCCAAGGTACATTTCTGCATATACCATTGGGTAATATGGTTAAATTTCAATTTCTTACTCTATATCCAGTATATCAGCTTCCTCAACTAGTCGTGTCTAGTCTTATACTCCATTTGATTCAGTTTGTGACATTCGATTACTATTGTTTCGTTTTTGTAACCATATAAGGTATACCGTTGCATATAATGAGTTATGCTTTATAGAATTGATCCTTATGTTGTAAGTTCATGCTGCGATTAGAAGAGACTCAGTTTATCTGATAAAGCTACCCCTTCTTTGAAATGTCCAAGTATTTTTGTATTAGATTTCACCAGTTTGTCGCCTTAAATTCGTGTTTTTCTTCTTATTTTTGTTTACAAGTTTTTGTTGTTACTGTTCTGTTTTTTTTTTGTTTTTGGGGCTTTATTTTCTTATTTGTGTTGTCACTGATCTCCTTGGTCGCTTTAATTAATGTTTTTTTTTTGCTCATTGTCTGCAGGTTTATTTTTTTATTACATTCCCGACATATTACTATGTGTTTTTCCTTCCCAACAAATTGCTGTGTGTTCATCAAACCCAACATATCGTCGTGTGTTTTTCCTTCCCTACATATAGCTGTGTGTTTTTCCGTGCCAACCTATCGTTGTGTTTTCCATTACAAATTATTCCTGTGGGGGATTCCTTCCCAACATATTTCTGTAATTTCTTCCCAACATATCCCCGTAAGCTTTTTCTCACGCATATCCATGTGAGTTTTTCCTTCCCAACATATCCTCTGTTTTTTCCTCCCCAACGTATCCCTGTGAGTTTTTCCTTCCGAACGGATCCCTGGATTTTTTCCTTCCCAACATATTCTTGGTAGTTTTTCATTCTGAACATATTCCAGCAAGTAATTTCTTTTCAAGGTATCCCTCTGTGTTTTTCCTTCCTAACATTTTCCTCTGTGTTTTTCCTTCCCAATATATTTCTGAGTTTTTCCTTCCCAAAATATTCCTGAGATATTTCCCTTCGCTACCCATCCCTGCAAGCTTTTTCTTCTCAACATATCCCTGTGAAATTTTCCTTCCCAACAGATCACTGTGAGTTTTTGCATCTTTCCATATCCCTATGAGTTTTTTTTTTCTTTCCCAACATATTCCTGTGCGTTTTTCCTTCCAAACATATCTCCGTGTGTTTTTCCTTCTCTCCATATCTCTGTTAGTTTTTCCTTCCCAACATATCCTTGTGAGGTTTGCCTTCTCTCTATATCACTGTGTATATTTTGCTTCACAGAAACCTTCGCTTGTTGTCACAGTTTCTTTACCTACACTTCTAGAAGAATGTTCAATATGGCTTCTGCATTTCTTACTGGGTTCCTTAGTGAACGCAAAATTTAACACATAATAATTTGTTAACGTTACATATAGTTTGTCTTTTGATATTAGTATTTGTTTTATGATGCTGGGATCGGTGGAGTTTTATTTTTCAGTATTCTGTGTTTCAATTCAGTTAAGGTTATCTTACTCTTCAGTATTTAGTATTTCAATTCGGATATGGGGAACATATTCCTATTATTCACTATTTACTTATTTGCATGGTTCTAGTATATTAAGGTCAGAAAATCTAAGTTTAACCCACAAAGCCAGTTAGGGAAAAAAGGATAATTGGACTTAAACTAAGTCAAAACAGAAAATTAAATGCTCAAGTCACCTCCTGAAGTACTTCTTCCTACTTCTTTTCTTGTCACAAACAATCAATCCACATCATTATTTTGGTATATGACTTTGTGAATCAACATCATTTTTTTATTGCATGGTCCAGTTTAAGAACGGTCTCGATTATTTTTCTATTCTTTTAATATTTTTAATTATGTTTTCTCAACTGAGACTGGTGTTCAGTAGTTTCTTTGCCTTTTTGAAGTTTTCTTTCCTGATTTTTCCCTTTGTTTGTATGTGCTTGATGGTATCACCTACTGATATTCCCAGGTATTTGTGGTTTTCTTCTTCGATTATTATAATGTTTTTTTCTGATTGGGAAATAATGCTACATCTGTTGTTTATTTTTCCAATGATGCATTATCATGATTGCACATTTTTAAAATTCCAAATCCCGTTCTTATGTCATGACGGGACATAAATATTACCAGCTTTTTTGGTTCCAGATAATACGTTACGTCTCATCCATACACAAAAATCGGTTTATTTTTTTCTTGCAATTTTGTTCAACTTTATCTTAGTTTGCATTTCTTTAAGATAAAAGTTAATGGTCTCATCCCAATAAACCTCTTTTATGTTGACTTCTAGTGGGATTTGCATTCCCTCAAGACAAAATTACAGTCAGAATATTGGAATAGAAGTTGGCATACAAAAATGTGCCATGTTTGTAATGAAAAGTGGCAAACGACATATGACCAACAACCAAATCAAGACATGATTAGAATGTTCGGAGAAAACGAAATGTACAAATATTTGGCTTCTTCGAGGCTGACATCATCAATAGGGTGGAAATGAAAGAAAAAAATCAAAAATAATATCTCAGGAGAACGAGAAAACTACTCGAGACAGAACTCACAAGCAGAAACCTTACAAAAGGGATAAATATTTGGGCTGTAACCATCGTTAGATATTCGGAACCCTTTCTCAAGTGGACCAGAGATGAACTTAAACAAATGGACCAAAGAACAAGAAATCTTATGAACATGCATAAGGTATTACATCCCAGAGATAACGTTGACAGACTATATGTATCAAGAAAAGAGGAAGGAAGAGGATTTACTAGCATCGAATACAGCGTTGACCCATCCATACAACGGCTCGAAGATATATACAAAAACATGAACGATGACTGCTTACAACCGTCAGAAACGATACTGACAACACGATGAGCATCAGAAAGAAAATAACTAGGAGACAAAAATGGGAAGAAAAACAACTCAATTGGCGTTTTAACCAACTAATAAACAACATCTCACACAAGAAAACCTGGACGTGCCTAAGAAAATCTAACTTTTTGGAAAGAAACAGAATCTCTCCAAATAGCTGCACAAGACAAAGCCTTAAAAACCAATCAAACGAAAACTAGAATAGATAAGACGCAACAAAATAGCAAATGTAGGCTATGCAGTGACAGAAATGAAACCGGTAGCAAAAACTGATGTGAAAAACTCTCAAAGCGTAAATAATAATAATAATAATAATAATAATAATAATAATCCACTGGGAAATGTGCAATAAATTTAAGTTTGAACATACTAACAAATGGTATATGCACAACCCAGCACCTGTCCAAGAAAATGACACATAAACTCCTATGGGACTTTGACATACACAGGGATTACCTAATCTCGGCCAGAGGACCCGACCTTACAATAATCAACAAAAAAAGAGAATTTTCAAAATTGTCGACTTTGCTGTCCCAGCTGACCACAGAATAAAACTGAAAGGAAGTGAAACGAAGGATAATTACTTCAACCTTGCTAGAAAATCGGAGAAGATGTGGAACATGAAAGTGACAATTGTACCAATTGTCATTGGTGCTTTTGGCACAATAACTAAAGGATTATTAAAAGGGCTGGAGGACTTGGAAGTTGGCGGACGGGTAGAGACTATTCAAATGACAGTATTACTGAGAACGGCCAGAATACTGAAAAGAGTCCTGGAGACTAGAGGAGACTTGCTGTCACTCAATTTCCAGTGAAAAAACATCACCCAATATTGATGTGAGAATCTGTATAACTTAATGAAGGGAATCAACAGGTATGCCGGGTACCTTGCAAAATTTTGTTGACCTTTCTCCAGCAGAAAAAATGAAAGGAAGATGACCAAAAGAAAGAAAGAATCGATGATAATGTAACTGCTTCTGAGTTACTTCATATTCTCAGATCAAACTTTATTTTCCATTACATTCTTTCATCGTTTTATATTTCTGTTTCTTTTTTCGGCTTACATTTCATGTACAATATTTTTACCCATCTCTTTATGTCTATTTCTAATATATCCATTTTAAAAACCATTTAAATTTATTCCTTATTTATTCAATATACAACTTTATTTTTCATTTAAACGTTGGATGACATTTTTGAAATTAAAGTAAATTTTGCTGTTTTTTATCGTGTTTTTTATTTGTTGTTGTTATTGATCAAAGACTTTCAACATGTTTCATCGTCCTTTTTTTTCAGTTCCTTTGTAACATCTATCCTTTTTTTTTTCAACTTTTTTCCTGATGTTCTTCTTCTTCTTCTTCTTCTTCTTCTTCTTCTTCTTCTTCTTCTTCTTCTTCTTCTTCTTCTTCTTCTTCTTCTTCTCTCCACCTTTTTCATTCTCATGACTTTTTCCTGCTTTATCAAGTTGATATATTCTTTCTTTCTTTCACTTATTATTCACTGTAATCTTGTTACCCTTTATAACGTATTCACTTTCTATTTTCCATTCCCTATTTCTTAATACTATTTTCAGACTTTTTCTTTCTTTTTTCCAAATGTTTCTCAATTCTGTTCTTTTATCCTTTACTCTCTCTCTCTCTCTCTCTCTCTCTCTCTCTTTCACTCAGTTATTCTTTTTCTTTATGATATTCGCTCTTTTCCCCATTCCTTGTAAAAAAAAAAAACAACTATCCCTCATTTTCGTTTGTGTCTTCCGGATAAAACATAAAGAAATCGGAAAAGCAATAAAAAACAGACCCAAGGAAAAATAGAAAAGTATTTATTCCATTTTTTTTTCATTCATTCCATTTTCTTCAGGCTATGAAAGTATTTGATTTCAAAAGAGGACTCCGTGAATTGTCAGGGCCTTTCATTACGCCATTTCATCTTCGAAGACTGTCTTAATCTGACAATGACCAGAGTCAGCTTTTGTTAAGTTCACTTATCAAACGGACAATATTGTTATCCGTTGTCCTTCATTATTATTTTATTTATCTATTTATTTTGACTTTTGAGATGAGTCATATTACATCATAGAAGTTACGTCTTCTCCGAAAATAGTTCGATTTGTTGAGAGGTTGAAAAAGGAGGAACATCAATTGAAGAACAAAAGAGAGGGGAATAAATGGAAAAGAAAGACAATGAAAGAAGAAGAAAAATGGAAGAAGAAGACGAAGAAGAAGAAGGCTTAGGAAGAGGAGGAGGAGAAGGAGGAGGAGGAGGAGGAGGAAGAAGAGAAAAGGACAAGAAAAAGGAATTAATGGATCAAAGTGATTATAAAGTCAAGAAGAAGAAGAAGCTTAGTAAATAGAAAATAAATATGAAAATTAATGGATCAAAGTGATTATAAAGTCAAGAAGAAGAAGCTTAGTAAATAGAAAATAAATATGAAAAACAGAAAAAGCTGTAATCACTAAAAATCACAACCACCACAGAATTAAAAGAATTGAAAAAAGAATATTAAAAGATTAGTAATAATACTAATAATTTATTAAGATTTCATTGGTTGAATCATGAAATAAGATTAAAGCAATTCAACTATTAAAGCATTTCGACTATTAAATATTAACCGTATTTTTGGTAAATCGATTACTATATGGGTCATGGAGCCCCAAGGCAATTAATCTACTTACAGTTTGCATATACATTATCACAAATCAAAGTAAGTGGATTTTTCCTTATATGTAAATTTAGAATTAATCAAAATTTTTGATTTTATTGAAAATGTTAGCAGAACTGAGAAATTCATACGAATAATTAGATCATGCCCCGACGTTTTGACTGCTTTCCAAGGGAGTCAATGAGAATTATCGATGCTCTTCGATCAGCAGTTTCCATATATTTCTATTGGAATGTTTTGAAAAAATTACGGTTATGTTCAAAGATTCCGCAAAAGACTCTGAATGGGCTTTTTTATTTCTTCATGAAACAAACATTTGATTTCTTTTATTTTTCCTTGGCTTTCTTATTGTTTTCTTTTCTTTTCTTTTCTTTTCTTTATTCAAAAAATCTAACAATCCGCTCTACCTTCTAAGAGTTTGACAAATTTGGAACAACTTTGTGCTTATCACGTGGTAGATTTTTTTTTTATTAAAAGAACTCTTAATAAACGGTTATGACCTCTTTCCTAATATATATTTTTTCTTCTATTTTTTTAATAAAACATCCATCGCTATTCCAACTATATTTTTACTATGTAAGTCGGGACGACGTTTTATCAAAAACGAAACGGTTTAACGTTGACTTTCAGTTATAATGAATTCATCACTTTTGGATTAATTTGTTTTTCTAATTACTTCGGCATAATGGTTAGAGTGTTCGCCATTGGCCCGGGAGACCTGGGTTCAATCCCAGGTCGAGTCATACCAAAGACTCAAAAAATGGTACTTGATGCCTCCTTGCTTAACACTCAGCTTTATAAGGTAAGGATCAACGGTAAAGTGGAACAATCCAGGGAATAGAGTACCGCCCTCCCTTAAACCTTGGTGTAGTAGCTATCAAAAAGGGAGCCCTCGGGTCACCCTCGACTTTGGTCGCCAACTTTACTTATATATATATATATATATATATATATATTATTTTTTAAGTAAAGGAATTACTATTGTGAATTGAATTACCATGACCAGAAAACCCGCCGAACACCTACGCACGATATACAGTAATACTGGAAAGTTGTTTCGACCTTATTTGGTCTCATCAACCGTATCCCCAGCAATTACTGCCTTCCATAGTTGTTGTCTATCGCAGTACGTTTTTTGACCAAGTAAACCTCTGTCCGGCTTGGGTAGGATTTGAAACCGCTATCTTCTGACAAAGAAGAAGGCCAGAGGTGAAATTTGGCCGAAACGTAGTGAAAGAAGAAAAAAAACCAAAAAAAAAAAAACCTACCAAGATGAGGACAAAAAGTCCGCAATAAATAAAAATTAATTCTCAGAGTAAGAAGCCTCATCTCAAAATGATTCCAGTTAAAAGACAATTACAAAAATTCGGTACGGACCCGACTATGGAAGACCAGATAAGGATTTATAAGACAAAAAAATCCATCCTTGATCGCCATTCGGGGCCTGTGGCACAGCGGATAGAGGCGTTGAGTCTCTACGATTCCAGATGAGCATTGTCAGAAGATTGCAGTTTCAAATCCTACACAAGCCGGCCAGGGGCTTACTTGGTCAAAAAACTTGGCGCCATAGACAACAACTATGGAAGGCAGTAATTACTGGGGCTACGGTTACAAGACTCAGCATTCCTATCCGAGGTCGCGGTAAATCACCTGAAGAAGGTCAGAGGTGAAATTTCGCCTAAACGTCGTGAAAGAAGAAACAACAATATAAAAAATCATATTACCTACTTCTATCGACCCATACCGCGCCCGCCCCTTTATTTCTTTTATCTCTGTAGATTAGTATTCCCGCCCCACCTAGGGCAGGTCCGGCTTGTTTCCGGTTTCTTTCGACCCGGAAAACAGTCGGCCTCCAATTTTATAGACGGGGGGATGGGAGGGAAACCAAACGGGGAATTTTTCTTTGTTTCTCTTGTATATATAATTTTTCGGGGTTTTTTCTCCCATTCCCATCATTTCATTGTACATAAACCATATTTTGTAAATAAAAATCATATACCACCTTTTGGGTTTTAAGTAGGTTTTCTTCATAGAGCAAATGCGGTATTTTGGTAACTGCTGCGCGCATGATGAAGGATGAATGGTTATATATTGTACTGTTGAATGGGTCGGCGAATGTGGCTAGCTAGGTCCCTTTAGAATATATAGAATAGCAAGACCGCTCCCTTCCCCTCCCCAAAAACCTTAAGGCCTCGTGCCTTCTTTGTACTTACAAAGAAATAAAGTGAAAGAAGAAACAACAAAAACAAAAAAAAACAAAACAAAAAAAAAGCTACTATGGTGAGGACAAAAAGTCCGCAATAAATAAAAATTAATTCTCAGATTAAGAAGCCTCATCTCAAAATGATTCCAATTCAAAGACAAGGCGTTGAATGTCATTTTTCGGTGGGTTATGAACTTAAATTCCGTGGTTATATCCAGTAGGTGTCTTTAGTGAGATATGTTAAAGACGGTTACAAACTGAAGAGTGTTTCACTGAGATGTTAGTATAAGGATTTGTCCGTGTCTTGCTGATAAGTTCAGCAAACGCTGCTACTGAAGGAAGAGTGAGCCAGAGTGCCGCTAAGCAGACATGTGGTTTTCCCTACCAGCAGCAGGAGTGTAGTAGTTCTTTCCAATCTACTTGATCACTGCTGAATGAGGAAGAATTTCTCTTCAGCGTTGGTAAATCTGTCTTTCAGGCATGTGTAGCTTCTACTTCCTGCCAGGGCTTCTGCTATCTTTTTGAATTTGTTTTTTAAAATTTTTTTATTAATCTTCGCAGATCTAGGGTTGTCAACAGTTAAATTAGAGAACTTCCACGTTATTTCTATATCTTTCTGCTGTTTGATCCAATAAAGTGCTGTAAGATGCGATGCCGAACGAAGCAAAGTCCAACTGACACCTAATATTGGTGACGCCATTTTTTTTTCTGGTCTAAAATGAGGTAAGTACAATAAATCGATATTTTTTTTTGCTAGTGACATTCTTATTCTAAAAAATATATAAACGAAATATAGCACAATGATTAATTGATTTTTAATGGTGTGTCAACTCTACACGGGTTCTGTTATGCCTTGGGGTTAGAGAATAGTATTCATAGTACGTTCGGGTTTACTTTTTTATGCAATTGTTATTTGAATTATTCTTAGGACACGATGCTATCAAATACTGATAATTTTGAACAGATCTATTTTACAGATGAGTGATACTCTAATAGCTTCCACCGCTTCGAGTAAAAGTGGAACATGGAATTACGGTAATGAAAGAGCACTTCACACATCCCCAAATCTCCAGAAATCCTCACCAGTACGAGCCCAGTCGGCAAGAACTGTAAAATACACCGACTGAATCTCTACAAAAGAGTAAGACCCCACCCAATCAATTGTCTTGGATATGATATTAAATCATCTGATGACGAGGCTCCAGGCCAGGAGTTTGAGGAATATGGAATATCCCTTCTTTGCAATTGCTCCCAGATCCAATCAAACGTCGAGTAGAAGTACTTGATAGGGTCTTATCTATGGATCAAATAGAACTGTTTGACATTTAACTGTGTAAACAAATGACGGATATTCTATTGAATTGTCAGTGATACATAGCAATCATTTTCCTAACGAATGAGTAATGCTGAGTAGAATTATTAGTGTTTATTAGAAATACTTGAAACTCTTTAACTGTGTGCCTAAATTGATTTGGTAGTGTTATATAGGGACGCTTGAAACCATTTAACTGTGTGCAAATAAAACTGTTTATTTTAGTTAGCAATATTTGAAACCAATTAAACAAATAATTTATTCTAAATAGAACAATTCATGTTAGAATATTTGGAACCGTTAACTTTGTGCAAACAAATAAGCTCAGAATTATTTACAAATAGGATTACTAACAAACCATTGACTTACAAATCGTACATTCGAGCATTTAATTGTAAGAAAACAAATGAGCTTTGAGGCATTAAAAAACGTTATCTACGAACTACGAATAATATGTACAAACAGGATTTGAAATTAAATAACCTGCAAGGGTTAATATGCCATAAAACCCAAACCAACCAAACTGACGCTCACCGTCAGATATGGTTTAATATCTTAATTGGAACGCCTCAGTTCTCCTGTTTTACCCCTCTGCTGTGGGAAATATTCAAATTATTCTTAGCTCAACCGACAGGGCTTACAATAATGGGCGCAGAATACATTTAAAAAAAAAAAAGGTTTTGATCTGTTTTTCTATAGAAAGTTAAACCGTCTCATTTATGTTTCACTTCTTGGTCCTTCACGTTATGACGTTCACCTTCACATTAATACCTTCGGAAAAAGGTATGGACTCCACATCTCAGCTATAGAATAAATTGTATCAACTTTGTGACACCCGAAGCAAAGTGCGTTGGCTTCCTGTTAGATTGGGGAGTATCCGTGGTGTAATGGCTGACGTAATGGACAGTGATATCGTAATAAAAGAGTTCGTACCTCAGTCACCCAATTGCGTTCACTTTTGAGCTATTGCCCTGGGAAAAACTGTGAACTCATTTATACGCCAGCTATAAATTAACTTGTTCAACTGTTGTTCTTTAATTTGACATTAAATAACCCATGAATGTTGATATGCCATTAAAAAAGTTAACATAACAAAACTACTTGGTTCCACATGCTCATGGCGTTATGTCAAACTGAGATGATGCTGAAGTAATACAAGTTAAAATATATTGTCTGTGTTCAATAATATGTGTTCCTTATAAATATGTGTTACTAATAAACGTAAAATTACCGACACAAAGTCATTTTGGTATATTAATATTCCTTATTGTATATTTTACTATCATTATGTACTAGAATATTTTTGTCTTTTCAATACGATAATGGGAAATAATGAAAATGCACACCCTGAAGTGCCATCTGAGCCAAATATTCCTTGTGCCCTTAATGCCCTTTCAATTTAATTGTGAACCTTCAACCTTGTTTAGTCACCTCAGTTCTTCAGGCGTCAAACAGAAAATCGATAGTTGTAGACTGTTCACAGGAATCACTTTAATACCTGGCCTTTGATGTCAAGAGCTAAGACCAACAAACCGTTATTCATATTCAGCATTGATGATGAGAAGATTTTGCTTAATATTTTCTGAACTGGCGGGCTTTTCTGCATTAACATCCATTTGTATGCAATTTATAATGCGTTACACACACATAACTTGGATAGGGGGGGCTGCTTTCTCGGTGTAGCATGCCTAAACAAAACTCGGAGAAAGGGGGGAAAATAGACTCGGCTGTCATTTGATCTCCGGTGGCGAAAGAAATGGCAATTTCATTTTGTTCTAACGTTTATTATTTTGAGAAATCAGTCAAGACTTTTGCCAGTCTTGAAAAAGTGGAAGGTTTTGCATTTTATAAAAATCTCTATAAAGCCTCCATCCCGGGGAAGGTCTCATTCTAGTGGAGAATTCAAATCCTAGATGTATGCTTTATTTTCTCGTTTAAAAACAAACTGTTAAAAAACCTAGATTTATTTCATCGTGTTTCAAATCAATATTAGCTCAGAACACCATGACCTGAGTTCTCACAAAGGACATAAGAGGTAGGAGACGGATGGTTGGATAGCCATTACATAATGATAAAAGAGGTACTGATATCCAATGTGACTAAAATAAAATCTCGAGAAGCTTTTGAGTAAATGTGTTTAAAGTCAAAATACATGACATTCGGGTGTTCTTTGCGTTTAAGATAATACACATTATCCCATAAATCGAAAGCGTACTTACATAAAAAAAAACTGAAATTACCAAAAAAAGGGGTAAAAAAGATGGAAAATTTTCTAAAATATATATAAAGTTTAATTAATTATATATATATATATATATATAAAGTTTGATTAATTATATGTAAAGTTTAAGTATTTTACCAGGAAATGTCCAATGGTTTCTTTTAAAATGTGCCCTTTTAAAGCATCAGAATTATTTCGAGGTATCCTCGTGGTGTAATGGTTAAAGCGATGGAATGCAGAATCGTAGTAAGGGAGTTCAAACTCTAGTCGCGCTAATACGTTCACTTTCGGCAAAATACCCTTGAGAAATGTTTGAATCCCCTTATCCTCCCAACTATGGTTAAATAGTACCAATACTGTTCTTCTAGGCAAATGGCTTTGGACTTAAATAACCTACCAAGTTTGATATGCCATTAAACAAAGAAGCCAAAATCATTTCATCTACGTCTTTCAACATTTTGACCTATTTGGAATATAGAAAACCTCCAAAAAAGAGTTTCCTGAGACACTAGCCAGCATCTAGTGGTGTGACTCCATTTCTGGACTTCTGAGGAGAGTTGAGCTAACGTAAAACACTTCGGTCATTCACAATAAAATCATCATTTGAGTATTGCTTATGTGTGATATTATATCTGCTAATTTATATACAACTTTAAAAATTAAACAAAAAAAAATGAGAATACATATCATAGAAATATTGTCTATGCTAGACTTATTGTTGTATTTTGACCTTCGGCCCGGGCAAACATGCTATTCCAAGGTGATACACAGGAAGGAAGTGACACATTCGAATGGCCAGTAATCGAAAGAGATCGCGTGGGCGGATTTGGTTGATGAAATGGAACAAGGTAAAAAGCCCATGATACACTCATAGACTGATGCACCGGAAGAGAGTGACCTCTGAACTGCATGACAGTTTTTTTCCGCTTGATGACGATCTAACATGCCATTCCAAAGATTGAGTGGGCGATTGAGTGGGCGTTGAACTATTATATAACTCGGTCAAGACAAGAAATCAGACAGTAGGAGGTCTGACGGAGTTAGAGACGAGTAGTGCTAGGAAAAGCCACACCCGGCCGAGGGGGCCGAGGGACCCCTGAGGGAGTTTTGGAGACCAGTTGGTGATAAGATGCAGTAAAGAAAGCCATAATTTAGCGGAGAGCTGGGCTCCTGGGCCTCCGGT
>OY757919.1:20493127-20535627 GCA_963585895.1 Sepioteuthis lessoniana
CCGAAACTGGGAGCATGTCTTTTCCATAAACGCCGGCGGGAGCTCGGCGAATACTCGGTGGATTGCGGCGATCAGGTTGGCTTTGGTGTTGTGGGAGGTCATGTTGGTGATGTTCTCGACATATGACCAAACAAAGTAGTCCAGCCGGTTCAAGTCGGGGGAGGAGGGGGCCAGTGAGAGAAGGGTACAAAGTCGTAGCACTGCTTCTGAAGCCAAGCCTGGGTCTCTTTCGACTTGCGGGTCAGCGCCGAGTCCTGCTGCCACACCCAGGGTCTGCTACCGGCCACCTGATTGCACCAGGGGATCACCACACTCTTCAGCACATCTAGGGACACTTTGGTGTTGACTTTCAAGTCGACTTCGAAGATGTGAGGTGGCATGATGTGGCCCTCACTTGAAACTACGCCAAAGACCATAATCGTCGCCGGAAATTTTGTTTTCATCACCTTGAACACGTTGAACCGTCCGGATTTGGATTTTCAGGGTGCTGGCAATGGTCCTGTTGTCATAACTTGGATCGGTAGAGAGCATGAGTTGTACAGCGGTGCATCTCCGATCTCCCTCGTTGAACATTGTGTCACTTTCAGACATGATAGAAGGCTCCTATCGCTTTTGGAATTTGTACACAATTGGCCAACTAGTAGATGGTCTGCAACAAAAAAAGGAAAACCGGTTTTCATTAAACAGAAATGGAATCATGTCGTCTTTTCTTGGGTGACAATTTTATCGTTCCACCCTGTATATGTATACATACAGAGAGAGAAAGAGAGACAATCAGACAGACAAACAGAGACAGACACAGAGCTTCCAAACACTGATAAATCTAACCCACAGAGTAGATTACTGAGACTATGCGTGAGACAAACTCGTTAAATACAGGTAGCCATTACGTCACGAGAATTATTTTGCGTCATACGTAATACATCTTATATATAAATGAATACTAAATCGTGAAACGGCATATTTTACATCAAAAACTAATCGTAGTTGAATCTCCACTAACAGTTTAAAACCTCTTTATGCACGACTCAAACAATTCCGGAAAGTTTTGTTCAAATGATATCTTAATAAGGAAAGCCTTAGTCTAAGGACGATAGATGTTTGGTAAATCATCTTATGATGGTGATAATATTTACTGAAACCTTGTTGAAAATTTAACAGCAGTTACTGCAGCCGGATTTGCCAGTCCCGCATAGGCCTAGTCAGTCATCAGCATCCCTGCTGTCAACGTGAACAGCCCTCTTTAAAAATTATCGCTCGCGAAGTCTACGCAAGAATGTTGGTTGGGAGCCGTGGCGAATGGGAAAGATCAAGTGGTTATTTCTTTCATAGGTTGTTATTGTTGTTGGTAGTCGGTCGTTTAAATATCAGACTCCTTTGTTCTTCTAATTACCCCGTAAACTTATTGGCTTCTTTGTCTGTTGACGGCTGCAAGAGAATTACGGAAGGAAGGATTGAGTCGAAGATACTTTTTAATTTTTTTATTATTGGGGTGGGATAATGACTGTTCTGTGGCGAAAAAGTTTTCCTAAACCAGTAGAAATATATCACGTTTCTCAGACAAGGCAATAATATATTTTAGTAGATTTTGGTGAGTATAAGTTTAAAGTCCGTGGTTATGTCTGGTGGGTGTTTTTAGTGAGGTATGTCAGCAGAGAAGGCTGTTAATAGGAGAGTCATTTTGGTGAGTTTTGATTTTGAAGGTCTGCCCTGAGTCAAATAGATGTGTTCAGCAAAGGCGGCTACTAGTGGGAGGACCAGCGTGTCCCTCAGAAGTATGTTAGCTGACGCGTTTTCTTTCCCTATCAGCAGCAAGAGCGGAGTGTGTCCTCCAGTAGAAGTAGTTACTGTTTAACTTGTAGAGAAGAGGAAAATCTCATATTTTGGTTCGGCGCTCAATTTATTTCAACACTTAATTTCACCCAATCAGGATGACTTATCCTATTCAGTCTGGAAATTCATTTCCGGCTTGCAAAACGGGTGATCGGCCAAACCCACTCTCTTTGGCTTGAGACGGTGACCAGAACAGACGTTCCTCTGGCCGTCCCTACTTAGCGATGCTTGTTAGCTAGACAAGCCACCCAGTTTAGATATCTCACTGTGGCTCTAGCAACACCAGCAGCAGCAACATGGACACTCAACGAGGGAACCATCTAATTTACGGATTTCGTACAAGGAATCCCAGTTAAATATGAATTGGATGCATTCAGCATGCCTTCTACAGGCACCACTTCATGTCACCCCAAAAAATGGCTATGTCGATCTGAGCGTAACTCCGCTCTCGACACAAGCTCCCATTTCACCGCTGGACCACATGGAGACAACGCAGACTCTCCCCCAAATACCAGATACAAAACTACACGGTGACTCTAAACACAATCCCACACACGTCCCGCAACACACGCTGCTTTCGCAACATCTCGCTACGCCATTTCGTCTCCAACACTAACAACCCTAAACTCCACGAGTCTTGCAGCGCCAAAAGCAAACCATATTCAATGCTGCAAATAAAAAACTTTCTTTGTTGTGTTGTTAAAGAAAAGTTTCGTCATTCATTTGTGTTGCCTAAAAAATATAGTGTTAGAGAAATTAACAATTTCCCGAAACGCTATAAACTGAAAGAATCTATCTCTAGCGAACGGAAGTCTTATTATTTAGGCATGTACCGTTTTTGCTTCCGGTCAGAGGGACTCTGGAAACTGACACATATTTAAATATATTTTATTTTATTCATTTCATTTCCTTTCTTTTCTAACCCTCACAAATATAACTCTTCAAAGAGAAGATAACTCCAAATTTAAAACTGAAGAAGGAAGCTCCAGAATCAGACGCCTGATGACTTGTAGGCATTTTTTGAAAGAAAATGTTTACGTTTACTGAGGACGTTGGCATAATGGTTTGAGTGTTCGCCAATGGTTCAATCCCAGGTCGTGTCATACCAAAGACTCAAAAATGGTACTTCATGCTTCCTTGCTTAACACTCAACATTATAAGATACATATCAAGATTTTTTTAGAATTGTTTCACAGAAAAAAATTTTTAATTTCAGAGAAATATCTATTTTGAGTCAATTAAAAATAAGGACAAATCAAACAGATTACCATAGACATGAACAGAGTGCTGTCATTCAATCATTGGAAGCTGAAAAGAGAAAACTACGTGAAATTTGCTGGTGTGATGTCTACAGAGAAACATTTTTTGATGGATATTTACGAACAACATAATGGATATTTACAAACGAGCTAAATGTGGGATTGTCTCTATGAACCTGGGTTCAAAAGAAAAGTCCATTGAATGGAGCATAAACTGTCTCTCCCGGCGCAATGGTCAATAAAGAAGGTCATGCTGAAAGTTTTTTGGTAAATAAAAGGACCAATCACTGTCAATTTCCTTGAAAAAGCTAAAATTTTAACAGTATTTCCTATTGCCACATCCTTAAGCAATATTTACCATATTCATTCAATGAACCTTGTATTTCTATCATTCACATTTTAGAAAAGTATTAAATGTACAAATATGCTGAAAGTATTTTCTGTATTTAAAAAAAAAAAGATAAACAAATACAAATGATGTTAAGTAAAATGAAGTCATTTACCAATTCCTGTTCCTTAAAAAAGAATCTTAAGAATTGAGAGATAAAATTCTGAAAGCATCTTATACGGATATAACCAATTCAGTTCACCCAGTTATTTTCACATAAGACACTTCAGATAATGCTGATAATGGGAATGATCATGATTGGTTTAGCTAAACAGAATTATCTCCCTTGCTTTTCAAATCTCTGCTCTGATTAATTTCCAAAACAATTTACCCAAAATGTAATTTGCGAATAAGCAACCTATTTCATAGCAAATACCTTCATCTGCTTAAATTTTTTCCAAAGAGATATAATTACGTAATCATCTCCAGATTATATTTCCCCTATTATATATATATATATATATATATATATATATATATATATATATATATATATATATATATATATATACACTGAAGTTAAATATGATTCAAATTTATAAAATATTTAATGTTGTCCACGCATGCAAATGCACAGCAATATTACAATATATTCTATGTACTAAAATATATATAAGATGTAAAGAAGATAAACTGAAATAAAAAAAAAACTCAAGACTCGAGGTTTCACGATTACAATCATCAGATGAGGTTGTGTTATACACGTATGTCACACGCATTCGCGCGCGCGCACACACACACACACACACACACAGATATATATAATTTTTCCGTCGGTCCATGATGAGAAAAGTATTAGAAATCAGTAGGTCGACATGTGAATTTGCTTTTAAGCTATATATGTATATATATATATATATATATATATATATATATATATACGTAGTGCCTTCAATAAGTTTCCAGACTTTTTTATTACAGGCATTTAAAATGGCCGTAGACTGTTGATAATTCCCTATGTTATTGCTATACATGTTATGAGATGGCTGACCAAATTTCAGGTTTAAATGAACAGCTACAGCAGGAATTAGAATACACCCTACTAAAGCTTGATTGTCACAGCTGGTGAATTTCAAAAATCCTATCTGGATGTTAGAAGAACGATAGCAATAAAATTCCATTTTGACCTTGGAAAAATGCCATGCGATGAAAGCTGGATCTAGTGCTATGATCCAGAGACCAAGACACAGAGTTCCCAGTGGAAGCATGCGGGCTCTCCCAGACTTAAGAAGGACAGATAGAGCAAATCCACCCACAAACTTTTGATGATACCTTTTTTGACAGCACTAGCAAGATCTACATGCACTGGGTTCCCACTGGACAGACAGTCAACAAGGAATACTATGTTGAGGTTTTACAGAAGTTCAGGAAGAGATTCCTAGGGAAGAGGCCAGCACTCTTCGAATCGGCTCAGTGGCATTTCCACTAGGACAATGCACCAGTTCAGAACTCCACCCTTGTCACAGACTATTTGACCAAGATGGGCATCAACACAGTTTCTCACCCTCCCTATAGTCTAGACTTTGCTCTCTGCGAGTTTTGGTTATTCCCTAAGCTCAGAGGCTGTCGTTATGCGACAATTGAGGAGATGAAAGAAGCTGTGATGAAGGTCATTGACACGCTCAAACAAGAGGGTTTCCATGGGGCTTTTCAGAAGTTGTTGGAACGGTTCAAGTGTATTGCTGCCGGAGGAGATTACTTCTCAGGGGACTAGAGTTTCATGTGTGTACTATCAATAAAAGTGCCCATACGAAAAAAGTCTGGAAACTTATTTAATGATCCTCGTATACATTGCTGTATCTTTGTTTATTTAGATTTTGTAGATTGATTGCTATGGCAAATGATAATCTTTTTTTATTGAAAGAGCCTCTCTCTATGCATTTACACAAACTGTATCTCAATCAGAAATTTGGAATAAACTGAATCCTATATTTAGAATGCAATAATTTTAATCTCTGTTAGCTTATAATTAGCTAAACTTACTCTATTTAGATACAAACAACTAAATTCGTTTAGAGTTTAACTGCAATCTTTATTTAACTGATTAGGGTTTCTCAATGTTACTTTTAATTATATGTCTACTGCTTATAGATATTTATTAGTCGTAATTTGTATCTTGATTTGTTCTCTCCTATAACACCGCTGTCTAAGCGAATATTGTATATCGGGAAACGTTTAGTCTATACGAATAACAATAAGAAGTTATGAATATAGCCTTTGGCTAAGGGAAAACCGGTCAATCCAACAATACAATCATTTAGCACCCCCCACCAAAGGAGACAAACATATATTTGCATTTTTATATCGAGTTATTTATTCTTAAATCTAAACGGCTTTTTGAAAATTAATGAAAACCATTTAAAGATACTAGGTAAGAAGATACGATTGTTAAAATGAGGCAATATTTTTTCTTTGCGTTAATTTTATGAATATGAATTAATATTAATTTCAAGGATAACGTGAATTTAGCAATTATGCATAAAAATAGTAGTTTAACATAATTTAATAAGAGTCCTCCGGATACTGTAAGGGGGGGGGTCCTCGTGGTGTAATGGCTAAAGAGATAGACTGCGGAATCGTAGTAAGCGAGTTCGAACTCAATTCGCGCTACTATGTTCACTTTCTGACAAATACCCTTTGGAAGGGTATGAACCTCTTTATCCAATAGTATTCTTTTAGAAATATGGCTTTCGTATTAAATAACCTAAAGATGTTGATGTGCCATTAAACAAAGAAACTAAACAAAGTACTGTTGGCTGAAATGAATTCCTAACTAAAACTAATGAAGGAAAAAGAATAGAATAAAATAAGAGGATGTTGAGTTTAACATATCTTCTCTTTTTATGTATTTTTTAGGCGATAAGTAATAATTTTCAAAATGTATAATCTTTTATTCGTACAGTGTACGTAAAAGTTTTTAGTATTCTTTTAAAATTGCATAATCTTTTATTCGTACAGTGTACGTATAATCTTTTATTCGGACAGTGTACGTAAAAGTTTTTAGTATTCTTTTAAAATTGCATAATCTTTTATTCGTACATTGTACGTATAATCTTTTCTTCGTACTGTGTACGTAAAAGTTTTTAGTATTCTTTTAAAATTGCATAATCTTTTATTCGTACAGTGTACGTATAATCATTTATTCGTACAGTGTACGTAAAAGTTTTTAGCATTCTTTTAAAATTACATAATCTTTTATTGGTACATTGTACGTATAATCTTTTCTTCGTACAGTGTACGTAAAAGTTTTTAGTATTCTTTTAAAATTGCTTACTTGCGTGTCGTTCTTTAATTCCTCTGATGATAAATCTTCATTATCATCGTGAAATTTAGGACTGAGACTTTTCAGTTCAGCCTGAAATATCTAACGACTAACTTCTTTGATTCCTATCTGATAGGAATTGATGGCTTTTTGTTCACACCTAAAAGCTTTCTGCGACAAAATATGGAAACGTTTTTTTTTTTAAATCAGCACATACGAAAATCTTATGCTTGGATTAAACTTAAATGTAACATAATTGGGTTTCAGCAAATCATGACACGTACTGAAGAATGATATATAACATATGCCATAGATTTTCGGTTCGTTCCTAGGGACCCCTTGTGCTTGGACAAGCTGTCACGTTGTGATTAGTAAACAGAACAGCACGATCAGGGCAGTCGTGTACAATAGGTGTGTAACCGGAAGGAGACCATATGATGAGAACCACGCGGTCAGATTTAGTCAGACTTCAGAGAATCGCAGGTGAGCGTTGGACACGTAGCCGATCAGGTTGTCTCTAACGAGCTTGCAAGGGGGGTGCAAACGTTGGCACCCCCTGACTCCTGGAAGAAGATAGGGGAAAAAGTCCTTCCTTTAAGTATATAGCTCTTTATCTATCTCTCAACTAACAACAACAGTGGGCCCTTTTAAGAATGAAATGAGAGATATATTTTTATAAAGAAGTGTGTTTCGTTCGTTCTCTGAAGTTCGTAAATGATGTTTGATTATGTTTCCGCTTGTATTTGTATTACGGCTATACAACTAGAATATGTGTAGATTTTCCAATATAACAGGCGCATCAACAGCATTTAAAATACAACACAAGCCAATAAGATAATTGGCTTCACATATTTAAAAAGAATTAATATTCATCAATATCAAAGTGATAAAATATACGTGCCAAGAAAATCAGCAATAAATGTATTGATTTTATCCGGATTATTAATTCTAAAGAATGTGTTTAATTGCGTGATTTTCTCAGCTTACAAAGTGACAATGTCTCACATGCCAAAATGTCATTATTTTTTTAGGAATATTATAAAATTGATATCAATACGAAGAAGCTTTATTTAATACCGATATTAACAGCGTTGAAACTTAAAGCGCTCGGACTAATATCACATAAGGTGAAATGTTGGTTGTAGCATATCATATCCACGACAATATCCTATGCCGACATAGGTGGGAGGTTGGTTTTAGCATATCATATCCACAATATTCTATGCCGACATAGGTGGGAGGTTGGTTATAGCATATCATATCCACAATATTCTATGCTGACATAGGTGGGAAGTTAGTTGTAGCATATCATATCCACGACAATATCCTATGCCGACATAGGTGGGGGGTTGGTTGTAGCATATCATATCCATGACAATATCCTATGCCGACATATATGGGAGGTTGGTTGTAGCATATCATATCCATGACAATATCCTCTGCTGACATTTACATAATGATCTTGCATCTATCCTCTCTCTCTCTCTTTCTCTTTCTTTCCAATCTCTCACTCCACACACACACGCACACACACACACACACACACACACACACACACATATATATATATATATATCGAATCAGAGTCCGAAGACAATAGGTGTGGATTATCCACGCATAAAATATATGAGGAATTAATTCACTGTATATTCACTTCCCTGTTAAGCAGAGATTAATATGCTTATACGTATATAATTGAACTAATAATGAATATAATCTTGTGATAAACTATTCCACCCCGAAGTCTTCGAAACATTTATCAGTACTTAGTTCAACATCGGACTCTTTTTTCTGGGTACTGCAATTTTTTTTTTTTTTTTTAGGGTTTTGTTGTCTCTTTGTTTAATTAATCTAAATCTGCACAACCAAGATTTTGGGCCTTACATGACTTCTATCTATAATTAAAATTGAAACATTTGCTCAAAAATCGCTATTTTATCTCTGAGAATGGTGTTATTGATTCTGACGTATGATCCAAACGCAATAGACTAAATAGAAGGAATCCATATATTCCAGTGGGTTATTTAATGCCAAGGCAATCCTTACGGAAGGATAGTTAGGGTATGATTTAACCAATACCTGTGGTGTTTAGGTGTTTCTTATCTTTACGAAAGTTATGAATCCGAAATTAACGCAAAAGTGTGTCTGGAATAAGAACTCTCTTTTTTCGATGTCGTAGACCAACAGGTTAGCCTCTACATTAAGGAGACTCACCCAGTTTTCAGTAGGTGAATATATCTTTAAGAAAAACAAAAACCGGTCACAGACGGATTTTAAATTTATTTCCATCTTGCTATGGGTATTGATATGAATCAATAACACCAAAAAATAACAGGACTTCTTCAGATCTGATGGATATAATATTTCAGAATAGACACAGGAAATGGAGAAGAGGGGTGAGGAGTTTTCTCCCCGTTTCGCCCACTTCCGGTTTTTAGTTTTTATTTTGTTTGGAATTATAGTAAATTATCAGTGCTACCAGCACGATATGATGATGATGATGAATTTTATTTCATTTTTAAATTCTAAATACATTTCAAATTAAAACTCGAAATTTAATAATAATTTAGGGAAGTACAACATTCCTTAATAACCTTACGCAAGGATATAGTAATACTAAACTTAAATTAAATTCAAAATTTAAAATTAAAATTTTAAATTCAAAATTTATATTTATGCCTGTTAATTCAGTTACCTTTCCATTGAAAAGTACGTATACATCCCATGGTAACTTTTCATCTTTTTATTTTATTTTATTTTTTTCATTTCACCTCAAATCTCAATTAATCCTACTTTTTGGTTAATTAAACATTATCTATGATAATTTGTCTCTAGTTTAAATTTATTCCAATGTCTTCATCTACCTATTAATTCAAATCGCTGATTTAATAATTTTTCAGGCTATGACAGGTTTTCGTTTTTCTTAAAGATATTTTTGCTCTGAGATGTCAGTTACATTGAGCACTTTACCAGGAAAATTGAAATTTTCATAGTTGAATGTTTTTTTGTCCTGACGGAATTACGACCGACTCCGGTTTAACTGGACCAAATAATACACACACACACACACACACACACACACACACACACACACACACACACACACACACATATATATATATATATATATATATATATATATATGTTGATCTGTCTGTCTGTCAGTCTGTCTGCCTACGTATGTGTGTTGCATGTATATTTTTGTACAAATGGCCGATGATATAATATTAGAAATTTTCAAATGCCGGTGAAATTAGTTAAAAGTATAACGATTGATTAGAACCGAAAATATGTAAGAAATTTTTTGTTAAAATACATTTTAACGTATTCTTCGATGGCATGAATATAATCAATATTAAATGCATGAATAAAATCAATATTAAATGCATGAATAAAATCAATATTAAATGAAATTTAAGCAATATTAAATAAAAATTAAATATTTAAAAAAATCAATATTAAATGCAATTTAATCAATATTAAATGCAATTAAAAGAATAAAATCAATATTAAATGGCATGAATAAAATCAATATTAAATGCATGAATAAAATCAATATTAAATGAAATTTAAGCAATACTAAATAAAAATTAAATATTTAAAAAAATCAATATTAAATGCAATTTAA
This sequence comes from Sepioteuthis lessoniana, assembly GCA_963585895.1. Classification (NCBI taxonomy): domain Eukaryota; kingdom Metazoa; phylum Mollusca; class Cephalopoda; order Myopsida; family Loliginidae; genus Sepioteuthis; species Sepioteuthis lessoniana. The sequence goes on from OY757919.1 coordinate 20,503,498, forward strand.
CCAATATTAAATGCAATTTAAATGAATAAAATCAATATTAAATGGCATGAATAAAATCAATATTAAATGCATGAATAAAATCAATATTAAATGAAATTTAAGCAATATTAAATAAAAATTAAATATTTAAAAAAATCAATATTAAATGCAATTTAATCAATATTAAATGCAATTTAAATGAATAAAATCAATATTAAATGGCATGAATACAATCAATATTAAATGCAATTTCAAATGCCGGTGAAATTAGTTAAAAGTATAACGATTGATTAGAACCGAAAATATACAGTAAAAAAAAAAATTGTTAAAATACATTTTAACGTATTCTTCGATGGCACGAATAAAATCAATATTAAATTTGATCATAAAAAACTATTCTATCGAATTTTCTTAGATGATTTTATATATATTGATGACAACAAGGACATGAACAAATCTCCATAAAAAACGAACAAAACAAAAACAACCCCTCACTAACGCATACAATTGTCTCCATTTTAAATCTTCTCAACCTAAATTCCTTGGAGAAAGCCTACTTCTTCAGACTAAGAAGAATTTGCTCAGATTATAAAGGATTGAATAAACATAGCGATAAGCTAAAACAGCAACTCATAGCGGGAGGTGACTGCCAAAACTTAACTGAAACCTACATAAACAAAACGATTACTACCCCAAAACAGGATACTTTAAAATTAAAACCAAATGAGACGCAGAATCATATTTCTTTCCAAAGAACATGTAACAACACTTTCAAGATACAAGCTCAAATGATTGAGAACCGTTGGGAAATGTTTAAATCACACCCCATATTAAAATACAGTTTAAGCATGAGGGCATACTTGCCTATCGACGACCAAATAACATCAAGAAAATACGAGGAAGTTACAACATAATTGATAATAAAGTAATCCATCAGAAGCCTAGGATACAATGTACTAACGTTTGCAAAATCATTTAATATTAAAAACAACTCATAATGTTATCACTGTAAATTCTTCAAATCCTTAAACAGCATCATATGTAAGAACATTTTTAATATTTATCTCAATTTTGAATGTAAAAGTATGCAAATAAATTATCTGAGAGATTACCTCCATAGGCTAAAACAACATATTGGAAAGACAAGGTCATTATTTCATTTTAGACTATATATATATTGTGAATTCAATACATTTCCAGACTTTTTTGTACAGACATTTAAAATTATCCTAGACACTTCAAAATTCATTGTTTTTGCTATAAATGTTATACCTGACAGATCAATTTTTATGATTTCACGTTCAAATGAACAGCTACAGCTGAAATTGGAATACACCCTACTAACGCCTAAGTGTCACAGCTGGTGAATTTCAAAAATCCAATCTGGATGTTAGAAGAAAGATAGCAATAAATTCCGTTTTGACCTTGGACGTGAGCACAATTTAGAAGAACGATATGCAATAGAATTCTGTTTAAACTTGGAAAAAATGCCACAGAAACGTATGGAATGCTTCAGATTGCTTTTCGACCATCTTGCATGAATCGAGCATCACTTTTTGAGTGGCATGAGAGATTCAAGGAAAGCAGGGAGTCTGTGAGGGATGATGAGAGGTGTGGGAGGAGTAAGGAAGTCAATACACCACAGTTTATTGGCCATAGGGTTAAGGATAGGGTTTCTATGTTCATGTTCTAAGGGAGTTCAGGAAGAGATTCGGTCGGAAGAGGCCAGCACTCTTCAAATTGGCTCAGTGGCATTTCAATCAGGACAATGCACCAGTCCACAACTCCAACCTTGTCACAGACTATTTGACCAAGATGGGCATCAAGACAGTTCCTCAACCTCCCTATAGTCTAGACCTTGCTCCCAGTGAGTTTTAGTTATTCCCTAAGCTAAGAGGCTATCGTTATGAGACAATTGAGGAGATGAAAGAGGTTGTGACGAAGATCATTGACACGCTCACACTAGAGGACTTCAATAGGGCCTTTCAGAAGTTGCTGGAACGGTACAGTAAGTGCATCGCAGCCGGAGGAAAATAGTTCGAAGGGGACTAGAGTTTCATGTGTATACTATCAATAAAAGTGCCCATAAGAAAAGTCTGGAAACTTATTTAATGATCCTCGTATATATATATATATATATATATATATATATATATATATATACAGATTAATAAGTAAGTAAAGTGAAGTTGGCAAACTAAGTCGAAGGTGACCAGGATGCTCTCTTCTCATTAGCTACTGCAGTAGGTGTAGGGGAAGGTGTTATCCCATTTGCTAGATTGCTTCCCTTTACCCTTGATCCATGCCTCATAGTGCTGAGGGTTAAGCAAGACGGCATCCAGTACAATTTTTGAGTCTTTGGTATGAATCGACATGCGATTGAACCCTGGTCTTCTTGAACATTGGTGAACATTCTAATCATTAGACCAATGGCCGGCTACTATTTATTATGAACAACCCCGATTCGAACACCATTTCAGCTCAACAGACCATAAATTTAAAATTCTTCATCTTAGAAATAGTTGAAATATGTACTGGGCAGCAACATGACTGTCCAAGAAATACACGCAAATGAATATTTTTCTTCTAATAATGACACCAAATGGCAACAATTTCATCCTCCAAAGACATTTTGGCTAAAGTACGAGCAGAAGTCGTGCCAGTTAAATATTTAGACATGCAAATGTCTACGTTAAATATCTAATTGAAATAGTTACAGCTGTTCTAAAACAAACTCTCTGGCCGGTACATTTCTTACCGTTGAAATTACTCATGTGACATGGTGAATAGGTTAACTAAAAATAGATGGATATGAAATTAAACCTTCATTTAACGCTGATTTCTTTGCATAGCGACTCTTTTAAGACATTTTTAGAGACTTTTCATGATAATTATTATCATGTTGATTATCTAAGTCAGAGACTAGTCGAGTTGGTTGGTTGGTTGTTTTTTTTGTTTTACGGCGTCTCAACCCTTTCGGGTCATTTAACGCTAAATCAAATTTTAAACAATTCAGTTAAGTATAAGTATAGTTTTTAGTTTAAAAACAGTTTAATGTCAAAACAGTTCAGTCAAACGTCAATAGCCGTTCTATTTCAAGTAATTCAGTTTTGCATAAGGACTCAGTTTAGTTCTATTAGACCCATCAGCTGCTCCTATTCTTGGCCTGAGTGGACCCGGGATCGATGGCAATGAAGGGGTACGCCACATTTTCCAAAGGTCCTGAATTAGTGGAAACTCACCATCAAATTGTTTAGCGTAATATCCAGGAAACTCGTTGGAGGCTTCTTACCCCTTCTCAGTGAAGCTGTCGGTGTATTCTACAGCCCTAGTCGCCTGGGCAAGATACTAGTCGAGAAAGATTAAAAATTTTAAAGTAAGTAATTATGTACAAATATTACTTTTGTTTAACTTATCACTTCTGTTCATTATATATATATATATATATATATATATAATGGTTATATTTCAAAAGAACCCTAAACAATGTGCCCTAACCACAACATAGAGCAAGACTTTCAAGAGATAGATAACGTTTGAAGATGTTTATTTCTAACAAGATATTTTTTCTGTGACACCCAAGTGAAGAATCACAATTATGAAAGAAAGAAATTTGTTGATACTTGATTGGTTTTTCCAAATTCTCTGTGTTCATTTTGGCAAGGTTTCTGAGCTTCTATTATTAAATCAGCTATAAGTAAAAATGAATCTACTCAGCAACCAGTCAGCTGGTACCAAAGCATACAAGAGCCATTCACGTAGAAGAAAAGTTAGAAGACTTGGAGACCAAGAAAAAGAAATTTCGTGCGGCGTGTTTGCTTCTGAGATTTTCTTAAAAGAGCCCATTAGAACACGTTGCTTTCTTCAAAGCCAATGGCATATCAACTTCGAAGGATCCAGCAGCGCCCTAAAAAGTTAAATGCTAGTGGTCTTTTTTTCTAACATTCTATCCTACGGCCCCTCTTTGTTGAACTACCGTATTATGTTAAAAGTCGTAATACGACACAAATACAAAACGACACAGTCTGTTTCATGATGCCAAAGTTAATTTGACTCCCATTGTTCGTAGTAGCCGCGAAATACCAGTTAGAAAATAAGAATTACTTCAGTCCATTAGATCGACTAATGGTGTAAAGAATTCGTGATGACTACATTGACTGATACATAGTTAGAATGCAAAAAGGGGGACATACTTAATTACTTTCTTTGTTTTTCTGCACGCCACCTCACCACTAGTCGACAACATATGGGTCTCTTTATTCTATCTTCGACTGATTCTCTGACTCCACAGGCTGACCCCAACTTCAGACGTTTCCAAATATTTTCTTCTAATCATATCCTCAAACTAACCCCATATTCACACGTAAGCACTACACAGTTTTCGTGATAAGTCATTGCTAAATAACAGCTGATATGTATCTGAATGTTTATTTTGATATTTCGCTTACAGATGATTTCAAAACAAACCTGTCCACGGTTTTGACATCAGGTGACATAAGCCCCCAAACAATGCTTACCAACTTTGACCTATGGAAATCAAAAACCTGTAACTACAAACTCAAAGTTTTTTTCTCTAAGATAACAGTTTATTACTAAAATAATCATTTAAAATCCCTAATTAATTTATATCTTCTCTTGAAGATATACACAAGAATGTTTATAACTCTGCAATGTAAAAACTTGTTTGATCAGTTACTCTAGAAAGAGGGTTCATTTCTACAAGAATAATCAGTTTCTATTCCATTTATTTGATGGTAGTGCTCGAATATCTATGAGAATGGTGTTATTGATTCTGTGGTGGGATCAAAACGCTATGGTCTAAATGTTACATAATTAAGGAATTTTTTAAAAATTTTAATCAGTTTTCATTAATTATATTTTATAATTCAGTTTGATTGGACTTTGAACTATTCGGCTCTTAGTTCAGGTACACAGACATTGGGTACAGTTTTAGGCTTATGTGCAAAGGATATGACAATCACAATTGTCACAATAAACCTCTTATAGGAAATGGGGTTGGACTGTGAATGACGTCATGCCCGGAATCGATGGTCCTGAGAATTTGAAGATTTTGAAAAAGAGACAGTTGGTAGTTGAATTTGGGCCAAGTAGACAGACAGTTGGGGTGTCTCTCACTGAGGCAGGCAGTTGAAGTTGGGGTCGGACCATGATGGTGTGAGGTTCGGTCCGACAATGGTCTTGAGAAGTTGCAGTTTTATTAGGGTTTTGAGAAATTGAGATTGGACCACGACATGTACCGAACGTGTTGCTAGCATAGTATGATACGAAGGACTTTTAAGAATTGTGTCTCTTTCCTCGGGTCGAAAAACCGAACTCAGAAATTAATAAATGGTTTTTACCTGAACAACGCAGTCGTCTGTGTATTTCAGTCTGCCTATTGTGTTTTGTATTTGGGTGTATTACTGTTGTTATTGATATCATTGGGTTATGGTTGTGGTAAAGTTGGTGACCATAGTCGAGGGTGACCCGATGGCTCTGTTTTCGATAGCTTACTACACCAAGGTGTATGGGAGGGCGCTACTCCTTTCCCTGGATTGCTCCACTTTACTCTTGATCCGTACCTTATAATGCTGAGTGTTAAGCAAGGAGGCATCAAGTACCATTTTTTGCGTCTTTGGTATGACTCGACCTGGGATTGAACCCTGGTCTCTTGGCAAACACTCTAACCGCTTGGCCAATGTCCTGTTGTGGTAGGCAACACAAATTGCAGGAATTCATATGTTCCAAGAATTCTACAAAATGTGTAAGAACCTGAAGGAGAGCTTTGTAAAAATAAATATGTACATTTTTGCGCAACTAGATCATTGTGTCTTCTGTTAAAATCTTTGAGACAAATCAAAATGTGGTGAATTGTCATATACGTTTTAAGCACAAGAAAACACACACACACACACACACACGCACACACACACACACATATATATATATATATATATATATATAAGCAGGATTTTCTTATTGATTTTTTCAAGTTTGCGCATGATTCTTATCTTTAATAAATTCCTCAGCCACTCGTTATTCCTCTAACGTGTATGTAGATATGCATGACTCGTCATTGTCTAAGTAAATTGATTATTTACCCGCTCTTAGGTGGCTCCTCTTTGGCTGAAAGTAACTGGGAAACGTATGGTGCCTTCTTAAACACATTCTATCCCAAAGTCAAGCGACTCATACAGGGACTCGAACACACACAGACACACAGACACACACACACACACACACACACACATATATATATATATATATATATATATATGTGTGTGTGTGTGTGTGTGTGCGCGCGCTCATAAGTATATTCATTATTTGCCAGTCCAATAATTTGGAAGGAGTTTATATTGCAAAACACTATTAGTTATATTCATATTTCAAGATGATCTCCTTCTTTTTAGGAAATTCAATCAATTCAGTGAATAATATTCATATCGATCAGTGTCTTTCCGTCACTTGTTTTAACGTCCCACGATATATCACAGAAATTTAATCCAGATGGATTACATAACGTCTGTGAATCTGTGCTCAATGTTAGTATTGCTTTCCCTCGCTGGATCGCTAAAGATATCGTACATGGAGAAGGTTCTTTGTGAAATAGTTTCTTCGACGCCAACAATTTTGTTCACATTTCACGTTACTACTTCATGTCAGCGGAAAGAGAATAATCAAATCTATTTTTTTTTTATAAATCAGAGTTTATAGACTTAGATAATTTGATATGTTCCTTATCTATTTCAAAATTTTTGATGTGCTAGTCTATGACATCATAGTAAGCGATTTCGAATTCCAGAAACGTTATTCCGATCGTTTTTGGGCTAATATTCAAGCGAAAATTAAGAACTTATTTTCCCTCAAGCTATATATATACATGCACACAACTATGAATATATGTTTATTGGGAAGGAGAAAGCTAGAGAAAAATAGCATCGCAATTTGATGGTGGGACATTGATAGAGTGACAGGGACAAATAAACAGTTATCAAGTAACTGTAATATTGATCCTTTAATTTGTCGGTCTGTCTGTCTCTCTGTCTGTATTTCTATCTCTTTCTCTTACTGTATGTTCCTTTGTCTATTTTTGTATCGGCATGTCCTCCGATCTTTCCGTATATATATATATATATATATATATATATATATATATATATATATATATTTGTTTAGACTGAGAGAGTTTCGAATTTCCTGATAATTGTCTTGGTTTCAAGCTAGAATTGTGGGATGAATTTATCAAAATTGTCCCCAGCGCATTCGGACCTTTCATAGGCCATAATCAGGGGTTGCTTGCATATATAAAGAATGTTTTTACAAGAAATTTGGTAAATTCATTCACAAATTCCAACCTGACACCAAGACACTAATCAGAAAATTTGAAAGGATCTTAATAAAATTATATAGGCATAATGTGTCTTATAATTTAATCGAACATACTTAAATGAATGACTGCTGCCCAACTACCCACCCATACACACACACACATACACGCACACACACACACACACACACACACATATATATATATATATATATGGGGGTATGTGTGTGTGTGTGTGTCTGTGTGTGTGTGTGTGTGTGTTAGTGTGTGTGTGTGTGTGTGTGTGAAAGAAGCCTGACTACCGTGGTGAAAATAATATTTTTTACGAATGGTATATTTAAAAATCATTTCGTTTGTTGTTTGGTTGGTTGTTTGGGTCTTATGGTATATCAAACTTTGTAGGTTATTTAACGGCAAATCCATTTTTATACAAATAATCAGTTCTTTTTCTAACAATTCAGTTTAGCATGGGTACACAATTGAATTATCAAAAATAAATTCTATTGCATGCTATTCAGTTTTGTCAAACAGTTCCAATTCAAACAATTCAGCTTAAGTACAGTTTCAATGTTTTATTTGGAGCTATTTGGTTTTGCATAAATACGTAATGTCAAAACAGTTCAGTTTAGCATAAATATGCATTTAAATGTAAAAAGCAGTAAACTCTCGAGACTACAGTCAATTTCTATTCGACCCATACATAGGGCCCAATCAGGTGCAACCTGTTAGGGCCAAAGTGAACCTGGGAGCGATGGCAATAAAGGGGTACTCCGCATTCTCCAAAGCTCCAGCAATACTGGAACCTGACCATCTGATCGTTTAGAGTCATATCAGGACGCTCGTTGGTGGTGGGGTCTTACCCCTCTGCAGAGATGCAGTCAGTGTATTCTTCAGCTCCAGCCGACCAGGCAATATTTTGTTGTAGTTATCGAATTAAATAAAAACATTCTCAAAAATACTGGGTTTTTTTTTAAGTTGCAATCTTCAAATCCATTGAAACTTAAATCATACAAAGGAAGTCACAGCCAATCAACAAGTCTTCAGTCAGGTGAAATATTTTCCTTTTGACGATGATTCGTTTGGCTGATTTACAAGTGGATTTTATTTCATTTCTTTTCATTTTATTTTTGTTAAGTCAGATTTTGCGAGCGGGTCAGAAAATATGTGTGAAAGAAAACCGACAAGACTTGGAAAAAAAAGTAAATGAAGAGATAAAACCAGAGATTTACGGACGTCTAAAAGAGTGAACTTCCTTTTACAATGTTAACTAAAGCCATATGTTATTTTTAATGGAAAGATTCGCATTTTTTTCCATCAAGACCGAGATCAGATTGGTTAAAAAATGTGGAGCGAAAAAGTAATAAAATTAATTTTTTGAGGGAAATAAAAATAAAAAAAAGAAGAAATTACTGATAAGAATGATGATGGAGAATGTATTTTCAATGTGATAAAATGTGGGCAGATGACGAATGAGTTTATTGCAAAAAGAAGAGGACGTATTTTGAGAGGGAAATCTTTTTAAATGAAGATGAAAAGAAAAATCTAAAGAAAGAATTATAAAAATGGATATAATAAAAATATAAGATCATAAAATCCTTCTTCTCAGAGTGATAAGAAAGAAAGAAAGAAAGAAAGAAAGAATGAGTTTAATAACATATAAAATCATGAGGTCTTCTCCAACTGATTCTTCAAAAGGAATGATTAAAGAAATGAAGAAAGAATCTAAGAAAAGGAAGAGTAAAATAAATAAATGGATTTGTAAAAGGAAGAAATGAAAAAAATACAAGAGAGAGAGAGAGAGAGAGAGAGAGAGAGAGAGAGAGAGAGAGAGAGAGAGAGAGATGATGATGATGATGATGATGATGATGATGAAACAGATCTTCTGGAAAAAGAGAAGAAATCTTCTGAAACTAGAAAGAAAGAAAGAATGAGTTTAATAACATAACATCATTAGATCTGATTCTTCAGAGAGAATAATTAAAGAAATATTGAAAAGATTTAAGAAAAGGAAGGGTAAAATAAATAAATGCCGTTGTAAAAGGAAGAAATGAAAATATACGAGAGGGAGGGGGGTGATGATGATGATGATGATGATGATACAGATCTTCTGGAAATAATGAAGGAAACGTCAGAAACTAGAAAGAAAGAGAGAAAGAAAGAAAGAAAGAAAGGAACAAACAAACAAACAAACAAACAAAGATAAAGAGAGAGACAAGAAGAAGAAGAAGAAGAAGAAGAAGAAGAAGAAGAAGAAGAAGAAGAAGAAGAAGAAGAAGAAGAAGAAGAAGAAGAAGAAGAAGAAGAAAGACAGAGAGGAAATAAATCTAGTGGAGAAAGTAAATAAAACTGCCGTCAATGAAAAGAAAGAAAGAAAGAAAGAAAGAAAGAAAGAAAGAAAAGTAGGAAATGTAAGACTGAGAAAAGAAATAGAGGAGAGAAGGAAAAAGTTCTGAAAATGAAAACACATAAATAAGTAAATAAATAGTTAAATAAATAAACACAACAACAAAATGATTAGGAAGGTGGAAATAAATAAGAAAAAAAAGAAGATCTACAGAACGTAGATGTTGGTTGATTGGTTGGGTTTTATGGCATATCAACCTTTGTAGGTTATTTAATGCCAAATCATGTAAATAATCAGTTCTATTTTAAACAATTCAGTTTAGCATGAATACACAGTTTAATTGTCAAAAACATTTCTATTTTAAACTATTTAATTTATTCAAACAGTTCTGATTCAGCTAATTCAGTTTAGTATGAGTTTAGATTTAATTTACACACAGTTAAATGTCAAAACAGTTCACTATTAAACAAATCAGTTTAGTGTAAATACAGTTTGAATGTAAAAAAAAAAAAGTTCCATTTCAAATCATTCAGTTTAACATGTAAGTACGGTTCGATTGTCAAAAACATTTCCTTTTAAAACTATTCTATTTAGTCAAACAGTTCTAATTCAAGCAATTCATTTTAGCATAAGTATGCCGTTAGTTCTATTTAACCCATAGATCGGGCCCTATCAGGTGCTTCCACGCCGGGCCAGAATGGACCTAGGAATAATGGTAATGAAGGGGTGCTCCGCATTCCCCAAAGCTCCAGCACTGCGGCAATCTCACCATCAGATTGTTTAGTGTCAGATACAGGACACTCATTGGTGGGGGGTCTTACCCCTATGCTGAGGTGCAGTCAGTGTATTCTACAGCCCCCCGGCTGACTGGGCAATAGAACGTAGATGAATGATTTCAGGTGAAAATAGTAAGAAGAATACGAATTAAATGTTGACAGAAAAGATAAAAGAAAAACTGAAGAGTATAAGAGAAGGAAAAGGAAAATAAAAAATTTAAAAAAAAAAAGATATAAACATAAATAGAATAAATTTGGTAGAAAAGGAGATAAAATCATTATTCAGAATGCAACAGAAAGAAAAAAGAAGAAAAAAAGAAGTAAAAAACATAAAACAAAAGCATAAAACAAAACAAAAGTTTGACTAAATGCAGTGAAAATAAATATTCAAAATGAATGAATAACACAGCATCAATCATTGGGATTTTATTTTTAATTGCAAGAGAGAAAAAAAACACAAGATATCATAAGAGGTACAAAGTTTCCAATTCCGGTGGTCAATAGCAGCAAATATTTCTTATAAACATACTAAAAAAGAAAAGAAAAAAGAAAACGAAAAAGAAATCTCTAATTCTCCAACTGATATCCCTGCACCCCATTGATGAGTCATTGTGAAAGAGGAAGAAGATTCACTCGAAGTCTCTCTGCGTGTTGTAATCCGATCGCATTCCAAAGTCTTAATCACTTTGAGAACGCAGGGGGAAATAGGTAAAAGAATTCAAAAACAAGTGACATCAATATCTGTGGAACCAGCTACTTTGTGATCAATCTAGTAGTAATATCGACAGGTTCCGGTCAGTGTTCGATATTTGATCTCTTTGAGTTCTTTCCTTTTTATTTTTATTTTTTTGTTTATTTACTTTGTGTTCCTCTGTTTTCATTCCTCAATTTTCCATTCTTCTTCTTTAACATTTCTTTCTTTCTTTCTTTCTTTCTTTCTTTCTTTCTTTCTTTCTTTCTTTCTTTCTCAACTTAGTACTACTCTCTTTATGCTTTTATTTTTCCAACCCCTTCTTTCTTCATTACGTTATCTAGTTCATTTCTTTTATTCTTTTCTTTTTTTTGGGGGGGTGGTTTTTTAGTTTCTTTCATTTTTACCAAGATTTATATCCTTCCTGCAGTCGTTTTTCTTTCTTTCATTAAATTAAGATCTCATTTCTTCTTAATTTTCCTTCTTCCTGTATCCCTGTTTCTTTTTGTTTTTTGTTTTTTCAGCCCGATAATTTAACTCAGCCCTTGTGCAAGGTAAAGAAGTGTTGGAAGCCTTTGTTCTTCTAATTGGCCAAGCGTAAAAACACTGTCGCCTTGATAATTAGTTTGGGATTTAAGAACATTTCATTCATACCATTCACTGATACAACTAGATTGAATGGATATATCACATTCTTTCTTTCTTTCTTTCTTTCTTTCTTTCTTTCTTTCTTTGTCATTTTCTACGCTGCTTTGTTTCTTCATCTCTCCATTTCTTAGCTGCTAAAGTTCTTTTTCATTTCTTTCAGTCTTCTTTCTTTCTGTCCTTCATCCCTTTCATCTTACATTCCTATGCACGTAAACAAACACCTGTGAAAGAGGACCAGATAATTGTGGATAAAAAACCTAAAAACACATTGACATATCTAGATTTCTTAACGTCTTAGACGAGTGGATCTCTCAAAAATATTTGATGTAATATATATATATATATATATATATATATATATATATATATATATATATATATATATATATATATATATATATACATATATATATATATATGCAAACACGCGTCCACGCGCGTGTGTGTATGTGTGTGTGTACGGGCGTGTCAGTATGTACGGGCGTGTCAGTGTGTGTGTGGCAGAATATAAACGCATACAAAAACAAAATATTCAGAGGATGTATTTATTCATAAATGATGATACAATAGCGTTTAATGTTGTTTTGTTTTTTGTTTTGTTTTTTGTTAAACCGTATACGGTGATTAATTTTTTCTTCTCTGAAATTTAAGTCAAATTTAGTTACAAATCTTAGCATATGAACTCTTTTCCCCTCAAGGAGCATTTCAATAAAACGCGTTGGGGAGAGATTCCATAGAGTTGGTCAAATTGATTTTTTAGCTTTACCAGGTTCTCAATAACGTATAGCCTTGTACCAGATGAAGTCTAGCTCTTATTAAAATCATACATTTTCAATCTTTTAGCAACAATCCTTTCAGTGTCCTGGTTAAGATACTAGACTGCATCTGACGGTAAATATCTGGAGAGTCTGGATTACTCTTCATAGCCCTTACTCCCAGGTCCACTCTAACACAGAGTGATAGTAACTGTAAAGGCCCTAACTATGGCACAAATAGATCTGTTTAAAAATTATTCATATTTAATAAGACTAAGTGCAAAAGAAAATCTAAGAAACAGGTATAATATGACTGTATGATGACCACAATTCTTTAACGTCAAGGTATAAATTAACCCTAGATGGATTGATATCATCATCATCATATCGCACTGGTAGCACGGATATCCCTGACCCTCTCTCGCCTCTCCTCCCTATCGTTCATCGCCCTAGGTAGGTCTTCAGGACAACATCCCGTATCCTCACATAGCTGCTGAATGTATATTCGTGCTGGTCGTCCTGCTTTTGCACGGCCATGTGTGGGGGTCCATAAGAGTACATCTCTTATGAGTTCGTCCCTGCTTCTCCAGCAGTGTCCTGCATGTCTGGTTCGTCCAACTTGAATAGTTTTCGTGATAGGGAGCAGGTGGCCGTACAGTTGGTGTCTTGTGGGGTGTTGCCGCCAGGACTTGTTCAAGATTGCACGTAGCATTCTTGTGTAATTGCCGTCTAACTTCTTCTCCAGCCGTTTCGTTAGAGTCCATGTAGTGCAGCCATATAGAAGTATCGATGTGACCGCTGCCTGGAAGAAACTGCGTTTCATTTTATCGGTTAGGTCTGATTTCCAAATAATCGATAGCCTATTGATAGCTGTCCATGCTTTCGTTAACCTCGTTTCGATGTCCTTTTCGGTTGATTCGACGCTGCTTCCTAGGTAAGTGAATTTGTCTACTAGTTTAAGAGGGGTTCCTTCTAGAGTGGAAATGTCCCCCGTTTGATTTCAGCACATATATTCCATTTTGTGTGCATTAATATAGAGGCCTATGCTTGCGGCTGCTCGTTCCAAACTATGCAGTAGTGTTTCGGCTTGGTCGGGTGTATTTGCCAATCCATCCAAAAAATGGATTGATATACAATTAAAATAAACCGACTACACAATTAACACTTTTCAGCCCGTCCATATATGTGTGTGTGTGTGTGTGTGTATATATATATATATATATGACAGGTTATATGGTTCTTACTTGGTGATTTAATTATGGACCAAATGTTACAGTATTTTTAAATAGGGCTCACACTCTGGTGAAGGGATTTTAGGCTGCCACTTGCATAATGCAAAGCTCTTCGAACGAATTGAGCACTCTGGTATCCAGTAAGGTATAAAATGTAAACAAACGAATGCTGTTACTTAATACTTTATAATTTCCTAACTGACGTGGTACACTTGTTGGCCGAGTGGTCTAACGTAAATTTGGTCGCGTTTCGATCCCAGCTGTAAGCGTCCTACGTGTCTCGTTGCCCTGAAGAGTTGGGATACAACGAAACAGTGTGTCTGTTGATGACAATATATATATATATATATATATATATATATATATATATATATATATATATATATTCTTGCAATCAGCAACTGTCGGACAAAGTAAAAGTCTAAAAAACAATTGATATGTTTAATTTTTGTTTGAAAGGTGGGGGTTATTTGTGTATGTGCCTAAGTTTGTGTGTTATTGAATGCTATTATGCTTGTGTACATGCTGTCGCTTGTGTGTACATATATGCGTATGTATGTGTATCTACTGGCATGTATTTTAACATATTTACACATATTTCCTCTGTCTGTTGGTTGGAAAGGCGAAAAATAAAGTAAGAGTGTTTCGGAAGAGAAGAGTTGGTGTGGGAGGAGGAAACTGATTGTTGCAATCAGATTGTCTTTTTCTTTCCGTCACGTTATTTTTTTTTTTAATGTGGTATGATATTTATGGTCAAGTAATAAAAATGATAGGTTTTGAGTATCTTTTGCAATAATATATATATATATATATATATATATATATATATATATATATATATATATATATATATATATATATATATATTTGTTTCACCGTTGTACCATTTGTTTTAAACTATTAAAAACCTCAATGAAATTTAGGATTTTATAAATCTAAAAAATAACATCTGTGTGTGTGTGTGTGTATAACAATAACAATAATGATAGCAATAATAATATATATAAATAATATAAATTAATAAAAAATAAAAAAAAACCAGTGAAATAATAAAATTAACTGTTAAGCTCATATTGTATTTTTTGCAATACTTATGGGTGTTGATAATGTAATAATGTTGAAAAGTAGTTTTTTTTATAATTCTTGACAATGCAAAATTATTATACGTTATTACTTATACAATACTTGTGCTTGTTCATAATGTGACAATGTGAGAAAAATGTTACTTAGAGTCATTGGTTCTATGGTATAATTATTATGGGATCGGGAATGGTTGATGGATGGTGTGACAATCAGAAAGATATTGGAAAAAGAATTGGAATATAGTGAAAGTCAAGGAGGAAAATTTAGAAAATAATGTGGACATAGATGGCTGAAATATATGTAAATATTAAAATGATAGTGGCCCTTAAAAAATGAGAAGGGGAAAGGAAGTTAGCTAATGTTTTAGTTCAGTGTTTGGGTCGAACTTGGATTGGAGATATTTGTTTTCATGTCAACATTTTGAGATTATCTCAGATTTGTAGTTTAGGAGTGTATATTGTGATAGGTGGGTGATTATCGCAACTTTTTCATGAAAGCATTTTTGAATTACGTTATAGGCAGGAACTGATTTTATAATTTCCCAAGTTATTCTTGGCGCCATATTTTTGTCTTTCAGTTTGTTAATTGCATGAAACCAATATTCACAGAAAGTACCATGTAATAATAATAATAATAATAACAATAAACGACCAATCACATAATAAGCGAATGCAGCAAATTAGCACAAAAGGAGTATAAGGCGAGACGCGACTGGGTCGGCAAGGTGATCCACCGGGAAATGTGTAGGAAATTTCAATTCGACTGTACAAACAAATGGTATATGCACAACCCAGTACATGTCCTGGAAAATGACACCCATAAACTCCTATGTGACTTTAACATACAAACGGATCACCTAATCCTGCCCAGAAGACCAGACCTCATTATAATCAACAACAACAAAAAAAAAAAAAAAAAAAAAAAGAGAATCTGCAAAACTGTCGACTTTGCTGTCCCGGCGGACCACAGAATAAATCTGAAGGAAAGTGAAAAGAAAGATAAGTCTAGAGAATTGGAAAAAAACTGTGGAACATGAAAGTAACGATTGTGCCACTTGTGATTAGTGCGTTAGGTACAATAAATAAAGGATTATTAAAAGGCCTGGAGGACTTGGACGTTGGCAGACGGGTAGAGACTATCCAAACGACAACATATGCTGAGAACGGCCAGAATCCTGAGACGAGTCCTGGAGACTTGAGGAGACTTGCTGTCACTCAGACTCCAGTGAAAAACCATCAGCTAACGCTGATGAGAAAAACTCTAATGAGTAAAAATAATAATAATAATAATATATATATATGTAAATATATATATATATATATATATATATATATATATATATGTATGTATATTATGTGTGTGTGTATCGTAGAAAAGCGAGACCAGACTCGTATCACGCTGCTACTTTCAACTTGGAACTAATACTCTTGCGAACGACTAAACCCCTTTACTCATACATAGGGGCTGAAGAGTTCTTGAGCAATTCTCGTAAAAGGATGTTTTTGGTATTAAATAACCCACGAATGTAGATATACCACACACACACACACATATATATATATATATATATATATATATAGACGTTTGTTTGCGTGTGTAGGTGAATTCATGTATTGTATTTTATGGTCACGAAATTGATGTAGAATAAAGAATGAAAATATTGATGTTCAAATAGGTTTCATTCAAAAAGAAGAAAGGACTTTGTACGTAGATAATGAAAATATAAGAAATGACAGAAATACTAACGTGATTCATCTGATTTTAAAATAGGTATGAACATTTAACAATAACCTTGAATGCTCATTTATTTCCCAACGCTGTATTTAATAGGGAGAGACGAAATATCAAAGTGAATTCCTGAAAAAAGTCAAATGGAATTTTATTCGACCTAGGAACCGTTGATATTTAATCTGTGATGGGTAAGTGAAAGGCTTAAGAAAGAAATATCAAAAGTTAAGGAAAAGAAGTGTAGCCTCTGTGATTCTTAGAAACTTAGAATTTGACATACAAATGGAAACCTGTTTGTTCGGAGAACAGTGCTTTATTTCAAAATGCCAGGCAAAGATTTAGCGGTCTTGAAGAACGAGAATAATACCGAACCGTCTGCCCGTATAACACCAAGTAAAAAGGAAGAATAAAATCCAAAAAATAATAGATAGCCAAGAAATATAATGCTTAGCGCTTATATTTTTTTGAAAATCCTTTAAAGTTATTATTTTCGAACACTATTTCGGAGTCGAAAAAACAAATGAAATCAGTTCGCTTTTGAGAGAATGCCTCTGAGAATTGAATTCACTCTAAAAGAGCTCTGATGATATTACATTTTAAATAATTTTAATAACTATTTTCTTCAGTTTTATTTATTTATTTATTTATTTATTTATCGATTCATTTTTTGTGGGAAACCAATATTTCAATATCGCTTTGGAAGACGAAACTATCTCACTAGAGTTTAATATTATCGTAAATAAATTGATCCATATCATCATTAACATCATCATCTTCACCTTTAACTCATGCTAATATCACGGAATTCCATGAGTCTCTCTAACACCTGTCCCTATTGAGATTTGCTCCGGGTACGTCCTCTAGATTTCATCCAATGTCCAAACAGAACTGATCAGTGAAATCTGGATCCTTCATGTGTAGAAAAGTATAAGGTAACCCTATTTACCCAACCCCTCCGCTGGAGCAGGATATGACACACGGTCAATTTTTAAGCGGAGTTTAACAGGTTTGAATTCAGTTTTCCTCCTCCTAGACTAGTTGCCTCACCAAGGCTGAAGAACCCTATCAGTCCTACCATTTACCCAAAGCTGGAGGGAGAATAATTGGATTCACACCTTTCCCAAGAGTATTTGTGCTACGTGAAATGCAATCAGTCTCGTCCAGGTTTTGAAATCGAGTCGCCGTGTCCATTTCCTTCGACAATAACCATTACACCACGGTCCCATCCAAAAGGTAACGTCGCTTATGAGCTTCTTTTTTACTTTTCCAATAATGCCTCACATATGTAGTTCGTTTCACTTGAATGCTTTATGGGATGGGATGTAATTGGCCGTACAGCTGCTGCCCCGTGAGTTGTCGTTTCGAAGATTTGTTCAAAACAGCACGTAGCACTCAGATTTTTCTCCATGCATTCCGTTTGTGTCTAGGTACTGCATTCATAGAGATCGATAACTTCTCAATAGCAAACCACTCACTCCCTTTTGTTGACGTCGCTTTCAGTTGAAGGGATATTTCTACCAAACTGCTCTACTAGTTTCATAGATTTGCCGTTTAACGTTCAGATAAATAGATCAAATAAAAGAAAAGGTTTTTCCATTAAAAAAAAAGACAAGAAGCAGAGGTGTTTCAGCAGAAAAAGTGATGTAGATGGTCTTATGCTTCTATCAAATGTGTTCACCCAAACTGAATCCCTCCTGCAGCCCAACCTTGGGAAAGCTGCAGGAAGCATTTGTCTTTAAGTGAACGAAAATAAAATATAGTTTGTGCGATTCAAAAATATATATAATAATCGACTATTACCTTATTTCTCGGCCCTGCATACCTTATTCTATTTATCCAAAAGTTGGCACGATCTATGGTGCAATTACTGATAGTGGAAGTAGAAAAAAATTGTTTTACAAGTTCTTAATAGAAGAACTCTTTTACGATAAACATTAGAAAAGTAAATTTCTTCGTATTATACTTGTCTTTAATTGGAAACATTTTGAGATGAGGCGTCTTAATCTGAGAATAAATTTATATTTATTGCGGGGCCCGTGGCGCAGCGGATAGAGGCGTTGAGTCTCTACGGTTCCAGGTGAGCATTGTCAGAAGGTAGCGGTTTCAAATCCTACCCGAGCCGGCCAGAGGTTTACTTGGTCAAAAACGTGGTGCCGTAGACAACAACTATGGAAGGCAGTAATTACTCGGGATACGGTTACAAGACTCAGCATTCCTATCCGAGGTCACGGTAAATCACCTGAAAAAGGCCAGAGGTGAAATTTGGCCGAAACGTAGTGAAAAGAAGAAACAACACACATACACACAAAAAACTACCATGATGAGGACAAAAAGTCCGCAATAAATAAAAATTAATTCTTCATATTACCAGAAATTCCGGAGAGCACAACGTGCTACATTCGAAACTACTGAACAGCTGTTTTAATCTTATTAGGTTTACCTCTGTAGTTTATATTTTGATCTCCCCAACTGGAGATCGAACCATCGATCACAGAATGCAGAGCCGAAACGCTACCACAGAGTTACTGGTCTACATCACACAGAAATGATCCCAAATTAATTTTTCACGGTGAATGCACGGCCAGTTAACCTGATGTGACTGGAAGTTACATCCGTACTCTTACAGGAGACACGGTCACCTCAAGGTCAGCGTCTTCCCAAGAGGTCTGGAGATACGCATCCGCCTTATCACAACCTCATTGGCTAGGAAATAGAATTAACTAATCATAGCAATTGTACCACCAATCAACCTGATGTGTCATGTAGTTACATCCCTACTCTTACAGAAAGAACGTTTACCTCTAGGGCTACGTCTTCCCTACAGAAGTGGAGATACATATAATCATAATCTCGCGGGCAAGGGAATTGACTTACATTTTTTTTTGATAGATGAATTATATTATAAATTCAATTACACAGCTGATGAGAACTAATAAGTTGAAAAAGCAGTTCAGTGGTTCCGTATGTTGCACGCAGTACTTGCCGGATTTCTGGTCATAGTATTTCAATCTATAATATAATTCCTCTCAAGCATCTTTAAAAAAAAAATGGTCTCTTTGTATTGGCGGAGAATGAAAGAAAGTAGAAATGAGGGGAAGGGGAAGAAAAAAAAAAAGAAAAGGGAAAGGAAATAGCTTGAAGAAAAGGAGAAATATTGTGGACAGATGGAGTCTACTTTGAAGGCGGAGAGAAATATCTGTTTAATTATTGTTGTTTGTATAAGTTGAAACCTTTCAACATCATTTTGGCTGAATAAGGCAAAATTGTATAAAATCCTGATCTTTGTTGTATAGCGATACAATGTGAAAAAGCAGACAATTCTATAATTCTACGTTTGTTTTTATTATGAATGAATGTGATGATGTTTAAATGTTTGAAATCAAATTTGTGGTTTGTAGAAAATGTTATGAATAACTAAAGCGCCGGAAAAATTGCTTGATTTAAAGTCTCTTTTCTGTTCCTTGATTCGTTTTAGTAGATCTCAACTTGTTTCTCGTTTATAAGATTTTGAACAGTTTTGGCAGCAAATTCTATTTACATCTGCATCGAAATAAGATTTTGTTTTACTTCAATTATTATTTCTTTAGAAATGTTTGATAATTTGGGAATTTCGTGTGATCGTCTTTATCCAAACTTGCCCAGTCGGCTGGGAAGGCTGTTGAATACACCGACTGCACCTCTGCAGAGGAGTAAGACCCCCCCCCCAACGAGTGTCCTAGATATGACACTAAACAATCTGATGGTGAGGTTTCAGCAATACTGGAGCTTTGGGGAATGCGGAGTACCCCTTCATTGCCATCGCTCCCAGGTCCATTCTGGTCCCGGAACGGTAGCACCTGATAGTGCCCTATCTATGGGTTAAATAGAACTAACAGCATACTTATGCTAAAATGAATTGTTTGAGTAAACTGAATAACTCGAAATAGAAATGTTTTTGACAATTAAATCGTATTTACATTTAAACTGCGTGCTAATGCTTAACTGAATTATTTCAAATAGAACTGTTTTGCCACATTAAAACTGTATTTCCACTTAACTGAATTGATACATATAACTGCTTGAATAGTTTGAAATAGAAATGCTTTTGACAATTAAACTGTGTACATATGCTAAACTGAATTGTTTTCAATAGAACCGATTATTTACATAAAAATGGATTTGGCGTTGAATAAACTACAAAGGTTGATATGTCATAAAACCCAACAAACCAAACCTTTATTTAAACGGTTTAAATTCTTTTCAATAATAGAGATTGTAGGATTCTGAGGTAGAACTACATATTTTTCTTTTACTGTTGTGTTGGAATTTGATTTTGTTAGGGAGTCTTTCGTCTGGTTTAATGAAATACATTTGTGAATATTTGTGGCAATTAGTTTTGCGTGGTTTGATTTGGTTTCTTTGGCATAGCAACCTTTGTAGATTATTTAATGCCCAAGCCATTCTCCAAGAATAACAGTAATGGTACTATTAAACCCATAGCTGGGAGGATAAAGGGGTTCATACCTTTCCCAAGGGTATTTGCCCGAATGTGAACGTAATTGCGCGACTGGAGTACGAAATCGCTTACTACGATTTCGCAGTCCATCGCTTTAACCATTACACCACGAGGACACTCCCTAGTTTGGTGTGGAGTATGAATGAATCTAGTTATTGGAGCATATATAAAAATTATATAAGTCTTTTCTCATCTATTTATATGTATTTTTCTTCTCGTTTTCTTCTGTATATGGTTTGAACGAATACAGAAAAAAATTCATAACGTACATAAATATTCCTACGTAATCAGTAAAGTTGGCGACCGTAGTCAAGGGTGACCAGTAGGTTCCCTTTCCAATAGCTACCACACCAAGATGTTGGAGAGGGCGCTACTCCTTTCCCTGGATTGCTCCACTTTACCCTCGATACGTACCTTATATTGCTGAGTGTTAAACAAGTACCATTTTAAAAGTCTTTGGTATGACTCGTCCTAAGATTGAACCCAGGTCTCCCGGGCCATCGGTGAACACTCTACCAACTGGGCCAATGAGCCGGATCCCTTGTTGATAATAATTATTATAACTTGGTTTCATGATTTCAAGTGTTGCTATCTAATACAAATAATTTGTACAACTCTCTAGGTTCAAGTAAACTTATCAAATACTTATAAAGTAAGTTGGCGTGACCCGAAGGTTTCCTTTTCAATAGCTGCTACACAAAGGTGTAGGAGAGGATGCTACTCCATTTGCTGGATTGCTCCACTTTACCCTCGATCCTTATCTTATAATGCTGAGTGTTAAGCAAGGCAGCATTAAGTACCATTTTCTGAGTCTTTGGTATGACTTGACCTGGGATTGAACCTCGGTCTCCCAGATCATTAATTGAACACTCAACTTATTAGGCCAATGGCCCGGAAATACTTATAATAAACAGTTAATCTATACCTATTTTTAGTAATCATTTGTTTTTACAGTTATGTTGTTACAAGAAATATTATCCAACACAACTGATATGTTAGAAATAAGGTTTTAAATGACTATAAAAAAATGTAACATAGCCATTCAAAATATGGGAGACGTACAGAGAATGTTCATAACATATATACATAGAACATAGGAATCCCAAAACACGAAAAACACTTACGACTTCTTAGTTCAGGTACGAAACCTTTAAACTAAAAGGTAGTTTAAAGGTTCTTCGACATAAGGAGAGAGATACACATTCTTTCTCTTCTGGCTTTTTCATCTGTCCCCCCCCATCTCGTGCGACGCCCGTAGCGCACAAATTCGTCTGGCCTCAGCGAACCCCGGAAGTCGACCCTTCTCGTTCGGTGTCTAGTTCTCAACTCAACTAACTGACTTTTTCAAATCTCCCCAAATACTCCGCGCACTTCCGGTGCATGACGTCATTCACATCCCCCTATCTGGGATTTTTATTTATCTCTGAATGACACGTCCGCCCTGTGCGCGCACGTGAACACCTACGTTCGTGTTGCACCTAGCTAACGCATGCACTGAGCCGAAAGGTTCTCAGCCTAACTAAAACCAAAGGCATAAAACGAAATCCCTCGGCCATTATATTACATACATATCCTTAGCTCTAAATCTTCCTATTTTCAATTATTCTATATGATTTGTAAATATGTGAAACTATTTTAAAGGGCGAGTTACGTTAAATTTCAAAGTGGGAATAACTGTCAGTACACAGAATATTAAGCTATTACGTTCACTTTCTGGCAAATACCCTTGGGAAAGGTATGAACCCCCTTATCCTCCCAGCTATGGGTTAAATACCACCACAACTGTTCTTCTCGGAGAATAGCTTTGGCATTAAATAACCTATAAAGGTTGATATGCCATTAAATCAAAGAAACCAAATCAAACCAAACAGAATATTAACTTATACAGATCAAATTTTGTTGGGTTCGAATTTCATTTGACTTAGTAAGAAATATAAAATCACATATAGAAAATATCTGCGAAATTGAAGGCGCCCTAATAGAGTTTTCAAACAAAACA
This sequence comes from Sepioteuthis lessoniana, assembly GCA_963585895.1. NCBI lineage: Eukaryota > Metazoa > Mollusca > Cephalopoda > Myopsida > Loliginidae > Sepioteuthis > Sepioteuthis lessoniana. The sequence continues at coordinate 20,526,555 of OY757919.1, forward strand.
TTATCGATATTAATTTTAACATTCTTCTTGTATTAAAAAATTTACATGAATAAGAAATACTGATATGTAATGATTTTGGTTTGGTTTGGTTTGTTTGGTTTTATGGCATATCAACCTTTGTAGGTTATTTAACGCCAAATCCATTTTTATGAAAATAATCTGTTCTCTTGAAAACAGTTCAGTTTAGCATAAGTATACAGTTTAATTGTCAAAAACTTTTCCATGACAAACTATTTAAGCAGTTATCTGTAATAATTCAGTTAAGTGTAAATACAGTTTTAATGTCGAAAAACAGTTCTATTTCAAATAATTCAATTAAGCATAAGCACGCAGTTTAAGTGAAAGTACGGTTTAATTGTCAAAAACGTTTCTATTTCAAGCTATTCAGTTTATTCAATTCATTTTAGCATAAGAATGCTGTTAGTTCTATTTAACCCATAGATAGGGCCCTATCAGGTGCTACCACTCCGGGCCAGAGTGCACATGGGAGCGATGGCAATGAAGGGGTACTCCGCATTCCCCAAAGCTCCAGCACTGCGGCAATCTCACCATCAGATTGTTTAGTGTCATATCAGGACACACGTTGGGTGGGATCTTACCCCTCTGCAGAGAAGCAGTCGGTGTATTCTACAGCCCCAGCCGACTGGGCAACGTAAGGATTTTATACCTCCATATTGACGCACTATCTCTAAATGTAATAAATACATTTTTAATGGAATATGAATAACTTTTTAATAAGATATTCCTTTTTTAATCGTTAACTTTTGAAGCTTCGAATTTCAGATTTTCTTTAGTTTGTTACACTTTACAGTAACTTAGCTTTCCGGTGATAATTGTTTATAGTTTATAGAAATTTTCCAATAATTATGTCTAATAAAGACTGATTTTGTTCTATTTATAATTTTTCTGGATCGAGTAAAGATGCATGATAAATCGGTTTGTGAGTTTGTAGTGTACAAAAAAGCAAATGTTTCTCAATTATCAATTGGGTTGTATTTATTTGTTCAACTACAGGTTAGATATGATAAAAGGTCAATTTTAGAGCAGAATTAGGCGTTTACTATTTCAGGGTTTTTATTTTTCTCTTAGAAGCTTTGCTAATCCAACGTCAAAGAATCTAGTCTACCTAATATTTACTCATACCCAGCGGGAAAACAGTTGACTGTTTTTTCAGTTCTTAACATGTTTTGGAAATGAACTAAATTCTCATTTAATAACTTAGACACCATAAGTTTAGTTTTGCATAGTAACATTTGATTTCAAGATAAAGTTGAGTGATGGGTTTGATTTCACTTTGTCATTTCAAATTTAGATCACTTAATTAAACAGTAATATTCTCTACTCGTGGTGTAATGGTTAAAGAAATGGACTGCGAAATCGTAGTGAGTTCAAACCCCAGTCGCGCTATTACGTTCACTTTCGGTCAATACCCTTGGGAATGGTATGAACCCCCTTATCCTCCTAGCTATAGGTTAAATAGTACAAAAGTGGAGGTGCCCGTGGTGTAATGATTATCGTCGTAGGAAATGGACGCAGTGACACGAGTTCAAATCCTGGACGAGGCAGATTGTTTTTTCACATAGCACCAATACCCTTATTCTCCCTCCAGCTATGGGTAAATAGTATAACAGACTGGCTTCTTCAGCCTTGGTTAGGCAACTAATCTAGGAGAGGGAAAACGTGATATGATAGGTCCAAAGTAGTTCCCGTAGTGTAATGGTTACTGTCGTAGGAAATGGACACGGCGACACGAGTTCAAATCCTGGACGTGACCGATTGCATTTCACAAAGCACTAATACCCTAGGGAAAGGTATAAATCCAATTATTCTCCATCCAGATATGGGTAAATAGTAGGGCAGACTAGGTTCTTCAGCCTTGGTGAGGCAACTAGTCTAGGAGAAGAAAAACTCTGAATTCAAAACTGTTAAACTCCGCTTAAAAATTGACCTCGTGTCATATCCTGACCGAGCGAAGGGGTTGGTAAATATAAATATCCCCTACTCAAGCCAGATCACGGAGCCAACTGTCAACTTTTATTTAATCTACGTCTTGACCTTTCAGTTCAATATTCCGAATTATTTATTGCCTCAACAAAACGAATCTTTTCATCACTTTCTGACATGACAAACAGCAAGATTTTATCTTACAAGGAAAATCGGCGATCTGATTATTTATATCTTCCAATAACGAGCTGAACTGAAGGTGGTTAAGACCATCATATATACTTTACTATTTTTATATCCAAGCTAAACATGTAATAATTTTATGACCATTGACTAATAGCATTTTATTTAAATTTTATTGAATTTTAATGAAGAAGTTTTGCAGTAAAAACAAGCGTTGAAAAATCTTCGAAAAATCTAAACTAATTAGCAAAATATTGACATCAATTCTATTCAATAAAATAATTATTCATATTCCATTTTAATCTAATTGACATACAGTACCGAACGAAGAACTAAAAACAACAACAAAAAATAATCATACTTTTTACCAGTTAGAAATAAATACACATCGCAAAAATATTTATTCTGAAAATGCGTTTACTTTGAGAAGATCATTTATAAAATTTCCCGTGAACATTAGAATAAAAAGATAAAACAAGAACATTAAATTTCCTAATAACGAGGACTAAAATTGCAAAGAAATGACTTTTTTATTGAATGAATCTCCGACCTAGAAGTTTTTTTTTACAACCTACATAAAACAAATATCACAAATTAAAATTGAATGAATATTACACTTACTTCAATTAAATGAAGAAAAAATTAATTAAAATCTAAAAGTTGAAATTCTTTAACTTTCTTGAGCCGATAACACAGGAGCCAGTAGTTGCTATCTCGAAGTCAAACTGAAACTAAATTGTTCTGCTCTCATTGGATTAAGGAACGTCTAGAACCGGTGAACAGTATGGTTCTAAATTATAAAATGGTTTGGAGTAGAGTACACCATGAATAAATAAAATTAAAAGAAAATGTTTTATTTCCTTAAATACAGTAATTCATAAATTGGTAAAACTGCAATTTCAGCTAGCAAATAAAAAAAAAGTTGTATCCTTTGTCGGGCTGCAGGGATATTTATAAAAGACATGCTTGACATGCCTGGTTTAAGGACAAAACTTTTTTTTATTTCAGTGGTTACCTTTTGTTATTTGCTACTTTTACCGAATTAAAAAATAATCGGTGTTTTGTAACTTCAAATATTGATTCATATTCAAATGATTGTTTTTTTTAAGAGAAAAATAAAAATAAAAATAAAATGTGATATATATACATGTATATATATATATATATATATATATATAGAGAGAGAGAGAGGGAGAGAGAGAGAGAAAGAGAGAGGGGGAGAGATAGAGAGATAGAGAGATAATGATTTGGTGGGGTTTATGGACCAAAGAATAAGTCGAATCTGCTGTAAAAGTCTTATAAAAGTAAAACGTCGAAGAAAAACTAGCACCCGATACGAACCTGTGCATCAGGTTTAGGGAGTCACGGGTTTTAAAATCTTCATTAATGTCTCATTTATTTATCTATTTTCCATTTATTTTTAGTCTTGATAGTTTAAAATCCATTTAATTTTTTTTTCTTTTTTTTTTCTTTTTTATAGGCATAGTGATTTGCCTGTGGATATTCTGTGTTTTGAGGAAGAAGAGAATAACGCCGTCAGCAATCATTGAATTGTCATCTTATCTTCGGCATCGGCGACTCCCACTACGAAATAAAAAAAAAGGAAAATCAGAAAAAAATATTAATGAATAAAAGAACAGTAAATATACAAACAACAAGTATAACAAGACCTTTCCACAAGAAGATCGAGTAGAAAAACATAAATAAAAGAGATAGAGAAACCAACAACAAGTAGAAACAAATGAATGTTCAAAGAAGAAGGAGAAAAAAAAGAGACAAGAAGAAGAAGAAGAAGAAGAAGAAGAAGAGGAGGAGAAGGAAGAGGAAGAGGAAGAGGAAAAAGAAAGAAACAAAGAAATAATAGAATTTAAAAGTAACTATGAAATTTCATTGGACATTTGGAAAGAAGAAGAAGAAGAAGAAGAAGAAGAAGAAGAAGAAGAAGAAGAAGAAGAAGAAGAAGAAGAAGAAGAAGAAGAAGTTATTTAGAAAAAGGAAGAGTTGCAATGTTTTGATTAGTAGTATTTACTAAAACGAGATACAAAGTATGTAGAAGCCCAGAGGGAAAATAAATGGCGCTTTGATACGCAGATAATAACGAAGGGTACAGTGCAAGCAGACATGGTGAGATAACGCCGAATGGACATTCATGCACAGAACAATCTTTATATTGATAGGGTTACAAATAGGTGGAAGGAGCACAGATCCAAAGGAATTATGAGTCACGAGTATTTGTGCAGAATGGGTTGGGTAAACATCGCTACAAAACAAACATAACAACATATGCATGACCGTCGGAAAAATATAACACCAACGCGCTTGCTCGCACGCCCACACACCCAAGTCAACACGCACATGCAAAAATGCCCACGCCCACGTGTAAACTCTAATTCACATATCTAAATTCAGACGCACACTCACTTAAACACACACATATATATATATATATATATATATATATATATATATATATATATATAAAGGTGGGTTATTATTTGTTATAGGTGGCATACAAAATTGTGGACCTTCTCTCAAATTTTCAGATTTAAATTTTAAATTGGCTTTGCTCGAAAGGGCATTGAGTACTTTGGACAAAAAAATGTTTTTGGCGGTCAAAAAATGACGAAATTGTCTATTTGTTATAGCAGTTATATATATGCGATAGTTAGTTGAAATGTTCGTATGCTGACCAAGATAATCAGATGGAGCCTTACCAAATGAGGTAAAGTTTTCAACAAATGACTTTGATCGAGGTTACAGATCTTGGATTTCATTGGTTAAAAATCCTCAAATGTAGGTCTGACGTCATGAGATGAACGTTTGAACTCGCTATCCTCTCTGTCTCTGTCTCTGTCTCTCTCTTTGTGTTCAAGCTAAGCACATGATAAATTTGTGACCAATAGTTGGATTTTATTTGATGTTTGACAAGTTCAACAATAAAATCAAATACGGAAAAATTGAAATTTAACAGTTAAATTAGAAAATTAGAAAAAATATTGACGTAAATCTCGTTTTTTAAAAAATCATTATTCATATTCAATTTTTATTTAATTTAGATACATTCATACAATTTTTTTACCAGTCAGAAATAAATACATATAGCAAATAATATTCATCATGTAAATGCGTTTGCTTTGAGAAAATCCTCCATAAACATTAAGCAAAAATTTTTAATAAACTTTAAAAAGACGTTCAATATATATATATATATATATATATATATATATATATATATGTATATGTATATATATATATATATATTAGGTTCATTCCAAAGTTAACAAACAAAAGCAAATGATCGAACAAATACCCAAATTGATATTTGGGAAAAAGTTCCATAAACAGAGATAAGAATAAAAAAGATACTTATTGTCTAAAAAAAATCAAGCAATATCGTAATGTCTAGCCAAAACGAAAAAAGCGCTCAATACGGAGAAGAGCAAATATAAATATAAATACCTAATGGGTCAATTAAATTCTACCTAGGTTTCACCTTTCCGGATCACCAGGATAAAACTGATTTTTATATCCTGATGATCCGAAAAGTTTAAACCTAGGTAGAATTCTTCTGACCTATATATATATATATATATATTTGTGTGTGTGTGTGTGTGTGTGTGTGTGTGTGTGTGTGTGTGTGTGTGTGTGTGTGTGTGTGTGATTAAATATAACACCAACTACAAATAAATTCTTTTTTCGTTACATTTAGTGAAATGTTTGTTGGAAAATAAACGTTACAGAGTATTTTCTTTGTAACAAAAGGAATATTACTGTGAGCTTAAATATATAAGGAGAGAAAGTGAAGATTCAAGCATGAAATTTAACAGTTATTGTTAGCCTTAACCTAAATGAACCTATTATGTGTGTAAACAAGCTATGTATGAGAGTGTACCTATGTAGTTGGAGAACAACGTTATGATTGTAATGTCCGTTTGTAGGTTATATGAAACAAAGAGCAAGCAAGATATTCTTTGGAATAGTAGTAGTAAGAGATCTATGTAAAGAAAACATATTCGTTCAATTTAAGATAATTAAGTGATATTGAAACTAAATGCAAAATTGACGGGAAAGAATGTTATATTTTCTTTCAAAAGAAATAAAGTGAAAATTAATGCAAAATAATTCCATACCAACAGAAGAAAATATTTATTTCATCACAATTAAAAAGATTGAGGCAGACTCAAAATTACATAGAAAAATTTGATTTGTCCATGAGTCTAATTGATTAAAATTGTATTTTTAACACTCTGGTCGGGGGAGAAATTTCTTAAATTATTCTGGGTTTTGATATTTCAACTTTTTCTTGACATATCAAATATTGTCGTCTGCAAAATCTCAAAGAAATTTGAGAACTAGTACGTATACGCTTATTGGTCATAAAATACAAAAATTACAGCTTCCTGTGCCAATTTTTTAAAACATTTTTTAACGAGGAAATCAGTTGATTTCCCCAAAATATAAATATAAACGTATTTACAATCTCTTGCGGCACAACACTGGTTCCACGTAAGGATTTAGCATTAAGCAACCAACAATGGTTGATACGCAATAAACTAGAAAAACCAACTAACCAACCTTCTTGATGTTATCTTCTAGTTTAGGTTTTCGTACTTTTAATTTGTAATGTTTTTCTAAAATTCCAAAAGGAATCTTATTGGCTACTCCACGAGTTTTTCTGGCAAAAATTCTCATTCTTAGCCGTGTTTGTTTATTTACGTATCTATGGAAGGACACATCTGACAAAGTCGTTGTAGATATCAACCCGAAAAACATAATTAGTAATTACCTGTTTCGACTACAAATCCTGGGTCGCAGACATCAATACAGGAAATCACAATAAAAGTGCTTATTCTCAAACTTGAATGCACAATGACATTTAAGTTCCTTTGCGAGACGGCAATTCATAGATACTCGCATTATCATTCGTTCAAGTCGAGATGCGATAGTCATCTTTTAACGAACTATCATATCTATTTATTAATAACTTAAGAAAGCAATCTATCTCTCCATCTTAGACCGCCTTCCGGTCATTGTCTCTTTCTTCGTAATTTCATCTTTTTCCCTTTCTTTTTCACCCCTCTATCTCTCTCTTTATCATATTTACCCAACCCCTTCGCTCGGGCAGGATATGACACAAGGTCAATTTTTTTTAAGCGGAGTTTAACAGGTTTGAATTCAGAGTTTTCCTTCTCCTAGACTAGTTGCCTCACCAAGGCTGAAGAAGCCAATCTGTCCTACTATTTACTCATAGCTGGAGGGAGAATAATTGGATTTATACATTTCCCAAGTGTATTAGTGCTATGTGAAATACAATTAGCCTGGTCCAGGATTTGATCTCGTGTCACCGTGTCTCTCTCTCTCTCTCTCTCTCTATATATATATATATATATATGTGTGTGTGTGTGTGTGTGTGTGTGTGTGTGCAGGAATAAAGTTTGAAAAATCTGACATCGTGTGAGATAAAATACAAAACCGAAAATCATGTTACCCTATAGGAATAGCATCATCAAAATGAATTTATGACTGCATTAAAATTTTAAAAGTTTACAATCAGATGCCCCCTTAGATGGAGGTGCCCGTGGTGTAATGGTTATCGTCGTAGGAAATGGACACGGCAACACGGGTTCAAATCCTGGACCAGGCTGACTACATTTCACAAAACACTAATTCCCTTGGGAAAGGTATGAATCCAATTATTATCCCTTCAGCTATGGGTAAATAGTAGGACAGACTGGATTTTCAGCCTTGATGAGGAAACTAGTCTAGGAGAAGGAAAACTGAATTCAAACCTGTTAAACTCCGCTTAAAAATTGACCTTGTATCATATCCTGCCCAAGCGGAGGGGTTGGTAAATAGGATCAGATGCCCCTTCATAGACACGAATATATATTTTGTATCTATTTAGTTTTTGTTCTTATATATATTATTGTCTTTTTCATTGTTAATGATGTCTTTAGAAACCCAAATTATTCGAATATACATTTTCTGATTAAATAATAATATAAAAAATAACTTATATCTTATTTAGATATAAATCTAATATATTTAGATATACCTAGGCATCATCACATTAAGCGTGTTGCTTTGGGATCTCCTTATAATTCATCAGTTCTTTTCTTTGAGTTTTTAAAGTTTCGTCGGTGGATTTTTCCAAAATTATGAAAAAAGAAAATCAACAAAGAAACAACTCCCCGCCCCAAAAAAAACAAACAAACAAAAAATATGTTGTTTTTTTTTTTATTTCATAGTGGATATCAACTAAAGAAAAATAGTAAACGGGATAATAAAGCAAAACAAAAATAAACTCCCTCCGCTATCTTTTGTCACGGGTAGATTTTGTTTATACGAAAAATATATAATTTCTGAAAAATATATAATTCCTTGCCAATCGAATTTTGATTATTGTCCTCTCTCTCTCTCTCTCTCTCTTTCTCTCTTTCTCACACACACACACACACGCACGCACGCGCGTGCACACACACACACACACACACATACACCCTGTAAGACGAGCACTACAGAGTACTGCTGGTGAAAAAGAACGAAAACCTAAGAGTTTTACTACGATAGAATGCTATAATATGGACACATTGGTGTCGGCCGACTATCAAAACATTACATTCATCTGTTAAATGCCAGTCTAATTTTAAATAGTGTCGTCTTCTTCTTCTTCTTCTTCTTCTTCTTCTTCTTTTTTCACACCCTCTCATATACACACACATACACACTAAGACCAGCACTGCTGGGCACTGCTGGTGAAAAAAAAAGACCAAAAACGTGTCTTTCTCTGATGGAATACTTCATATGGACACACTAGTATCAGCCGACCAACAAGAAATTCCATCAATCTGCTAAATGCTAATTATCTTCTTGTTCTTGTTCTTGTTCTTCTTCTCCGTATCTCTCTGTCACATACGCACACACAGACACAATTTAAAGCGGGCAC
>OY757919.1:20540627-20550627 GCA_963585895.1 Sepioteuthis lessoniana
TGTTTTTGATGGATTCCGAGATTGGAGATGCATGGCCGTGCAGCTGCTGGGATGTTGTTTCAAGGATTTGATCGCCATAGCTCTTAGCATTTTTGAGCAATTCTCATCAAGCTTTTTCTCTATACGCTTAGTGAGAGTCCTTCTTGTGCATACATATTGTAAAATTGATACAACCGCTGAATATTTGCCAGAAGTGTCATGTCTTCTTTGTTATCTGCGTCCGTAATCGTTTGGGCAAGGTATTGTCTTCTTGCCTTTTTTTTGTTTTGTTAGAAATCCATTTCTTTTTCATTAGATCTATCGACATTCTAGTCTATGCAGATTATGAACAGATATGGGGCTTATGTATCCCCTTGCAGAACATCAAAATCAATGTCAAAAGAATCTGTGTCTTCGTCCGGTAAACGAACTTTTACTTTCAGGTTTTATAGAACTAAATTATGGCTTTGACTCTTTCTTTGGGTAGACCATAGGCTAGAAGTATTTGCTACATCTTTCTCACGGAGTTAAATGCCTTGGAGAAATCTTCAAATAAGAGTGTCACTTCAGGGTTTTTTGCACAAAATCCCAAAATTCGATGAATTTTGAAAATCTGTGATGTTGTGAATCGGTTTTTCAGAAAACCATTTTGATTCTTCCAAAGAATTTTCTCAATTTCTAGTTCGATGCGTTTCAGTAGCAGATCATTATAAATCTTAGCCTCTATGGAAGTAAAGGTTATACCTCGATAGTTTTTCAAAATCTCGAGGTCACTTATCTTTGAGAAAGGGAGGATGCGTCCTTTTTCTTCATCCCTCTATTGTGTTCTGGTTATATACGGAATTGCAAAATCGAAATTTCTTGCCTTCTATTCTTCTAGTGGTATTTCACCAAGACCGACAGCTTTCCAGTTTTAAATTTTTGATAGTACTACGTCGAGGGCTTCTTGGTTAAACCGACCATATTTTATGTATTTTTAATTATTTATAATATTTGTAATAGGTTTATCTTTAACTTTCAGGATTTTCCAAGCAGATTCTTGAAATGTTGTTTCCATATGTATATTCGTTCTTCCAGTCTGGCAGCTTTTAGTTTAGCTCCGCTGGTGATCTTCCTTTTACTAAATTCATTTATTGATCTAACCTTGAATGTATTCTGTTTGTTCTTTTTGGTATGTGTTGATTTGTTCATTTTGTGCCTTTTTAAGTTTCTGAATGTTGGTATTTCTTGGGTTCCTTTCATTAAATGGGAATGTTGTTTTCATGTTACGTTTTTTCTTAACAACTGATGTCTCCCACGAAACTCTGTGTTTGGTTCTTAGTTTGGTTGGTATGCTTTTTGCGGCTGCTTCTCAGTGGGCATTTACAAAATTCTCATATTCGTCATTCGGAGTGTTTCGGATATGTCTTGAAAAGCATGAATTTTTTTTCTTAGTTTTATCGTATATACATCGCTAATATCTCTATTGCTTTTCGAATTGTCATAGTATGTGATTTCGGTTGTTTGTGCTGTATTTTAGCGTAGGCGGAGATGTATATTTACTGTGGCAATGTTGTGATCAAAAGGCACTCTTCCAAAAGAAGAATATGGCTCATAATCAAATCGCTATAAATCCATTTTTTATTCATGAGGATGTAATCTATCTGTGCTTTAGCATTATTTGCGTAAGTGTATGTCCATTAGACCGATAAAATGAAAAACAGTTTCTTCCAGGCAGCGGTCGTATCGATACTGCTGTATGGATGCACTACTTGGACGCTAACTAAACGGCTGGAGAAGAAGCTAGACGACAATTACACAAGAATGCTGCGAGCAATATTGGACAAGTCCTGGCGGCAACACCTCACAAGGCACCAACTATGCGGCCACCAGCCTCCCATCAAGAAAACTATCCAAGTCAGACGAACCAGACATGCATGAAACTGCTGGAGAAGCGGGACGAGCTCATAAGTGATGTACTCCGATGGACTTCCACATATAGCCGGGAAAAGCAGTACGACCAGCTCGAACATACATAGAACAGCTCTGTGAGGATACAGGATGTATCCCTGAAGACCTGCCAGAGGCGATGAACGATAGGGAGAAGCGGCGAGAGAGAATCAGGGATATCTTTGCTAGCGGCACGACATGATGATGATGATCATGTCCATAGTTTTCCCTTCTTATTCTGGAATTTAGTATTAAGGGATGTTAGACGATTTTCAAGTGAAAAAATCTGATAGGTTTTCCTTATTTCTGTTTGACAAGTTGTGTTACATACCCACAATTAACGCCATGTGCGGAATACACATGGCATGTTGGTAATACATATACATCGAACATAGGAATCTCGAGATTCGAAAACACGTAACGACTTCTTGTTCAGGTACGAAACCTTTTTATTAACTTTGAGTTAAAGGTTTCGACATAAGGAGGAGAGACACAATCTTGCTATGCTGTCTGATTCCTCTGGCCCCCATCTCGTGCGGCACCCATAGAACGCAAACTCACCTCGCGTCTGCGAGCTCGTGAACGTCGACCGTCTCCGTTCGGCGTCTAATTTCAACTCCCCAACATTCTTCAAATTTCCCCAAAATCCTCCGCGCGCTTCCAGCGCATGACTTCACCCGCACTTTGTCACCCGTTTAATCATCTCAGGCTATTGTGATATCTCTGAATGACATATCCGCTCTGTGCGCGAACACGCGTTACCACCTGCATCAAGTTTGCATCCAACTAACCCAAGTGCAGAGCCGAAAGGTTCTCAGTCTAACTAAACCCAAAGGCATGAACCGAAATCGCTCGGCTATTATATTACAGTTGTGTAAGTTGAGCATTTGTTTTTGTTTTTATATATTTGAGCATTCATATCTCCACCGATGATTAGAACCTTGTGTTCGGGGATGCTATAAATAAAGGAGAAGAGCTCATTATAGAAGTTGGTGAGGTCTGTTTTATCACTAGCATTGATAGGACTGTAGCAGGAGATGATCGTTATGAAGGGGTTGGCGTTAAACGTTGCTACCATCATTCACAGTAATATTTTCTCGGTGCAATTAAGTGATGCCAACTACTGGAGCTTACAATGTCTGCGGCAGAGCATGATATCGTCATAGTATGCATACAAAAGCACAGATACCAGCATAGTGAGGTAGAAATAATATAGCACGATACAGGCGATGGATGGATATTTATCTCAGCATCTTCATGGAACAGCTATATTAATGCCGTCGTAGGGGGTGTAGGAATTTTTCTCAGTCCAAATCACAAATATCAATATATATACATATATATATATATATATATATATATATATATGTGTGTGTGTGTGTGTGTGTGTGTGTGTGTGTGTGTGTGTGAGAGAGAGAGAGAGAGAGAGAGAGAAAGAGAAATAGAACTATTAAAGAATGTTTTTAGAAATACTAGAGAATCAATATTATTTTTCATTAAAATTTATTGATAGATAGATAGATTGATAGATATGTTCAAAATGCCAGAAATATCTATCGGTATACTGAATACAATGCAAGTTTTGGATAAACAACATGCAGCTTTAAAACAAAATCAGTTTTAATATTTTTTTTCTCTTCTTAGGTTTCTCCGTGCTGAAAACAAATTGCAAGATGACAAACAAGAATGACGATTTGTGGATATTGAAATGAATGTCATAATCCATTTTTTCTCTCTAATCCAATTTTGTTTTCTTATTTTGTGTGAATGTTTTTTTCTTTTTTTTCTTTTTTTTACTTTGATTAAGCTATCATAATTTCCCGACAACCCACGTGTTATTTGGTCAAAAGTGAAATGTCTCTTTTATCAATTTTGTCAACATACTGACTCGTTCACATGTGACAAGATCCACTTTTCCTCGACTAACCTTACTATTTCTGAATGAGATTTTGCTTGGAAAAATGTTATGTTCTGGAATGATAATAGGCAAAAGGAGATGCCCAAAGTGCATTTTTGAGCATGCCTTCTCTTGATTGCCTCTGTGTAAACAAGTTGGCGTGCAGAAAATAAGCTTCTTTGCAAATAAAAATAAAATGAAATAAAATAAAAAGACAATACCCCTCAAACACATTAGCTTACACACGGATTTACGCAAATAAATAAATAGATATGCATGATCTAATCAAGAAATTAATCATCATTGTCATTTTTATCAAGGCTTGTCGACGGCACGGATTTCGTTGACGCTCTCTCACCATTCATCTTTTGGCAATCCTTTTTGACCATCTGACCTGGTCGGCTGAAGCCACAGAATACACCGACTGCATCGCTGCAGAGGGGTTAGATCTCGCCACATAGTGCCCTAAACATGACACAAACCAATCTGATGATGAGGCTCAATTAATGCGAGAGCTTTGGGGAATGCAGAGCATCCCTTCATTGCCATCGCTCCCAGGTCTATTTCGGCCCAAAGTGGCAGCAACTGATAGGATCCTATTTATGGGCAAAGTAGAACTGTTTGAAATTTAAACTGTGAACTTTGACATTTAAATTGAGTGTCAAAAGATGACTGATATTTAATTGAAATGCTAGTGTTAAATCGCAACTCTAGAAAACATTTAACTGTGTGCCAAATAAAAAAGAGTTCAGGTTCGTTTTAAAAAAAAGTAATCTACCAAGTGTGTTTTGAAATCATTTAATATATGTATATAAAAGATGTGGAATTAGATAACCTACAGTGGTTGATACGTCATAAAAACCAAACAACCCCCCCAAAAAAAACAAGTAATTGTCATCGTTTCTAATTTTTACGAGTCGGCCAGCAGTGTAGGAGACCATTGGTGAACATTACGAATGAGTTCGGCCTTCCTTCACCAAGTGAGAGACTGTATGACTTCCTCAGCTTACTTATAAGATGGGAAGTTAGTGACCCAACATCTGCGTTTTTGTAGGATATTGCTTTCAGTATTTGCTCAAAAGAGCAAGCGACATTCTTATATCTTCTGCTCTAAACGCTTAAAAATGTTCAATTATCTACGTCAAACTGTCCATATGTGTGCGCGCGCGCGTGTGTGTGTGTTCTAGTTCATATGTCTGCATTCTCCCTACAACTGGAGCAGCAATGAACAAAACGTCAATTTTTTAGCAGTGTATAATTGGTTTTAATTGGTTTCCTTCTCCTTTACCACTTGCCATATGAAGGTTAAAGAGCCCAGACTGCCTTGCAATTTAAAATAACTGGGGAGGGGTGGAGAATAGTTGAATGCATAGCTTTCCTAACGGAGTTACAGCTATAAGAAAGTCAAACAGCTTTGTTAGGGATTTGACATCGACTTAACATGTCCATTTTCTTCGTCGTAAACCATTTCACTACGAGCGCCTCTACAACTATATATATATATATATATATATGGTTGTGTGTGTGTATCAGTATGTTTGTTCGTGAATGTATTGTTGTGTTAAATACAGTTAAATTCCATCAAACATGTTTTTTGTTGAGGTGTAATGTAATTAGAATTCAAATGAACACACAGGATTAACCAACTCTGCACATTATAGACGCTTCATTCAAATATCGATTGAGTAAATTATACGTAAAAAAATATATGCATGTTAATAAAAATAGGTGTGCGTAATCCATTAGCTTTGTTGGGTTGGTTTTGTAATATAATGGCCTATGGATTTCGTTTTATATATCTTGCCTTTGGGTTTAGTTAGGCTGAGAACCTTTCGGCTCAGAACATGGGTTAGTTAGGCGCAAATTTGAGCTCAGGTGTTAACGCGTGCGTGGGAAGGATGTGTCGCTCACAGATGTCAAAATAAAAATCCCAGGATCAGGGGATGTGAATGACGTTATGCACCGGAAGCGTGCGTGGAGGATTTGGGGGGGATTTGAAAAAAAGTCTGTTGAGTTGAGTCTTGCGGTCCGAAGAAGAAGGGTGACTTTCGCTAGCTCGCAGTGGCGAGTGCCACACATGTTGTGTGGGCAGATGGAAAAGCCTGCATAGAAAGATTGTGCCTTTCTCCTTATGTCGAAAAACCTTTTAACTCAAAGGTAATAAAAAGTTTCGTACCTGAACTAAGAAGTCGTAAGTGTTTTTCGTGTTTCGGGATTCCTATGCTCTATGTATATATGTTATGAACATTCTATGTACGTTTTCCATATTCATGTATGGGTATGTTACAGTTTGATTTTATGGCATATCAATTTTTGTTGGTTATTTAATGCCAAATTTCCTTTAAACATTAAATATACATGATTTGTTAACCTATATTGCATATAACTTTTTAAAGGAACCTGTGCTTATTTTATTTAACATAGTTAAATGGTTTTAAATATTGTTTTAAAACAGATTTTAACATCAGTCATTTCTTTGCATATATCAAATAAATTTACATGATCTGTAAGAGATTTGTTTGGCGGTGATTTCATTTTTAATTCAGTTAGAACGAATTTGTTTGGTCACTAGAATAGCTATTGTTTCTACGCAGTTAAATGGTTTTGATTATTGCCCTTTAACTCTAACAATTCTAATTTATATTAATTATTTTTGTTGACATTGAAGTGGGTATGAGTATTCCTATTCAATACTAATTATTTTATTCAACATAACTCATTTGCTTGCATACAGTTAAATGGTTCTATTTCTATTTTTCACTGACAATTCAATTACCCATCTGTAATATGTTTACACACAGTTAATAGATCAAACAATTCGATTTCTAACAACTCAATTTAGCAGACGTCATGTCCGGATTCAGTTTAAATTTTAAACACTTTTATTTGATTCAGGGATATACCCCTATCAGGAGCTACCACTCCGGCTCAGAGTTGACCAGGGAGCAGTGGCAATAAAGGGGTACTCCATATTCCCCAAATCTCCAAGGCTGGAGCCTAACCATCGGATTGCTTAATGTCTCATCAGGACACTCATTAGGACAGGGGCCTTAGCCCTCTTCAGATATGCAAGTCGGTGTATTTTACATCCCCAACGAATTGGGTTGGCGTTATCTATTAATCTTTGATAATTTCGCATAAAATCTAATAACACATGAGTGTGTGTATGTGTGTGTGTGTGTGGAAATTTACAAAGCTTTTTGCTCAGATGTGGCACAAGGCCATATGAAAGGGGCACCCAATGAGACTCGAACTCACTCGTGTAGGTTTGCTAGTCGAGCTTGCTAACCATTACACCACCAGAGGCGCCTTGTGTGTGTGTGTGTGTGTGTGTGTGTGTGTGTGTGTGTGTGTGTGTGTGTGTGTGTGTGTTCGTTACTCATTTAGCGTTATGTAGTAAGCGAACTCAATGACCCCAGTTCAAATTCATTTTAAGATTCACTTCATTTTAATGCTCTTGGCAAAAGCATGGATTATTCTTTTCCTCGTCCCCGGGCGATGAGGAAATTGTTGAGATGATAGGGTTCTGCAGGGAAAAATCTCTGGATTAGATTTTTAAAAACCCCATAAAAACTGAGGTGTGTTCTTCGTAATTTCTATTGCACGGTGGTACTGTATTCTTCTATTATCAGTTGATCCCGAGAAGTCGTGTCATCCTATTTTCACCTTTAGCCATATAAACAGTCTCTCAGTTCACCTTTAATTAAACAACAGGGCAATACTGCTTCATCCTCGATGGAAGAACTTTAGTATACAGTAGCGTCCACTACTAAGGGACAATAGCTTGTCTCACAGAGTAATCAAGTTTTTGGCGTTTCACCATGGTGCCGGCTGATGCAACGTTTACAAATGACTAAGTAAGACTTATTCTTTAGAGGAAATAAAAAAAATTGAATATAGCATACGGTTTACGTTGTTTTTCTCAATTTTGTCCCTTACTTTTGGACGTTCCAAATTTGAAAATAAAATAATTGTTATAATTATTTTTCTATCTTTTGCAAATGATTCAAATTTTAGTATGTTATTATGGATGATAATGACTACCAATTGTCAAAATTTCAGCTTTTCACAGTTGTTATTTCTAACAAATATTAGGTTTTAAAATTTTTTCCCTTAGTTTTGGTCGCTACTGTATATGATTAAGGTTTTAGACATGTGCATTTAACGCTCTCTGCCGCGAATAAGAGAGAAAATTTATGTATAAAATATCCAATCAACAACTTTACAATTTTCATTTGTTTAGATTGTTTGAAAGGTTTTCTGAAGGACAAAAGTATAACATATTTCCTTTGCAAGCAAAAGCAATATTTGTCAGAGCGTAGATAATTTTGATAGACAAGTAAACAGTCGTTCAATGTAGTATAGCAGTAATTGTTAGTAAAAAATAAAGGGACATATATCGTAAGTGTAAAATATTGTTTGGTTTTTAGCATGTTACTACATAGACATTAAAATATAAACAAACTCGTTCTGGATTTGAACTCAAATCAACGTGTCCATTTTCTCCGTTGGTAGCCACTTCACTACGAGCTCCTCTACAGCTATCTATCTATCTATCTATTTATTTATCCCTTAAAGTATATGTATGAACTGACACTGATTTAATATTTAGCGGGAGACTGATGAAAAATTTTCACGCAAATATAAATGTAAACATCAATCATTTAATTTAAAAAAAAAAAAATGAAACTAGTTGATATGAAATGTGTTCTTGAAAGAAAAGGATGTAGATTTTCTCTCAAAAGAAATAAACGTAAAGGTATACAAGTAAGTAATAATTCATTACATACTGTTATTTAAATATAGATAAATCTACACTTACAGAAGATTGCCGTAGAATACACCGACTGATTCTCTGCAGAGGGTTAACCCCCCCAAGAGTGTCCTGGATATGACACTAAACAATCTGATGGTGAGGTTCTAGCAGTGCCGGAGCGTTGGGGAATGCTGAGTGCCCCTTCATTGCCATCGCTCCCAGGTCAACTCTGGCCCGGAGTGGTAGCATCTGATAAGGGTCCTATCTATGGGTTAAATAGAACTAACGGCATACTTATGCTAAACTGAATTGTATGATTAAACTGAATAGCTTGAAATAAAAATGTTTTTGACAATTAAACCGTACTTACATCTAAACTGCGTGCTTATGCTTAACTGAATTATTTGAAATAGAACTGTTTTCGACATTAAAACTGTATTTACTCTTAACTGAATTGTTACATATAACTGCTTGACTAGTTTGAAATGGAAATGTTTTTGACAATTAAACTGTGTACTTATGCTAAACTGAATTATTTTAAGTAGAACAGATTATTTACATAAAATGGATTTGGCGTTAAATAACCTACAAAGGTTGATATGCCATAAAAACCAACAAACCAACCAACCAACCAAATTACAGAAGAATTATCTATTTCTTAGATTATTTATTATGTTTAGGAAGGCTCAAAATTAGATTTAAAAAATTGATGATTTATCTAAAAATCTCTTTGGCAAGTAAATGGTATTTTTTAAATTTTTTCTAAGAAGAGGTTTCTGAAATCATTTTGGGTTTTGACTCTTCAAATTCTTTTTTGGCAAATCAAATATTGTAGTCAACAAAGTATATCAAAATTTTTAAAAAGTAGTACCTATGGACAGACTTGTTAATAAATTCAAATATAAAATTGCCCAGTCGGATGGGGCTGTAGAATAAACCAACTGTTTCTCTGCATATGGGTAAGCAACCCCCCTCCCCAACGAGTGTCCTGGATATGACACTAAACAATCTGATGGCGAGGTTCCAGTAATACTGGAGCATTGGGAAATTCGGAGTACCCCTTTATTGCCATCGTTCCCAGTTCTACCCTGGCCCGGCGTGGTAGCACCTGATAGGGCCGTATTCGATCGGTTAATTAGAACTAACGGCATACTTATGCTAAACTGAATTGTTTCACTAAACTGAATAGTTTTAAATAGAAATGTTTTTGACAATTAAACCATACTGCATGCTTATATTAAACTGAATTATTTAAAATGGAACTGTTTTTTGACATTGAAACTGTACTTACACTAAACTGAATTGTTTAACATAGAACAGTTTTGAGATTTAACTGTCTAAAGAAAATCTGTACTTATACTAAACTGGATTAGCTGAATTAGAACTGCTTGACTAAACTGAATAGATTGAAATAGAAATGTTTTTCACAATTAAACTGT
>OY757919.1:20555627-20673127 GCA_963585895.1 Sepioteuthis lessoniana
AGCAAGGGGGTATCAAGTACCATTTTTAAGTCTTTAGTATGACGAACCCTGAGATTGAACCCAGGTCTCTCGGTTCATTAGTGAACACTCTACCCATCTGCCAATGAGACGGTTATATATATATATATATATATATAGTGTTAAATTGAACAATGTTTTTCATATATAGAAAAGTATTAGAAAAATAAAAATGAGTATTCTCTCTTTATATATATATATATATATATATATATATATATATATGTGTGTGTGTGTGTGTGTGTGTGTGTGTGTGTGTAGTATTATTCAGTCCAGTTAAACCGGAGTTGGGTGGAATTCCATCAGGACAAAAAAACATTCAAAAGTGAACATTTAAATTTTCCTGATGAAGAGCTCCATGTAACTGATATTACACAGCAATAATTTCTTTAAGAAAAAATGTGACCGGTTTTGTTTTTTCTTAAAGAAATATATATATATATATATATATATATATATATATATATATATATCATGATCATCATGTCGTGCCGTCAGCACAGATATTCCTGACCCTCTCTCACCATTTCTCCCTAACGTTCATCGCCTCTGGCAGGTCTCCAGGGATACATCCCGTATCCTCACAGAGCTGCTGTATGTATGTTCGAGCTGGCCGTCCTGCTTTTGCTCGGCCATATATGGGGGTCCATATGAGTACATCCCTAATGAGCTCGTCCCTGCTTCTCCAGCAGTGTCCTGCATGTCTGGTTCATCTAGCTTAGATAGTTTTCTTGATGAGAGGTAGGTGGCCGTATAGTTGGTGCTTTGTGGGGTGTTGCCTCTGGGACGTTTCACTATTGCTCGCCAATGCCTGCGGCTGCTTGTTCCAAACAATGCAGTAGTGTTTCGGCTTGGTTGGTTGTATTTGCCAGAATCGCTATATCATCGGCGTAGTCGGCGTCGGTAATCGTTTTTCTGGGGTACCTTCTGCTTCTTTTCTTTGTCAGCTCGAAACCGTTTTCTTTGATTTTATCAATCGATGTTCTAAGCACGTAGTCTAGACAGATGGTAAAAAGGTATGGGGCTAGCGTGTCCCCTTGCTGTACTCCTGCTACAGTGTCGAAGTATTCTGTGTCTCCATCCGGTGAACGTACTTTCACTTTGGTTTCTATAGAAAATCATTATTGCTGCGACCGTCACTTTTGGTATGCCGTATGCTAGTAGAATTTATTTCATCTTCCCTCTGTGAATGGAATCAAAGGCCTAGGTAAAGTCGACAAATAGTATTGTCACCTGTAGTTTTTTTGCGTGTACGCCTTCAAGGATTCTACGGATAGTAAATATTTGTGAGGTTGTGGATCTATTTCTTCGGTGGCAATTTTTGTATTTCCTGAGAATGGTGTCAATTTTGGGTTCTATACGGTTTCCTAGTTGGGCATTGTAAATTTTGGCTACTATGGATGTAAGTGTTATACTTCGGTAGGTCTTGGCTAATCCAAAGTCAATTTTTTTAGGGAAGAGGAGGATGCATCCCTTCATCCATCTGTCTATCGGATTTTGATTATAGACTGCGTTACAGTGTCAGAGCTGGGTGTCGTCGAATTGTCTTGTCTTCCATACTTCAGGGGTAATCTCGTCAAATCTGCGGCTTTCCTATTTTTAAGTTTTCGAAGAACGGTGTCGAGTTCGTCTTGAGTGAGCGGTTGTTGATGTCTATCCATATATTTCATTTTATATTGTACCTAACTGTTTCTCTTTTATCTTATGTTTAATCCCCTGACCCAATTCCGTACACTTATAATTCTGATTAGAAATATGAATAACAATTACCAGTTATCCTTTGGGCTATTATATTTAGTCAAATAAGAATGCATATGACAAATACTATACTATTAAGCCAAGCAAAAATATAATAATATCACTCAGCCAACAACTTCCATAAGACACACTGATAACATTCCTTGCATAACAGTCGTCTGTTAATTGTCATGTCAATCGATTAGCATGGAAGCCGCTAAAGCTAAACAGTTTCAATAAAATTCTCACGTTCAAATCATTGTATGAGGCTTTACTGACGGAGGCAAATCAATCCGAATTGATACCTTGCAAAAGAATGCACTTTCCGTGCACGGTAATAGCAAGAAAGGCAAGGGGACAGTTATACTTAACCCTAGCCCCTTGCAAACTGCACGAGTAGGTTTCCATACAAATTAGAATTATAATCTGAAACATTTATTGAGGGAGAGGCAGAATCGCTCATATTCGTGTACATTAAGCCTGGGCATAGTTATGCATTCATCTAGTAATCAAAAGTCGTGATTAATCAAGAATCTAAGCAGTCATCTGGCATTATTTAATTAGGTTTTTGTAATCTGGCTCAAGACAACAGATAGAGTACATCAAGTGAATACCGAATTCAATACGTTAGTAATCTGCCTCTTCATAAGAACTAGTCAAGCATTGCTTCACATTTGATCTTTCTTTCTTTCTTTCTTTCTTTCTTTCTTTCTTTCTTTCTTTCCTCTCTCTCTCCCTTTCTCTCTCTCACTTTTAGTCTCTATCTACACACTCACATATATATATACATATGTGAGTGTGTATATGTGTGCATGTGTTTGTTACATCTACCTACCTTCATTTTCTATCTATCTATCTATCTATCTATCTATCTATCTATCTATCTTACACACACACACACACACACACACACACATATATATATATATTTATGTAGATATGTGTACGTGTTTGTTACATCAACCAACCTTTCTTCATTTTCCATCTATCTATCTATCTATCTATCGTTCTTTCTTTCTTATTCGTGTATATACGTATTAAGAAAACATGTATATACGTTTAAAGAAAATACTCAATCGTAATCTATCTATCAATTCTACGGCTCCCTCCTCTTTCTGTGCCTCTATTTGTCTTTGTTCCTTTCAATATATATATATATATATATATATATATATATATATATATATATATATATATATATATATATATGATTTTCTGGGCCTACTCTTCTAAAGAAGAAAAATGCGATTTTTTTAAAAATAAAAATTCACCTTACTAATTTCAAAGACATTTTAAGACCACCGTTTTAAATAAATACCTTAATTCTGGTTCGTTTTTTTTTTTTTATTTCTTTGCTTCTTTTTACAAAATAGTTTCTTTAAAGCACACGATTACTATCCTTCTGTAATTCTGTCCCGTTTTCTGGATTTTTCAATTTGTTTAGTTAATTCAAAATGCTTTTTATTCGTTCCTTTTTATTGTTATTGTTTTTCTTTTATTATTTTCTATTCTCGTGGCTTTAATTTTCGATTCACCATTTTTCTTAATTTTATTCTTTTTTATTTCTTTTTTTTTCCATCTGTTTTTCTTTACATTTTGTTTTATAATTCCGAGACACAATTATATATGTTTATTAATTTTCTTGGATAATTTGAAGAGTCTTGTCAAATCTTTTTTAACTTTTACAGTTTTTATTTATTTTTATATCTTTTCCTTAATCAGATTTTCTTTTGTTTCCGTTTTCTTATTTTCGTTATCTTTTCATTCATTGCTGTTTATTTCTCAGATAGAAAATTATTTTATTCGAGTTGTTCATTCACAGTATCTGTGCGTGGAGGAGGTGATCTATTTATTTCCCCCACAAATTGATTGTTCTTCCTTTTTCTCATTTTCTTGTTCCCGTTATTCCTTTCTATGTTTTCCCCCATTTTCCTCTCCCTCTGTTGTGACGATACTTATCCCCTTCAAACGCTGGCCAACATGATCGATTCACTTATTTAATCTTATGACAGGTTTAATCAAGAAGAGAAAAATTAAGTTCTTGAAATGGAAATAAAGCAATCGAATCTTATTTTGATCAAAACATGGTTTTGATTAAAAGATCGATTTCTACTGAAAATGTCTACGATATAAATTAAGATATTTCAGAACTACACAACATGAAATAATCAAAAACAGAGAAAACGTCTTAAGAAGGAAATAAAGAGAAAATAAACTAAGGAAAGTTTTTTTTTCTGCCTTGAAACGTTTCGTTCCGTTGTTATTTGTTAAGATGCACAGTATCTTCAAATGGGTTGTAATCATATTGTAAAACGGTTGTAATTTATCATTGCTTATCTGCGAATGAAATAAATAAGTAAAATTTAGAAATACAATGTTCTATCCAAGTAAAACTGAATGTTTGTTGTCATTCCAACTTTCCAATTAATCGGCTATTAGCTTTTCTTTAGTCAAATATCATTTAAAATATTGTAAAAAAATTCCGAGGAAACACTTCCTGTTAAATGCATTTGGTTCATTCTCAGCCTCTATGTGATATCAAGTCTCATATTACGTCAATTTATTTGCGTAGATCAGTAAGAATGTCACTGAGACCAATGACTGCGCTAGTGCAATGAATAGCATTTGTTATCAATGCCCTTGTTTAATATTCTGAATTCGTTACATAGGATTAAACAATGGCCTTTGTCCAATGTTTGGAATGGTCACAAATCCTACAAACTCAGGAAGAAAAGTGGAGGGTGCATAGTAATCTATGTAGCGATCATTTTGAAATCATTTTTGATAATAGCGCAAAACAACGCCATAAGAACCAATCACATAAAAGCGAGGATAGACAAGTCTCAACAAAATAGCAAATGTACGCTATGTGGTGACAGAGACGAAATCATCAATCACATAATATGCAAATGTAGCAAATTAGCACAAACGGAATACAAGACTAGACACGACTGGGTGGGCAAAGTGATCCACTGGGTAATGTGCAAGAAATTTTAATTTGACCACACAAACAAATAGTATATGCACAACCCAGCACCTGTTCTAGAAAATGACACACGTAAACTCCTATGGGACTTTGACATACACACAAATCACCTAATCTCGGCCAGAAGATAAAACATTACAATAATCAACGAAAAAAAAAAGACAATTTGCAAAATTATCAACTTTGTGGTCCCAGCTCATCACTGAATAAAACTGAAAGAATGTGAAAAGAAGGATAAGTACCTCGACCTTGCTAGAGAATTAAAAAAGCTGTGGAACATGAAAGTGATGATGATACCATTTGTGATTGGTGCTTTTGGCACTATAACTAAAGGATTATTAAAGGGCCTGGAGGACATGGAACTTGGCAGACGAGTGGAGATCATCCAAAAGACAGCATTATTGAAGACGGCCAGAATACTGAGAAGAGTCCTAGAGACTTGAGGAGACTCAAACTTCAGTGAAAACTCATCATTAAAAACTCTAAAGGAGTAATAATAATGCTGTGACAGAGATGAAACCATCAATCACATAATAAGCGAATGCAGCAAATTGACATAGAAGGAGTACACGGCTAGACACAACTGGGTTGGCAAGGTGATCCACTGAGAAATGTGCAAGAAATTTGAATTTGTAACAATGCTGATGCCACTGAATTACATAATTAGGAAATGTACAGACGGATACAAACTTCATCAATCTTAAGAAAAAATAAACCACCTAATGTACCTGGACGATATTAAGCTGTTTGCCAAAAATGAAAAAGAACTGGAAACCCTAAAACAAGCAGCGGGCATATACAGTGACGATTTAGGGATGAAATTTGGCATATAAAAATATGCTATACTAATAATGAAAAAATAAAAACGACAAATGATGGAACTTATAAAACTACCAAATCCAGAAGAATATTTGGCATCTTTTCCAATGTTTCATCTCTTTTAGACAGTGAATTTTCAGTAATTCTTTATCGTCTTCACCGTCATCAAAATCATCATCATCATCCTGATCATCATCGCACATATTCTTCTGTCTCTCTTTCTCAGTCTCTATCTCTATCTCTATCTCTCTATCTCTCTATCTATTTTTTTTTTTTTTTTTGATCATTGCTCTTGGTAAGTTGTCTAGACAGCCTCTAGTTTCAGCTGAGATCCGATAAATGAAGGTTTTCGCTGGTCGGCAATCTACCGCGTCTCCGTGTACAGGATTTCATAGGACAACATCGCTGATCAATTCTTACTTATTCCTTTAATACTACTTATCATGTCTTGCTATTCATAATTGGATGGTTTGTGGGAAGGGAGGTGAGTGACCGTATATCTCTTGTTTTCTTGGGTACGCAAGTAGTGCAACTATGTAGCACTATGTGGGTGGCCCGCCAAGCATACGATTCCTTTGTCTGTTTTGGCGCGAAACCAGACAAAGGGTTTTTGGACCTGAAATCTCACCGTATCCGGAAGTGGTAACGGGACGCGAGAAGAGAGTGGGAAAAAGGAGCTCACGAGAGTTGGCGACGGGACACGGACAAGGGCAGTCGACTCCGGACACCCGAGAGAGGCGAGCCAGCATGAGAGAGGGTCCAGGACAGTGAAGAAGATCGAGTCTAGATGAGTCGGATTCGAGTTGCTTTGTGGAATTTTCGCTAGTAATCCATGCTAGCGTTAGTCCATATATGCTATCGGAAATGTAGTGTTGCATACTCCCTTTCTGCTCTTGAGTTAACCCCAAGCATATTGTTCGTGTTCGTTCGTTTGTTTTATTTTCTCCTGTCCCCTCGATCGTATTCTTGTAGTGGCAAGAAATGTGCGTTACCCCCCTCGGAACCACTAGTTGATCACCGGCCGAGAAGTGACATGGTTGAAGAAGTTAACGTGTGGGGGCGAGAGGGGGGTAACGTTACAACTATACAATAGTACTTATACGATTAAATCTTAGAAAAATCATCGTTCTATTTTATCTGCGAGATTAGATTTCCATACGATCGTTAGCCAGTCAATAGCAGTTCATCCTTTAGATATATATGTATTTTGACATCGCTTTCAATAGATCATATATTGCAGCTGAGGTATGGGAAATAGTTTACTAATTTCCGAGACCAACCTTTTTCAGAGGATATGACCCTTTCTTGATAAAAACAGAGGAATTATGTTTTATGTGAGTTCACGTAAAGAACAACCCCTCTGGCAGTTTACTCCCCCCCCCGTAGAAGAGACTTAACATTAACTGCAACACTACCAATAAAAAAACTCTTATTTACAGAAAATTACATTATAAATCTTTTGAAAATTTAATAATTTCGTCAAAGCATCTCAGCAGATAATTATTTCATTATATGATTTGTCAGGAAAATAACGATAACATCAAATATCATTCACCATAATGAAGGATGGTTATTTGAAATGTAAAAAAAAAGAAGAATATTTCATATCCGTAACCTTCAATTATATTGTCTACCCCAGTCAGCTACGGCTGAAGAATCTCTGCTGTGGATGAAGAGCACCCCATTGAGTTTCCCGGATATGACACTAAACAATTTGATGGTGAGGCTCCAGTTATACTGGAGCTTTCGGAAGTGCAGATTACGCCTTCATTGCCATCGCTCTCAGGTACAGAGTGTCCCTGAGTGGTAGCACCAGATTGGGCCAAATATAACTAAACAGTGTACTTATGCTCAACTGAACTGTGTGAAATAGAACTGTTTTGACCTTGAAACTGTGTATTTATACTCAACTGAATTGTTTGAAACAACTGGTTTTTGAAATTTAAACTGTTGCTAATGTTAATCTGAATTGTTTGAAACGTAACTGTTTTTGACATTTAAATTCTGTATTTACATTAAATTGAATTAGTTGTCTGAATTTCTAATTTGGTTTAGTTTGGTTTGTTGGTTTTATGGCATATCAACCTTTGTAGGTTATTTAACGCCAAATCCATTTTTATGTAAGTAATCTGTTCTATTGAAAACAGTTCAGTTTAGCATAAGTACACAGTTTAATTGTCAAACACATTTCGATTTCAAAACTAATCAAGCAGTTAAATGAAATAATTCAGTTAAGTGTCAATACAGTTTTAATGTCGAAAAACAGTTCTATTTGAAATAATTCAGTTAAGCATGAGCACGCAGTTTAAGTGTAAGTAGGTTTAATTGTCAAAAACATTTCTATTTTTAGCTATTCAGTTTACTCAATTCATTTTAGCATAAGTATGCTGTTAGTTCTATTTAACCCATAGATGGGGCCCTATCAGGTGCTACCACTCCGGGCCAGAGTGGACCTGGGAGTGATGGCAATGAAGGGGTACTCCGCATTCCCCAAAGCTCCAGCAATGCTGGAACCTCACCATCAGATTGTTTAGTGTCATACCCAGGACACTCGTTATGGGGGTGGGGGTCATACCCCTCTACAGAGGTGCAGTCAGTGTATTCTACAGCCCCAGATGACTGGGCAAGTTGGGATTTACATTAAATTGAATTAGTTGTCTGAATTTCTTAGACGAAGTTGATAGTAGTAGACATCATAGTGATGTAAGAACATTAAGTTTATTAGTTCAAGAAATTCACTCTGAATTTTCCAGCCCGACACATAGCGTAACGGTTACAGGCGTTGGTTCCCGAAGCTTCTAAAGAGACTATTATCTAGAGGTGGCACGATCACTCCTGATTAATGGCAAATAACAATACAGGAATACTTAGCTCTCCTACCTGTTTATCGTTAAAGGAATCAGAACAGAAATGATTAAATAAATGACGTGGTTCGAAGTTTGACAAATACCTGAAGAAGGCCGGGGGACATGTCGGCCAAAATGTTGTCAATATAAAAAATAAAGACAATAGTCCGAAAATCCTGAATTGTTTGTAACAGAACTGTATATATGTACAAAAATGGATTTGGTATTAAATAACCGAATATGGTTGATATATCATAAAACCCAACCAAATCATATTTATTGAATATATATGTATAAAGAGGATTTGGCATTAAATAAACTACAATGTGTGATATGCCATAAAATCAAACTAAATTATATTGCCATTTCCATAACAGAAATATGGTGATTTCTTATCTATGTAGGGGAGACCTGCTGCATGAGTAACAATACATTTTCCATTCAATATCTAATCGATTGTTTCTTGCAAGAAAAAAGGTCAGACGAACAGATATAACAGAAATGCTTCTTATAATGACATATTTCATTGCATTTTGAGATAAATTGCGTTATATGTGCGCTGCAAATACTTCTCTGAAAAAAATCAGCTAAATACTGACATTCTACTTATCCTGAAACATTTTCTAACTAATTTAATTTACCAATAAATCAAACTTAAAATAAATAGTATGAGCAAACATCGATTCCATTAGTAAATGTGTTAATATACGTCCACTTTCTGGTTATTTTGAAAGCGTGAACATATATCTGTTCATGAGCTTGTAGATGCAAGCGAGAATCTTTTTGAAACTGTTTGGTTACATATATGAATGTGCAATGGTAAGCATTGTAATTTGCATCTCCATTTAGTTGTGTATCTATGCAATATCATTTCATTTGTACAAAATGTGTTTGATAAATGAAAAAATGTCCGATTGCCAGTATATTTTGGTTCCATTCGCCAAAGTTATTTAGCTGATCTTTTTTAGTTTGGTATAATGGAAAAGATAAATGGATCCTATTTTTCAATCCAAAGAGAATTAAGATAACCAGACGGAAATATGCGCGCGCACACACACACACACACACACGTGGTGTAATGGTACTATTTACCAACCCCTACGCTCGGGCAGGATATGACACAAGGTCAGTTTTTAAGCGGAGTTTAACAGGTTTGAATTCAGAGTTTTCCTTCTCCTAGACTAGTTGCCTAACCAAGGCTGAAGAACCTAGTCTGTCCTACTAGTTACCCATAGCGGGAGGAGGAATAATTGGATTCATACCTTTCCCAAGGGTATTAGTGCTATGTGATAACCATTACACGTGGTGTAATGGTTATCGTCGTAGGAAATGGACACGGCAACACGAGTTCAAATCCCGGACGAGACTTATTGCGTTTCACATAGCACTAATACCCTTGGGAAAGGTATGAATCCAATTATTCTCCCTCCAGCTATGGGTAAATAGAAGGACAGACTAGGCTTTTCAGCCTTGGTGAGGCAACTAGTCTAGGAGAAGGAAAACTCTGAATTCAAACCTGTTAAACTTTGTTTAAAAATTGACCTTGTGTCATATCCTGCTCGAGCGGAGGGGTTGGTAAATATATATATATATATATATATATATATATATATATATATAATCATTGAAAGGATATTAACATGGAGAGCCGGGTTCAAATCATGGACAAAGCTATTTGCACTTCATTACGTGCAAATACACCCAACCAAGCCGAAACACTGTTGTATAGTTTCGAACAAGCCACCGCAGGCATTGGCCTCCATGTCAATGCACACAATACTGAATACATGTGCTTTAATCAAACAGGTGACATTTCCGCACTAGACAGAAGCTCTCTGAAACTGGTAAACAAGTTCACCTACCTAGGAAGCAGTGTCTCCTCAACCGAAAAAGACATTGACAGGTAGCTAACGAAGGCATGAACAGCTATCGATAAGTTATTGATTATATGGAAGTCAGACCTAACCGATAAAATAAAACGCAGTTTCTTCCAAGCTGCGGTCGTATCGATACTGCTATATGAATGCACAACTTGGATGCTAACAAAACGGCTGGGGAAAAAGCTTGATGGCAATTACGCAAGAATGCTTCGAGCAATATTGAACAAGTCCTGGATGCAACACCCTACAAAGCACCGACTATACGACCATCTACCTTCCACCACGAAAACTATCAAAGTTAGACGAACCAGACATGCGTGACACTGCTAGTGAAGCAGGGACGAGATCATAAATTATGTACTCCTAAAGACCCCCACACATGGCCGAGCAAAAGCAGGACGATCAGCTCGATTATACATACAGCGGCTCTGTGAGGATACAGGATATGGTCCTTAAAACCTGCCCGAGGCGATGAACGATAGGGAGAATGTCGAGAGAGGGTCAGGGATATCTGTGCTGGCGTCACGACATGATGATGATGATGGGCTAATGTTCTAGGGGAACGAAATTAATCTATCATCCCACACAGCAATGAGTATGATAGTAATTTATTTTCGGTCTATTTGGTTATATCAAACTTCCTGAGTTTTTTAATACCAAAACACTCCTTCTAAAAGAACAGTATTTGTAGTATTTAACCTACTATTTAACACGGAAGGATGGGGCTGTTTATACCATTCCTAAGGATATTAGTCTAAATGTGTACACAATAGCGAAACTGGAGTTCAAACTCACTTACAGCAAAGTCGATGCCCAGCACTTTTGACACTTGGCCACGAGTAAAATAGTTGAACATAATGGGCCCTTCAACATTCGTAAGACGGTCTAGAAGAAATGATTTTACTCAATTTAAAACCAGAATAGTGATCAGGAGAATCTATTTGAACACCATTCTTCTGTTATCAGCTTATAAAAAAGTTTGGCTGTTTATACGCAAGTCTTCAACGCTATAATTAATCCCTCCCCTGAAGGCAGGTTGGCAGTTTACAAGATTAACAGGATAGTTGGACAATTTTTTTCCATTCACATGTGATTGTATACAGTCAATGAAGGAGGGCACATCTCAGAAGCTTATTTCAGCAGCGATTAAGTATGACCTATCACCTGTAAATCACGCCTCCGCGAATGCCCTACGTATACACTATACTGTGTGTTAAAATGTATGGTGGTTGCGTAACAATGTCATATAGCTAAAGAAAAAACCAAATAATCATTTATTTTTCTTTTTAGAACAAAACAAATATAGATTTAATGATAAGTGCAAATTTAATTTAAACGAAACATGGGAAAAGGTTTTGAATTAATAAACTTATTTTGGAGAGAGCTGTATCTTTGATCTAATATTAATACATTCGAATTACGAATTTTTGTATTTAGAAATAAAATAAAAGTAAAGTTGGTGACCGTAGTCGAGGGTGACCCGAAGGCTCCCTTTTCAATAGCTACTGCACCAAGGTGTAAAGGAGGGTACTACCCCATCAACGGGATTGCTCCTTTTTTACTTTTATTCCTTACCTTATAATGCTATGTGTTAAGCAAAGCCGCAACAAATACCATTTTTGGAGTCTTGGGTATTACTTGACCTGGGGTTGAACCCGGGTCTCCCGGATCATTGGCGAAGCGTCTATTTTTTTTTTTGGCTAATGTCTTCTCTGGTGTAGGGCTACTCTAGTTGTATGATGGTAGACTAGCAAACCTACATGAGTGATTTTGAGTATATTAGGTGCCCCCTTCTTTCGGCCTTGTGCCACATTGAAGCAAAGGGCTCCATAATTAATTACCATTAAGAAATAAATGAAATAAAATTTTGGTATTTTAAAATAAATGAAATAAAAGACGCAAACAAAGACATAAAGAGAAAACATTAAATAATTTAAGAAGTTTTATTAAGTTCTGTCGAAATATTGCTGATCATTTGAGTCAAATTTTACATTTAACAAAGACCCTGAAAGTTATTACATTAGCGTATATAGACATTTCTGGTTAATTTCTCTAAGTGCAGAGAACCATATAGAATAAGATTTTAAAGAGCTGTGTGAACTGATGACAGAAATAATTGAAAGGTATCGTGTAACTTAACGCTTTACATTATCATCCTATACGTCAGTAGTATGATGTAATTCCAACTAATCAGCTAATATATAGAAAGGTAGAGACAGGCAGATCGAGAGAGATTGAAATATTGATCGTTTCAGAAAAATCTAAAACGAGAAAATACCACTAGAACCATTAAAAATACGAATGTTGGAAAGTAAACGAAAATGTGAATTTGATGTTACAAGAGTAAGAGAGAAATAATCAAAAATAAATAGCTACACTGAGTTTCACGTTTTCAATCGTCATCGAAGCTACTTTTAACAAATTAAAAGAAGCTTATATTACGGAGGTGCCCGTAGTTTAATGGTTATCGTCGTAGGAAATGGACACGGCGACTCGAGTTCAATTCCTGGACGAGACTGATTGCATTTTACATAGCACTAATACCCTTCGTAAATGGATGAATCCGATTATTCTCCCTCCAGCTATGGGTAAAATAGTAGGGTAGACTAGGTTTTTCAGCCTTGAATAGGCAACTTGTCTAGGAGAAGGAAAACTCTGAATTCAAACCTGTTAAACTCTGTTTAAAAAATTAACCTTGTGTCATATCCTGCCCGAGCGGAGGGATTGGTAAATATGTATGTATATTACGGAAACACCAAACGCAGTCTTGAGTTAGACAACACACAAACACACACACACACATATATATATATATATATATATATATATATATATATATGTGTGTGTGTGTGTGTGTGTGTGTGTGTGTGAGTAAGATATGAAGTTGAAATGAATCAGAGATATGATTTAAAAAGAAGAAAGGGAAGAAAAATACGTGTTGATGAATGAGAAAAAATTAATGATATTAATCTATGTTTATCAACATGTTTCGACCGGTAATAGAAATGTTCTAACAAAAGAAATTATGAAAATCTAAGGTGGAAGGTATATATAGAGAAAAATTGTTGGTCCTTTGGTAAACATAGATTAATATTATATAGTTGTTCTCATCCATTTAAAGGTATTTTTCTTTCCGTTTCTTCTTTTTACAATATATATATATATATATATATATATATATATATATATATATATGTGTGTGTGTGTGTGTGTGTGTGTGTGTGTGTGTGTGTGTGATTGTATAATTGTTTTGAATGTTTGGACACAAACTGAAAAATATATAAACAACCCCATTTTTACATTCTCTTGATAGAATCATTCATATGCTATCAAACCTTAAAGCCTCGATTTAAAATCGTCAAAAAAACAAAAACAACAAAAAAAAAAAAATTCACAGAGGATTTCTTGCACAACCAAATTATTTGCTTGACTGTCAGTTTCCTGACTTTTGTGTAAAGAATCCTCTAACAATTAATTTTTTATTCGACGGTTTTAAATCAGGATTTGAAGGTTTTAC
The DNA here is from genome assembly GCA_963585895.1 of Sepioteuthis lessoniana. NCBI lineage: Eukaryota > Metazoa > Mollusca > Cephalopoda > Myopsida > Loliginidae > Sepioteuthis > Sepioteuthis lessoniana. Next base: position 20,569,431 of record OY757919.1, read on the forward strand.
TTATTCGATAATACTACGCATTCCTGCAATTCTGTTCTAACAAGTGAAATCAGCTACAAAGTCTCGTAATCAAGCAGATCTATTTGTGCAGGACGTGTTTAAAAAGAGGAACTTTTCAAGTATGGCACCAATGAGATATTTTCAAATGTTCATGGCTGAAATGTTCAGTATAGATAATCTTGGATTTTTTAAACGTTCTCTAGCTCACTTTTTTTATTATACAGGCAACAGATAAGAACATTGAGGAAAATGTACAAAATTGAGGTCAAAATCAGGTTGGTGAGACTGGGGTCTCTAACCTTGGTATGTTAACCCATCTAAGAAAAGGAAAACTCAGTATACATAGCAGTTAAACTCCGCTTAAATAATGACTTGTTGTGTAGGCTGTTGATGATGAAATAATGACTTTCTGTTACATCTTGCTGGTGCATAATTTTTTTTTTTTTACCGTATTTGCCGATTTTCCACCCAAATTCGATAATCAACTGTATTTGTGTGAAGCTATAATGTAAATGAAGAAATGAGCTTGACAGAAATTTTAATGAGATTGCACAGAAATTGGAGGAATCTACTCAATGCAACTTAAATAGGAAAAAAAAAGAATTATTTTCCGATAATGTTATATATTGACCCTCGACCGAGCCGTCAATCAAGAGATGCACCTGTGTAAATAAGCGGGAGAACAGTGGAAGCAAGTGGACGTAAGATAATAATACAACCCGGTGCCCAGATGGTTCGAGTCAGTTGGAGACAAGATGCCGAAGTGAGAATCAGCTTACAGAGTGAGGGTTTTGCGGCCCTCAGTGACCCACGGTTGAGCAACCCCGGCCAAGATGAGGAAGAAGTGCTGCTATGGTCGCGAGAATAACTTGGGTCAATATAGCAGTCTGTCCATGTCTCCAACTCATCTCTCACACACAACAAACATCACCGTTTCGAGAATAAAGTGTGAGAGATTATATTTTTAGAAAGAAGTTTGTTCGTTCGTTCATTGAAGTTCGTATATTATGTTTGATTATGCTTCTGCTTATATTTGTATTACGGGTATACAACAATAATTCCAAATTTGAAGTGATCTTCCTGATTAACGATTGATGATACAGGGCTGAGAAAATACATCTCTTGTGTCATACAAGTAGTGTGTGCTGGAGTCAATCTAAAAACTCTATCTATTTTCTCTTCTCATTATTTGTATAGCACATAACTTATATATATATATATATATATATATATATATATATATATATATATATGTGTGTGTGTGTGTGTGTTTTATCATATATACCAACTCCCCTGCTCGGGCAGGATATGACACAAGGTCAATTTTTAAGTGGATTGTAATAGGTTTGAATTCAGAGTTTTCGTACTCCTAGACTAGTTGTCTCACCAAGGCTGAAGAACCTAGTCTGCCCAACTATTTACCTATAGTTGGAGGGAGAATAATTGAATTCATACCTTTTGCAAATGTATTAGTGCTATGTGAAATGCAGTCAGTCTCGTCTAGGATTTGAACTCGTATCGCCGTGTCCATTTCCTACGACGATAACCATTACACCACGGAATATGTGTTTTATAGTCACTGATGTCTGCTGTGTTGGCCATAATTGATTGTCTTATCAAGGAGAAGAAACACAACTACGCTACTCGCTTCCAATATGGGGCTTTGTGTTGCTTGATTTCTTCTCTCCAGTTTCTGGGACCGTAGGCGTATGTGGAAACGAATAAGGAATGAAATGCATAAGAAAGATTCTTCGTTCTAGAACCAGCTATTCTATCTTTAAATTGCTCACTTGCTGACCGTCAACATTAAACTTTACTTACACATGCGCCCAACCACCAACGAGAAGGAATAAAAAAAAACAGCTTCTTTTTGTAGGGTTCAAAGAACACCGAGCTACTGGTTTCACTGTCAATGAGAGGAATCACTTGAGTAGCCTCCACAACCACTTAGATGCCTGACTAAGTCTGCAGACTGCGGTGACTTTTGGATATTAACTATTTTTAGTCTGGGACACAAGATAAAATACATCTTGTTGCACTTAACCTACGATTTGCTCAACAGTGCCAAATATGATACGACGTATGCACGGTACCATTTGTGATAAGTACAGCACCATAGCACCATCTTGAATACCAATAGATTTTTCACTTCTTCAAACAAAAAGCAACTCAATCGTTCCAAATACAAAGATGTTTATTATTATGCAAACATCGAAGCACAAGAGAGACCATCCGACAGACAGACCGACAGACAGAGCTTGTAAGGGTCCAAGAATAGAGAACACATTTGACACAGAGTCACCATCCCATCACTGCTCCAAAGGGCTCTGTGGATCGCAACTCAACTGACAACTGTCTCCGAATTTCTAAATTTTTCAACTGACTCATCTAACCGATTGTCTGATTTTCAAAATTCTCTAATTTTCATATTTTCTCAAAATCAGTATATCCATATTTACCAACCCCTCAGCTCGGACAGGATATGACACAAGGTCAAGTTTTAAACGGAGTTTAACAGGTTTGAATTTAGAGTTTTCCTTCTGCTAGACTAGTTGCCTCACCAATGCTGAAGAACCCAGTCTGCCCTACTATTTGCCCATTACTGGAGGGAGAATAATAGGATTTATACCTTTCCCAAGAGTATTAGTCCTATGTGAAATGCAATCAGTCACATCCAGGATTTGAACTCGTGTCGCCGTGTCCAATTCCAACGACGATAACCATTACACAACGGGCACCTCTTCAAATTCAGTATATCATTAGTGAGATGTCACCCCAGTAAATTATAGCCTCATCGCATCATGATCATCATACGTGGCTTCAACTTTCAACATGTTTTCATTTTTACCTCAATCAAATTTATGACAGGACATGAATCTATTTTATTTACATTTGGCCTTCCTGGTCAAGAGATAACAGAGATATCATGGTTGCTGGTGCACGCGCTTGACCTTTCCCTTTTTACTTACACTTCCGCTGAATGGTTTTAGCTAAGAGACACCTGAAAAACTCGTGACCCAACCAAAGAGGATAATGAAATAATTACTACAATTAACCACCAGGCCAGTTGGGTCTACGAGATGCACCGCGCGTGGTGGAGTCAGTTGGAACAGTCAGCATAGTGAAAATTGTGCGTCTCTCTCTCTCCTCGTGTTGAAAACCTAAAAGTTAAGAAGGTAATAAAAGTTTCGTACCTGAACTACCTGAATTACCGAGAGTCGTTGGGATTCCTATGCATGTGAACGTTCTCCGTATCCGAATATTTTACAGATCCGTGTATTTTACAGAGCTGTATATTTTACAGATCCGTGTATTTTACAGATCCGTGTATTTTAAAGATCCGTGTATTTTACAGATCTGTATATTTTACAGATCCGTATATTTTACAGATCCGTGTATTTTACAGATACGTGTATTTTACAGATCTGTATATTTTACTGATCCGTATATTTTACAGATCTGTGTATTTTACAGATCCGTGTATTTTAAAGATCCGTATATTTTAGATAACAACATCCGTTTATGTTACAATACACCACAGTAATATTTTCACTCATCAGACAAGATTTTAAGCTTAGCCAACTCATATCTTCTTGTTGCTTGATTAAAAATATATATATATATATATATATATCCATACCCTGCGACCACTCACAATATTACATATATATCTATATTAATTAAAATATAATCTATATGTGTTTAAGTCTAGAAGTATATTGATAATTAGTATATATATGTTGCATGCTTTATTGTTTAATGATACTGGGTGACCCAAAAAATAACTGTACCCATATATTTTTGACTGAAATTCATAAATTTAATCCTAGCCTCTTCTTTTTTTTCAGGATATGAAGTAGATTCTGTGCATAAAAAAATGGGACCATAGAATTCACCAATATGTCCAGTTCGAGTGAATAAAAATTGGAATTATTTTCCTTTATTTTTGTAGAAGTAAAAAAAAAGTTTATGGGTTCTGTTTTTTTTTGGGGGGGGACACTTTGTATAACATCCTTCGATAGTTATTCAATGCTAAAATCATCCTAGAAATACAGCAGTGTTTAATCAAACACTTGGAAGGTTAAGGAGTTCATACCTTTCTCAATGGTCTGAATGTGAACGTAATACCACTCACTGTAGTTTGAATTTGTCTACTTTAAGACCACAGATCAGCACCTTAGTGTAATGTGTCGGGAAAAGAGCATAAAATAAATAAGACAAACACTTACTAAGAAAGAATAAAAGTTACAGATGATAATAAACAAGTAATGCAATGTAGCCAGTGTTGATTTGCTAACTTCTCTATGAGCTGATTACAATCAAATGTTATATCTTCATTGGACGTATTCATTGTTTATCAAAAATAGGGATTATTCTACAACACTTAGCCATTACACAGCAGCTACTCCATCTTTAAAATGTGTTTAGCCTTTAAACAAAGAATTTTGAGTTGTCTCTTTATATGCAAGCAAAATTTCAGTTCATGTGAACGACAATTAAACAAGATATTTGATTACGAAATGATACATATTTTTGTCTTTGTCTTTTTTGTTTTCTTAATAGCATATCAACCTTTGTGGGTTAGTTAATGCCAATGCCCTCCCTGTTGAAGAACAGCAGTGAAACCATTAAACTTTTTATGAAGGTATAAGGGGGTTTATAATTTCCCAAAGTCCGAAAGTTTGAAGAATAACGTAAATGGAGCTTGGAATCTCCTACTTCCAGGATGTAGTCAAGCACTTTTGCCATGACCTAACGAGGACGTCCTTGGTATATATTATATTCAAAGAGAATTTAGATGACAATGCAAAACAATCAAATTAAAATAAATTAATTCATTTCGGATATCTTCAAATTGTTAAAATCAGTTTTTATAGCTTTTTTCCACTGAGCGCGTCTCTCGTTGTGAGAACATGCAGCAGTCACTCATCATGTTAGATTGAGTCATCTTAGATCTGATCTGGGGGCCTGGTAAGCATACTCGTCGATAATGAGAACTTGATTTGTTGGCAAAGGATCAAATTAGAATACGCAAAGTGAATTCAGGCGTCCTGTTCTATGATTCACCATTGGCATTTTTGATAAATCAACGTAGTGTAACTTAATATGATCGGTCGAAGTTAAAAAGACAGCGAGAGCCAAATTTCTTGGAAAGAAAAGAGAGTAGAAAAAATAAGAAAAGCGTTTCGGCCGATATGTCCTCCGGCTTTCTTCAGGTGTTTGTCGAACTCTTGGATTCAATAAAGGACGTACTTTGAAGTTCCGTGAAGGTTTTCGAGTTCGACAAACACCTGAAGAAGGCCGGAGGATATATCGACCGAAACATTGTGGAAATAACAATAAAGATGAAGACAATAGTCCGAAAATACTTAATGATAAAAAGCATACATGGAGTTTACGGGAACGGCCAGCTGACATGTGAATGACTCAGGCTTATGCACTCGTTTTAGGTCATCCAGATACGGGTGAATAAAAACGGTAATTAAAAATGACTAGAAAAACCAAGAGGTCCCAAATTTTCAGTGTGGATGAGAACGACCGGAAACAGATATGACCTACGTTGGACACCTGGCGGAAGTAGGAGACGACTTGCGTTTGAATGTGAGTTAGCAGCCGGACGCGAAAAGGTAAAAACGCAAGATATAAAGACGAAAATTTACGAGGGGTATTTTCATGATGGACTCCTGAAAGTGGGAACCTGTGAAGATGAAACCAATGGAAAAGCAAGTTAGAACTTCAACACAAAACCAGTAAGAAATTTCAAGGTGCGCCTGCTCTCTCTTTCTTCTCATGACATGTTGTCTCTCTATCACCAGCTAACGTAGTCAACTCAGCTTTCATACTCTTTTTCTTTCCCGCGGCAACTATTTTAATAGTGTAGTAGCGAATAAACTTATGCGTTAGTGAACTAAGACAGAGTTTTGTGCGTTCGGCAACTTTTCCCGCGAAGAGGTCACTACAGAGTCCAACGACCTCTTCAGACGTAGTGATTCCATATTTACCAACCCCTCCGCTCGGGCAGGATATGACACAAGGTGAATTTTTGAAGCGGAGTTTACCAGGTTTGAATTCAGAGTTTTCCTTCTCCTAGACTAGTTGCCTCACCAAGGCTGAAGAACCTAGTCTGCCCTACTATTTACCCATAGCAGGAGGGAGAATAATTGTATTCATACCTTTCCCAAGGGTATTAGTGCTATGTAAAATGCAATCAGTCTCGTCCAGGATTTGAATTCATGACGCCCCGTCCATTTCCTACGACGATAACCATTACACCACAGGCACCTCTTTTTTAATATACTTATGTCATCTGTTTATGTCATTACGCGCTTGCAGTAATTGTTTCTTGATGTTACGTACTTACACAGGAATCATGATTCCGCGTGCATTTCATTCATGCTGAAGACTTTTCTCTCTCGACCAAATCCAACTTGATGCATATTGCACCGTGGTCTGAAGATGATATGAGGCAACTTTCAAACTGCGGGCGGTGATTCCTATTTTTGAAAGAAACGAAATGACTGAGTGTCCTAGAAAACAACGATAACCAACCTCAATAGGAATCACATGGCATATCCAACCCTTTTCCACGAAGGTGGCATGCTGTGTCTCGTATCAATTTTTCTTCCGTTCACGTACATATAACTAGTGTTGCTCTACGGGAGAAGACAGAAACACATATTCCAAATGACGAATGTGAGAATTTCGTCAATGTCCAGTTAGAAGCCACTGCAGAATGAATACCAACTAAACAAGGACTAAACCTAGAGTCACATGGGAGTCATTAGCGGTTAGAAAAAAGCGGACGGACGTGAAATCTGCTTCCGAATGCCATAGGAAGAACCCACAAAATGAATTAGCTAACATATAACTAAAAGAACAAACAGAATACATACAAAATCAGATCAATGACTCGGTTTAAGATAGACAATCTAGAATAGCATGGCAAACGGTAAACGAAGTAAGCAGAAGGATGAGCACTGGGAAAACTTAAATAAGATCTACCAGCCAAGAAGAACGACTACAACTATGGAAACAACAATTCGAGAGTTTACCGTCCGAAAGTTATACATGCACCAATCATGAGAATGATTGGTGATCAGTTAGACATCAAACTAGGACAGTATATGCAAGAAGATATCGACTCAGTACTTAGAAAAAATAAGAATAGAAAAGCAGCCGGGCTTGAAGAAATACCCCAGAAGTATAGAAGACCATGGAATTCGACGACATACTGCTCCAACACTGTAATGCCGTACACAATCAAAACACCATAGACAGATGGATGAAGGGGTGCATCCTCCCCTTCCCTAAGAAGGTTGATCTCGGATTAGCCAAGAACTACTGAGGTATAACCCTTACATCCATAGCAGCCAAGACATATAATACTCTACTACGCAACCGCATAGAACCATTATTGAAAACATACTTAGAAAGAGCCAAAATGGCTTTCGGAGAAATAGATCCACGACGACACAGTTTTGACTATGCATCGAATTCTTGAAGGTGTACGAGCAAAAAACATTGAAATAACCATATTAGTTATCGACTTTACCAAGCTCTTTGACTCCATACACAGAGGAAAGATGGAGCAAATACTGCTCGCCAACGACCTACCCAAAGCAACCATCGCAGCCATAATGATGCTATATAGAAACATAAAAGAAAAATTCCACTCCCCGGATGGAGACACAGATTACTTTGACATTGTATCAGGTGTGCTGCAAGGAAACACATTAGCCCCATACCTCTTTATCATCTGTGTAGATTACGTGTTTAGAACGTCTATTGATAAAATGAAAGACAACGGTTTCAAGTTGACAACGGAAAGAAGCAGAAGATAACCCAAACTAACAATTATTGACGCCGACGACGCTGATGACATAGCACTTCTGGCAAATACACCCGCCCAAGCCGAAACCCAGCTATATAGACTGGAACGAGCAGCTGCAGGCATAGGCCTCCATGTAAACGCACACAAGACGGAATACAGGTGCTTTCATCAAAGATGCTACATCTCCACACTAAACGGTAGTTCCCTGGAACTAGTAGACCAGTTCACATTCTTATGAAACAGTGTCTCATCAACCGTGAGAGACATCAACACGCGACTAGCAAAGGCATGGACAGCTAACGATAACCTATCGGTCAAAGGGAAGTTAGACCTGACCGATAAATTAAAGCGCAGTTTCTTCCAAGGAACGGTCGTATGGATACTGCTATAGAGATGCACTGCATAGACGCAAACTTAACGAATAGAGACAAAGCTTGACGACAACTACATAAAAACGCTGCAAGAAATATTGAACAAATCCTAGAGGCAGCACTCCCCAAAGCAGCAGCTATACGGCCACTTAACACATCACAAAACTATCCAATTTAGACGAACCAGAAGTGTACGAGCAAAGTCAGGAAACCAGATAGAAACTACTTACAACAGCTCTGTGCCGACACATGATGTAACCTTAAAAAACCTACCGGAAGTGATAAACGATAGAGAAGGATGACGGGAAAGGGTCAGGAAGTTCCACCTTTGTGGCACGATGTAATGATAATGATTATTTATAATTATTTCTTGCTTGCTATTTTTATTCTATGTTACTCTTGTCACATAGTCAGATATACGGATGTGAAATGTAGATAGAATGTTCATAACGTACATACATAGAACATAGGAATCCCGAAACACGAAAAACACTTACGACTTCTTAGTTCAGGTACGAAACCTTTTATTACCTTTGAGTTTAATGGGTTTTTTTTACATAGGGAGAGAGGCACAATCTTTCTATGCTGGCTTTTCCATCTACCCCACCCAACACGTGTGGCACTCGCCACTAGCCTCCGCGAGCAAGCGAAAGTCACCCTTCTTCTTCGGACCGCAAGACTCAGCTCTGACTTTTCCCAAATACCCCAAAATCCACCGCGCACGCTTCCGGTGCATGACGTCATTTACATTCCTGGTCAAATCCCCTATCTGGGTTGTTTATTTTGACATCTGTGAACGAGATATCTTCCCCGCGCGAGCATCAACACCTGCGCTCATGTTGCACCTAACAAACCCATGCACTGAGCCGAAAGGTTCTCAGACTAACTAAACCCAAAGGCAAGATATATAAAATGAAATCCCTCGACCATTGCATTACACTCTTTTTGTCATTAATCCTAGACTTATTATATTCATGTGTTATCATTAAATGCCAATTGCGTTTCGCAAGATATTCTACATTTTACAAGATTCAATAACAGGCTGTTTTAAACCAATCAAATTTTACTATACATTTTTACTATATATATATATGCAAACACAAGATTCATTCATTAAATAAGGGTAATTGTCTGAAAAAAACAAATTTTTTTGTCAGTATATGACTCTAAACACTGCATTTTGGGGGGTGGATTTGTTTACGGAAAAATAATTTTAATCTCGCAAAAGTTTTTGCTTTTGCGGCTATTTGAAAGGCTGCAAAGCAAATAGAGTACTTGAGGTTTGTCTTATCAAATTTTTGCTGTCCAAAAATAACAAACCACATGAAACTTAGATAAAAATTTGTAACGTGTACAGAAAAGCATGTTTTAATCCCAAAAATATTCTATAAAGATATTTTAAGTCTAAATCTAATTTAATATAGGTCGTGCCGCCACAAGACGGAGTTGAAAAGAGAGTCCACGTGGCAAAAATTCAGTGACACTCCCTTAAAGAAAAAACACCATGCACAGCGGTCAATAAAGGTCTTGTTTTCAGTCTCCAAGAATATAAAACGATAAGTGACTTGATAACATTGAAAAGATGTGTGACTCTCAACAATTTTTTTCCTAATGCCAGCCTTTACTCATTGAATGACCTTCGTATATATATACATATATATATATATATATATATATATATATATACGTGGAGGAATATAATGGTTGACACTCACGTAATGCTAATTTCTTCTAACGATGTGAGCACTTCGGTATTCGATATCACAAAATGTAAACAAACGAAACTTGATAATTATGCAGTAGTCGAGAGCGATCCAAAGACTTCCTTTACAGTAGCTGCTACACCGAGGAGAAGGAGAAGATGCTACTCCTTTCCCTGGACTGCTTCACTTAACCTTGAGCCTTACCTTATAATGCTGAGTGTAAAGCAACGCCAAATCCTCAAGGAGACAAGGGTTCAATCCTAAGTAGAGTCATACCAAATACTAAAAAAAATCGTACTTGATACTGCCTTAGTGAACACTCAGCCTAATAAGGTATGGATCAATGGCAAAGTGGAACAATTCTGGGATTAGAATCACATCATCCCGTACACCTCGAAGCTGTAGGTATTGAAAAGTGGACCTGTTTGCACCCTTGACTACCGTCGCCAATTTTACTTTACCGGGGTTCGAAATCGCTTCCTATGATGTCATAGGACATCAGTTTAATCACTACGCCACGTGGACTATCTTCCTATATTCTATTCGGTAAGCCTTTATACTGAGTAATCATTGCATCAATTAAATTAATTACGACGAGTGGAGTTTTTCTTTGTTTTTTAATCGCCTCAAGCATGCTTTTAAGTGACAACTATTGTTCACGTTGTTTGTTTGTTTCTTTCTTTTCTACAACAAAAATCACCGTACGGCGACACGAGTTCAAATCCAGGACGAGACTGATTGCATTTCACATAGCACTAATATCCTTGGGAAAGTTATGAATACAATTATTCTCCCTCCAACTATGGGTAAATAGTTGGGCAGACTAGGTTCTTCAGCCTTGGTGAGGCAACTAGTCTAGGAGAAAGAAAACTCTGAATTCAAACCTGTTAAACTCCGCTTAAAAATTGACCTTGGTTCATATTCTGCCCAAGCGGAGGGGTTGGTAAATATGGTTAATTTTTAAGAGAAGATAAGTTGGCTCAAAGTCAGAATCCGACTTCCTTATCAGTTCCCTAACTGAGGCTTAACATTTTTTAACAGTGGGATTTTGACATGTAAAAGGATCACCTAATCTAGGCCAGACCGCCAGACCTTATAATAACCAAAAAAAAAAAAAAAAAAAAGAACTTGAAAAATTGTGGACTTTGCTGTCCCAGCTTACTACAGAGTAAAATTGAAAAAAAGTGAAAAAAAGGATTAATACCTGGACCTTGCAAGGGAATTGGAAAACTGTGGAATATGAAAGTGTCGTTTATACCAATTGTAAATATTGATGTTGGTACAGTCACCGAATGATTATTGAAGGGACTGAAGGATTTAAAAAAAAAAGGATGAGAGTAGATCATCCAAACTACTGCATTATTGAGATCGGGTATAATACTGAGAAAAGTCCTGGAGACTTGAAAAAAATTGCTGTCACTCAAACTCGTGTGTGAAAAACTCTGAAGGAATAATAATAATAATAATACGAAAACATACCAACAACCGGATATAAAAAACACCGAACGATTTTGGACAAAAATATGGTAACCAAAGAAACATAACGAAAATGCTAAATGGATAAACAATATTAAAAGAGAACTAGAGGGACTTGAAGAAGGCCCCAAAATGGAAATACACATCTACTTACTCAAAACAACACTGAAAAGAATATCAAACTGGGAGGCGCGAGGCCATGATGGAATACATGGCTTCTGGTTCAAGAAATCCACCTCAATTCACGGCAGACTAGCACTAGAAATAAACAGATGCTTACAAGGCGCGAAAGTACCTGAATGGAGGACCAAAGGAAACACTACGTTAAGAACCCTAGCTAAGGAATTGATCCAAACAATTACAGGCCCATAACCTGTCTACCAATAAAGTGGACAATACCAACAGCACAAATAAGGGAAAAGATCAACTACTTGCTAACAAGCCGCGGATTGTTCCCTGACGAACAGAAAGGATGCCGCAAATGATCCAGAGGCACAGCAAAATTATTCTACATATATCAACACATCCTAAATGAGAGCAAGACAACAGGGAAAAATCTATGGCCTGGAATGACTACAAAAAGGCATATGATATGGTCCCACAAAGCTGGATACGACATTGTCTCAAAATGTATAAAATATCACATGAAGTCATAAAATTAATCGAGCAGACCATGCAAACCTGGAGAGTGGATCTGACAGCAGGAAGAAGAAATATTGCTGAAACAAAGATCCAAAGAGGGATTTTCCCAGGAGATGCACTATGACCCTTACTATTCATAATAGTCATGATGCCACTGAACCATATACTCAGAAAATGCACTGCTGGATACAAACTCAGCAGATCGCAAGAGAAGATCAACCACCTAATGTACATGGATGACATTAAATTATTTGCAAAAAATGAAAAAGAACTGGAAACTCTCATACACGCCGTTAGAATATACAGTCAGGACATCGGAATGGAATTTGGCATCGGAAAATGTCTATGCTCGTCATGAAAAGTGGCAAACAACATATGACTGATGGAATGGAACAACCAAATCACGACAGAATTAGAACGCTCGAAGAAAAGGAAACTTACAAATACTTGGGTATCTAGGAGGCTGACACCATCAAACAAGTGCAAATGAAAGACACGATCCGAAAAGAATATCTCAGGAGAACGAGAAAACTACTCAAGACAAAACACTCCAGCAGAAACCTCATCAAAGGAGTAAATACTTGGGCTGTGCCCCTAGTCAGATATTCGGGACCTCTCAAGTGGACCAGGGACGAACTTAAACAGATGGACCAAAGAACAAGAAAACTAATGACCTTGCATAAGGCAGTACACCCCAGAGACGACGTTGACAGACTATATGTATATGAAAAACACGAACGAGGACTTATTACAACCATTAGAAACGATACGGACAACACGATAGACGAAAGAATGACAACAACTAGGACCAAAAATAGGAGGAAAAACAACTCTCTGGCCGCTTTAAACATCTAATAAACAACATATCACACCAGAAAACATGAACCTGGCTAAGAAAAGGAAACATTTAGAGAGAAACGGAATCCCTCCTAATAGTAGCACAGGATAACGCCATAAGAACCAATCGTATCAAAACGAGAATAGATAAGACGCAACAAAACAATAAATGTAGGTTATGCGGTGATAGAGACGAAACGATCAATCACATAATAAGCGAATGCAGCAAATTAGCACAAAAGGAGTATAAGGCGAGGCACGACTGAGTCGGTAAGGTAATCCACTGGGAAATGTGCAGGGAATTCGACCATACAAACAAATGGTATATGCACAACCCTGCACCTGTCCTAGAAAATGACACGCATAAACTCCTATGTGACTTTAACATACAAACGGATCACCTAATCCCAGTCAGAAGACCAGACCTTATAATAATCAACAAAAAAATGAGAATTTGCAAAATTGTCGACTTTGCTGTCCCGGCGGACCACAGAGTAAATCTGAAGGAAAGTGAAAAGATGGATAAGTACCTCGACCTTGCTAGAGAAATAAAAAGGCTGTGGAACATGAAAGTAACGATTGTACCAATTGTGATTGGTGCTTTAGGCACAATAACTAAATGATTATTATTAGGCCTGGAGGACTTGGAAGTTGGTTGACGGGTAGAGACTTGGATAGCATTGCAAACAGCATTGCAAAGAACGGCCAGGATCCTGAGACGAGTCCTGGAGACTTGAGGAGACTTACTGTCACTCAAACTCCAGTGAAAAACCATCAGCTAACACTGATGTGAAGAACTCTAAAGGAGTAAATAATAATAATAATAATAATAATAATAATAATGATAATATACAAGCTAAATCTCACACGAGAAAACTTGAACCTGGCGGAGAAAGGAACCTTAAGAGAGTAACTAATCTGTTTTAATCGTAGCAAAAAACGACGCCATGAGGATCAATTGTATCAAAGTATAAATCGATTATATACAACGAAATATAAATGTAGCTTATGTCGTGACAGAGACGAATCGATCAATCACATAATAAACGAATTCATCAAATTAGCATCAAAAGAGTATAAGACCAGACACGACTGGGTAGGAAGGGTGATCCACAAAGAAGAGAGCAAGAAATTTAAATTTGACCATAAGAACAAATGGTATAGTAATTTCCATAGGGCTTCGTTTGTTTAGAATTTAAGGCATATGAACAATTATTGGTTACTTAACTCCAAATCATTATGCATTCATGTTAAATATACATAATTTTTAAACATTTTGTTTGAAAATGTGTTTACGAGCCGAAGAGCATTTTTTGCACAGAGTTGAATGGTTTCAAGTATTCCGATGTATCACAAACTATTCGATTTTGTCAGTCGTTTGCTTAGTTCTTTTCTTAACAATTCAATTTTGAAGAGATGATTTGTTTGCATTCAGTTTAAAGGTCAAACAGTTCTATTTGACCCATAGATAGGACCCTGTACGGTGCTTCCCCTCCAGGACATAGTGAACCAGGTAGTGATGATAGTTAAAGTGTACTCCGCGTTCCCTAAAGCTCAAGCATAACTGGAGCCTCACCATCAAATTTTTAAGTGTCAAACGCATGACACTCGTTGAGAGGGGGCTAACCACTCTGCAGAGTTGCAGCCGATGTAAACTCCAGCTGACTGGGCTACATAATTTGCACAGTTATATAGTTTCAGTCATTCCAATATAATACGGATATTTTCTAAACAGTCAAGTCATTGATTTACAACAGCGAATTGGAATTTAGTTGTTATTATCCTGCTCAGTTCTGAAATAGATGGACACTTAAGAAGAGCAGATGTTGTAAGCAACCTCTGACCTATGTGCCTGACTAAGCCAACCTCAGGTTACTATGTGTCACTCACACAGACTTCGACTTGACTCACCAAATCAAGAACTGCTGACGGTTAGATGTCGGGTTATATTCCCACTCATTATGCATTTTTAAAATCAGCCAAACAAGCTTAATATATAGCTATGGGAAAGAAACCTTACCCTTGCGATTTTCAACAGTACAGGCTCGTTACTTTTATTTAGCTCTCGTTGACATTATCTATGTTTATTATTCTGCTATGACACGTGAGCTGAATTTAATGAAACATATATATATATATGTTTAAAAAAGAGAAAAAAATCGGTCTGAAAGAATATTTCAAGCCTTGTCGGTTGAGGTTGGGACTGTAGAATACACCAACTGCATCTGTGTTGAGGGATAACACTACTCGCCAGCAAGTGCTCTGGATTTGATACTAAACCCTCGTATGATGAGGCTCCACTTCTACAGCTATGGGAAAATATTACTAGTCCTTCATTGCCATTACTCCCTGGTTGACTCTGCCGGGAGTGGCAATACTTGTCAGAGTCCTATCTATGAGCGAAATATAACTGTTTATTCATTTATTAAACTTGAAATCATTTAAATATATACAAACAAAAAATTGATATCTAACTGAATTATTAATATCAGATAGCAATATCTGAAACCATCTAAGTGTGTAAAAACATATGAGCTCTAACACGTTTAAAAATTTACCGGTCAATAAATGATATTTTATCGGTCAATAAATGATATTTCATGTATAATTACGATTTGGGCATTAAATAGCCTACAAGAGTTAATATGCTTTAAAGACCAACCCACCAACCAACCAACCAACCAACCAAAGAATATTACAAACGATTGCTTCATAAAATTTCAGCTAGAAGTCAAAGTAACATCTTTTCTTTTATACCAAGTCACAGGTCAAAGTACAGCGTCATTAGTTAATCTAACGTTGTTCAAATATAAACGCACCCACTCGATGAGGCTTAAGATATTTCGTCTCCATCCACAGCATTGTTGTAAGACTTTATTCTAGTAGCACGTTCTATGAAAGCAAATTGTATCCAGTGGTAAAGCTTTAGTTCAGGAAGTCTGAAGAATATGGAGTGACACTGTTTGCATTACTCTCAGATTCCCTCTCTTATTGAGTAGCAGGAATTACGTGAAGTTTTGTGATGCTTTCATTGGGTGAAAACGTTTATATTATGAGGTTTTCAAGCAAGTTTTAACAGAGGTTTTTTTTACTGAAGTCAAAATGATAGCATATTTCCTCACGTTTTCATGACATTTCCATATATTTCAGCTGATTTTAATATTGACTTACTCCGTATAGTCTCGCTTCTTTTTTCTGATCTCCTCTTCAGACAGTTTGTTTTCCACGATTTTGGAGACCAATCCAAGCGCTCCAACAATAACTGGCATCACCGTCACTATCATGTTCCTTTTCACTTGCTCAATTTTTTTTTTAACTTCATGGCCAGCTGAATCGATGAAATTCACTTGGTGAAAGTTTGTCCCCTGACTTTTTAATTATCTCGAGATCTAGTATCTGGTCAGAATTATTCGTTCCATTTCCAAAGACAGACTCAATTTAAGCATCTATCACTCATCAACATGACCAAATTTTAGACTCTTGCCTAATCTCCAGGTGGGAAGCTTTCCTAACCAGGCATGCTTACACTTGAACTCCTTTTTAGGCAGTTTACTACGTACGCTTCTTCTTGTTCTTCTTGTTCTTCTTCTTCATTATAATTAGTTACCATATTTGACGGCATATGAGACTCACTGGTGTATAAGACGCACCCCACTTTCAACAGGGCAAATCAAGAAAGAATTAGGTATAAATATAACTATTATTATATTCTATGATTTGTTTTGGTTTGGCTTTATGGCATATCAACCATTGTAGGTTATTTTATACCATATCCATTTTATACCTATAAACAGTTTTATTTCAAACAATTTAGTTTTGCGTAAGTACAGTTTCAAAGTCAAAAACAGTTCTATTTCAAACAATTCAGTTTTGCATACAAAAACTGTTTTATTTCAAACAATTCAGTTTAGCATAAGTACGCAGTTTAAATGTCAAAACAGTCTTATTTCAGGCAATTCAGTTTAGTATAAGGACACACTTATTTCTAATTACCCTTACATAGGGCCCTATCAGGTGCTACCACTCCGGGACAGGGTGGACCTGGGAGTGATGGCAATGAAGCTGTACTCCGTATTTCCTAAAGCTACAGTATTACTGGAACCTCACTTTCAAATTGTTTAGTATAATATCCAGAATTCTAGTGATATGAAGAGGTCTTACCCGCTGCAGAGAAGCAGTCGGTGTATTCTGCAATTATAGCCGACAGGGCAAGTTAGTAAATGGTACAACGAAGGCAATATTTATGAGCGATTATTTTGATTAAACAAGCCTTGATTACAAATAAACGAAAAATAATAGAAAGAAAAAAGAACACCAGCCTGTAAAAACTTTATTATATTAAGAAAACAAAATAAAAATAAAGCAATAATTACAATTAAACAAAACAGTAAAGTTACCATCTTCAAATCCATAAAATTTCTCGTCTTTGTTATCAAAACTGATCCTTCAATACTCCTATCATCGTCGTTAAATCATGCATCATCTTTCGTTCCATCGAGTGCATTGCTTATGCCTCACTTTTTAAAAGATTTCACACCAATATCTGTTCTAATAAAACAGAAGTTGCCAGCTAGCAAATTTCGGCCGACAATCACGTATCAACACTTGCCTCATAAGATGCATGGAAATTTTAAACCATATCTTTAGTAAAAAAATGCGCTTTATACGCCATCAAATACAGTATTTAACGTGTAGGACAGCAACATCTTGGTAAGCGAGTTCGAACTCTAAACACTCTTCCACGGTCACATTCAGACTATCATCTTTGGGAAAGGCGTGAAGTCCCGTTTTTCTTTCCTTATCTACTCTGCTGAAACTATCCTGGTTGAATAGTACGATTACTGTTCTATAAAGAGTTTGGCTCTGACATTTAATCTTTCAGGAAAGTTGATATACCATCAAACAAAGGAACCAAACTAGTTATTTAAGTATGTAACTGGCTGGAAATTTAAAAATAGTGTCCAGTTTATTAGTTCTCGATAGGATAATTTGAAATCATATAACTGCTGAATCATCCCTATTCGATAGAAATATTGGAAACAATATACACGCATGCGCAGTATTAGTGTGAGATAAAGATGGTTGAAATCGGATAATTATGAGCAAATTATAAGTATTCAATATATAAAAATGCACTCATATTTACAATGGAACGTTGAAAATATAAATCATTAAGATTATCATCAAGTATTTATAAATTAAGCAAATTTCGGGAGAGAACAAACCATTAGTGATCTACACGCAATTAAACAAATAAACCTAACAAAATATCCACCTTGCCAAGTCGGCTGGGCCAGTAGAATACACTGACGGCTTATCTTCAAAAGGGTAAGATGTTTGAAATAGAACTATTTTGGACATTAAAACTGCGTACTTAAGCCAAACTGACCTGTTTGAAATAGAATTGTTTGAACTAGAACTAAACTGTGTGGATTTATCCGAATCTGATATTTTAAATGTTTTATTTAACATCGAAACTGCTTTTGACATCGAATCTGTGTACTTATGCTAAACTGAATTGTTTGTGAGAAAAGGGTTTTGACATTTAATTGTTCGTAAAACAAAAACTATATTCATACTAAACTAAATTGTTTGAAATTTAATTCGGCATTAAATGACCCGAAAATTTTTGATATGCCATAAAGCAAAATAAAAAATCGACCAACATTCAAACTGTGTACTTATGCTAAACAAAATTGCTTGAAATATAACTGTTTTTATGCTAAACCGAATTGTTTGAAAGAGAACTGTTTTGATATTGTAATTGTGTACTTATGCTAAACTGAATTGTTTGAAATCAAACTTTTTATGTGTATAAAATGGATTTGGCATTAATAACCTACAATGACTGATGGGCCATAAAACCAAACCAAACCAAATATCCATCGTTGGAGTCCACATGGTGTCGGGGATTAAAGATCTGGACTGTCACATCGGTCCTCTATATTCTCTCTAATCATTTTTCATGAATATACCTTTAACAGAATCGTTCAATAATTTAGGCGAATTACAATCTCTTTTACCGATTTGGTTTTTATTTATGCCTTTGTATAGTCGAATTATTGCATACTATTTCCGTCTATATTTTCTTGGATGTTTACATAATTTTCCTTAATATCTTGGACTGAATTTAAGCTAAACGTGACGTGTGTTCTACAGACTCCATTCCCTTTTTCATTGAGTTGCCTGTTGATATATGTTTGTCGTCCTGTTGATTTATTGTTTGAGAAGTTTTACCGTCGAGTAACTACTTATGAATCCTGTCTGTTTTCGTAGCTGATGTCCACTTAAGATGACTGCTATTTTTTCCGTAAATACTTATGAGTATAATTTATAACTGTTAGTTTGAAGCAAGATAAGAAGATCTTTATCAATGTCTTTACTTACATGTTTCTTGTACAACAGCCTCGCTATCTTATTTGTTCGTTCTGCCTCCTTGGACCTCTCTGCTTGTTATTATCTTCTCACATAAAACTCTAAAAATATTTGCACAGCACATATACACTCTTAATACAATATCTATTTATAGATCAACTTCTGCTAAGTAATTCATCCAATAAATTAAAAGAAAATGTTCTCTCGATTTTTTTTTCTTACTATTATGTCTGATACCATCTATTTTAGTCTTCACTATTTTTGTACTATCTCTGTTTTGATCTACTTAGGCAATTATTTTTTTTTAAATATATAACTCTATAAGACCCCCAAAATATTACTTAGCAGCACTATTTTTTTTTTTTGAAACAATCTTAACAGTAAATTTCCAGTTTGAGGAAAATCTAGAAAAAAAAAATTAGACATTTCATTAATTATTTTGAAAGTTTCAACTAGATTACTTTTCATTCGTCTTTTCTGTAAAGTCACCATTATCATCATCATCTTGTCACGCTGCTAGCACGAATCTCCCTGACCTTCTCGCTACCTGTCTCTATCGTCCATCGCTCCTGGGAGGTCTTCCAGGCTACATCCTGTATCGGCACAGAGATGTTGTAAATAGGTTCTAGTTGGTCGTCTAACCTTTGCTCGTTCATGTGAAGGGGTCCACTGGAGTATGTAGCTTATGAGTTTGTCCTTACTTCTCCAGCAGTGTCTGGCATGTCTGGTTCGTCTAACTTGGATAGTTTATGTGATGGGTGGTAAGTAGCCGTACAGCAGCTGTTTTTTGGGGTGATACCTCAAGGACTTGTTCAGTATCGCTCGCAGCATTCTTGTGTAGTTGCTGTCAAACTTTTTCTCCGTACGTTTCGTTAGCGTCCATGTGGTGCATCCATATAGCAGTATCAACATGATTTAAGTGTAATATTTTTCTTTTTTTTTAAAGAATTTTTGTTACATTTTACTTTATGTCCTTCCTTCTCAATATTACATTCAATTTCGATGTCTAAACACTGGAAAGCAGACTTGAGTAAAATATTCTGTATGTGGGCTTATTAGGGTTGCATATATATTTTAAAATCTTAGCCTCCCTTTACATACTGTTTCTAACAATCCAATCATTGATAGACAATTTTTATTCATTGGAATTTACGACATGTCAATACTTAGGTTATTTTATGCTGTAGACATTTCTCTTTAATTCCTTTGAAGCGTATGGATCTTATTTGTATTGGTATTTGCATCTTCTTTTAGCTTTTTTAAAAATGTTATGGTGTGTGGACTCTTGTGTTATTTTAGGCCGATTATTTTAATATCAAACGCTGAAACTAACTTTTAGGGAATCACTAATATTTTTTTTTAATCCAGGGTCCTAAGAAAAGAAACCTTATCATTAAAAACTTTCTAATCGATAAAGTAATTTTGATCGTATTTTTCCCATCATCATGAAAGAAAAACAATCAGTAAAATTCAACCCTGGACAAAAATATAAAGCCACCCTCAAAAATGTAGAAAAATATATTGCTTACAATTTTTAAATTACGAAAATCAGATATATGAATGATAAGGCATAAAGTCGATTAAATTCAAAATATGAAGAAATTTCAATAAATTTTTATATGTGTATTAGCATTTATGCTTAATTTTAAAATTTAGCTTTAACATAAATATAAGACTAATGAACAGATCTACAGAATATAAAGGCACATTTTTTAACTTATTATTTTGTACATTCGCCGTTAGCTTTGATAACCTCAAAAATTCGTCTTGGCGTATCATTAACTGTTTCTGAAATTAAACCGAAGGTATTTTTTCCTGTGCATCTAAGAATGCGTTTTTGAGTTCAGAAATTCCTGAGTACCGTCGACATACTTCATAAACTTTTGAAATAGTCAATCCGCTAAAATGTCCTATAGGATTGAGGTCTGGAGAGCTCGCTGGGTGATCAAGAAGTCCGATTTTTTCTTCAAGCAAGTACTTGTAGGAGAGTGAAAGTATTTTTGCTATTTATGGACCCCGACTATTGAACGTTGATTTTAAGTATATTGAAATAAGGGTTTAGTAGTTAGGCTTCTCCACAAGTTTAATGATTTAGTTTGGAATTAAGGTAGAATAAGCACATTGATAAAACAAATGAATGAATAAGGCCAGTGAAATAAATGAGTGAAGATATGCAACAAATAATGGTTGTGAAACGCCGCGGACAAAATGAACATTTAAAACGAGGCGACGAACAAAAACAAATTTATATATTACAACAAATAAACTTACATTGATACATAAAAAGACTACTGACTCATCTAACAAAATAATAGTGTGTATATATGTATGAGCTCGTGTGTGTATGTGTGCGTGTGTGTGTAACACAACTAAGCTACAAAAAGAATTGCAAGTTTAAAATGTCCTTTTTCTATGGTTTGAAACAGGTAGTTTCTCAGAGACGGGAAAGCGTCACATAGTCCTTGTATATGAATGTCTGCGAGGCATGGTGTTGCTGCTGCGGAAAAATTTGGTCAAAGAGAATGTTGCCGCTGCGAAGAAAATTGGTCAAAGAGAAGGTGTTGCCGCTACGAAGAAATTTAGTCAAAGAGAAAGAAGGTGCTAGAAGACGACGTATTTATAGAAAATACGCGTCTTGTAAGTGGCTCAAGACGCAGGACTTGAATTTACGCGCGCCGACGTAGTTGTAAGCATATCACGTGGTCCTCCTGGCCAATGGTTTCCTGAGACTGAACATTGAGCGTCCGCCATCTTTGTGGGAACAAGTGGCATACCGCCCAAAATAATTGATAGGAGTGTAAAGTCCTATATACTTCTTTATTATTGATGCATTGTGGATTACAGTATTATCTTGCAGAACAATCCACTCTTCTCCGTACCGACGGCGTACTTCTTGTGCGAAAGATAAATAATTTAGCATCTTCACAAGATCTGCTGCTTTATGTAGACCACTGACAAATTGTAGTTTAAGTTTTCCTAAAGATGAGAAGACCCCACCACCAGATCATAAGAGATCCTCCTCCAACATGGCCTTGTTGAGTAAATCTCTTCTGGAAAATTTTTTTGCGTACTAGTATTTCTGAAAGTCATCTGGACCGTCTAAATTGAATTTCCTTTCGTCCAAGAAAACAACTTTTCACCATTATTTAGCATATTCCAGTAGTTTCTCTTTGTGCTTCCTAGTTAACCTTGGATGATGAATTCTTTTTTTTTATGCTCAATTTTTTCGTCATTTGAATGCCTTCTCATTGTTCTAGTAGTGCAAGAAGCGTTCACTAGATATTTCTTTACTTTTGATGTTGGCGAAGGTTTCTTTTTAACTTTGCAACTAATTCTTCTCTTTTTAATTGTGGTGATAATTTTTTCTGGACTGCCAATCGGTTTTCTTGATTCATACTTATTCGGACTTTTCAAGTAATTGTAGATAACGGTTCAACTGCGTTCTCAAGCGTTCGAGATTTCTCACTGAGATTTTCCGACACTTTTCAGAACTGTAATCTCGCCTTTCTCAAATTCAGATAATTTAGTTCCTTTAGCTATTCATGTTCTTGTATTTTAAATATTACAGCTTTATTAGCGTTTATATTACGTACACTATATCTGATATTTTTTTCAATAAAATCAAGTCCTTTTTCTTTAGTTTTTATTGGTGATCTAATATTTATGTCAAAAATGAATTTTAAAATTTAGCATTATTGCTAATATACATATAAAAAAAGGAATTAAAAATTCTTTTTAATTTAAATTTAAATGTCTATTAATTTTATCTTTCATAAATCTGATTTTCATAATCAAAAATTGTATACACTATCTTTTTCTTCATTTTTGAGGATGATCATATATTTTTCCCTGGGGAGTATTTATATTCTGGTGTAAACACCGACTGATTTCAGAATACTTTGCATTTATTCTTTCGTGTTGCCACATTCATGTTATAATATCCGGCGGGAATGAGTTATCAAACCTCCCATAATTAATTGGTTCGCTAGTACTTTCTGCCTGATCTTCCGCCAATCTCGAGGGTGTGTGTATTGCAAAAGCGATGTGACTTTATAGAACTAAATTTAAAAATAAACGCTAAAACAACACACCAGTATAAATTATAAAAGCTTAACACTTACAAAGTAGTAATGCACATGCACAGATCAATTAACTTTGACTTTGATTTACACCCTCTGATGATGCCCCAAGATCGGTCAGAAAGTACGTTAGAGCCAAAATATTATGGGAAGCTTATTAACCAATTCCCGCCGGACATCATAAAATCGATGCGGCGCCTCGAAAAAAATGTTTACCCAAATGATATATATATTGTTTAATCAAATATGTATTAACGAAGAAATGCTGCCCAAATTCAAATATTCTAAATTATATATATATATATATATATATATATATATATATATATATATATCTTGACAGATAGTCATTATTCAAGTAGGCTTTGTTGAAGACCACAAGGGATTTCTTCTTTAGGATCTTCAAGTAAAGATGTTCAAGTCTTCTTTTTATATGTCGTATTTCGGAATAAAAGTGATAGATAAAAAGTCTCATAGTTAGACAGGCGCTTTCAAATATGTCATTGGCGGCCCTCCGAGGAATAATTGGTTGTGATGATTGTTTGATTACTTGAGGATCCTAAAGAAAAAATATTCACTGGTCTTCAAAAAGCCTTCATATATATATATATATATATATATATATATATATATATATATATATATATATATATATATATTGAAGTTTACCATTATGTTGGAAGTTCCAATATCCATACTGAGTAAACTATTGGATCTGTTTAGGAATTTGTTTGATTTCTTGCCGTTGAATTGTGCATCAATTATTTTGATGATTTTGTACTTGACGTTGAAGGGTCCCTGTTGAGCCAGGCAAAGGGTAGTTTCAATGTAATTTTGGCTTTTCATTGCTCACTTTGTTATCAATATGGGTTTTTCTGTAATGATCAATGAGAAGTTTTGACTTTCGTGTGATTAGTTCTGACTCTTTGGGAGTCAATTTTATTTGTCTATCATTGATCCTTTTTGGTAAAAAAACTGGATCTTTTTTTTAATTGCATTTTTGGAAGAGTGTTTTGTGTTTGAGCGGTAGATTTTGGGGATGATGTTAATTTTTAAAATTTTTCATTGCATTTTTTCTTTGCTTCTATGTGATGGATTTCAAGTGAGTTGAGGTTTTTCAGCTTATGCTTAAACTTTGTCCAACTGTTTGTTTCCAAATTAATTCGTTTCAAGAGTTCTGTAATTGGGTGATTGCTTTTTCTACTTAGATTTGTCCTGCAGGATACAATGGCGTAAGCATTCGACCCCATATAAGATATTACTATGCCCGTGGTGTAATGGTTATCGTCGTAGGAAATGGACACAGGACACGAGTTCAAATCCTGGATGAGACTGATTGTATTTCACATAGCACTAATACCCTTGGGAAAAGTTTGAATCCAATTTATTCTCCCTCTAGCTATGGGTAAATAGTAGGGCAGACTAGGTTTTTCAGCCTGGGGGGGGTAATTATTATAAGATAAGGAAAACTCTGAATTCAAACCTGTTAAACTCCGCTTAAAAAATTGACGTTGTGTCATATCCTGCCCAAGCGAAGGGGTTGGTAAATATGTATAAGATATTACTATCTTCCTAGCCTTAAAACAATCTAGTATTTCTCTCTCTTTCTTTTGTTTCTCTCACAAGATCTTTAGAAAGTGTTACGGTTTTCTTAATAGTTCGGGCATTGGATTTCGTTAGAGCAATCTTCTGTCATGTGATCTTGGCTCTTTAGCCACTCCTACCAAATGTTAGAGGTCCCGTGCAGCTATCGATGCGTTTTCCATATTCATGGAATTTAAAGCACCTAAAAAAAGCGACGATATACTGTGCTAATCTTTCAAAGAAGTACATTTTTCACTTCTTTTGTATTACTGGTTTATTGGATATTGCAATGTATTTGAGTTTAACCCTCTTTGGAAGGGTTAGGTTAATTGCCTGGCGCTTGAGGCCCCCATTTTTAAGTTAAATGTCGACGGAGCCCGAGGTATTTTGGTGACTGCCGGACGCTTCTGGGTACGTCCCTGTTACTGGACTCACCTTAAAAATGACCTTGTGCCACACACATACGCTTTGTGGGGCGCATGTCAAATACCAGAATGTATGTGAGTTTTTATTTCCTCACCACCCGTTCTAGCGGTTATCGTTTCGTTGACCGTGACTCCTTGCTTTCCAAAAGCTCTTTCAATTTCTTCTGGTGTATTAAGGACACTTCTTTTTTTCTTATAAATATGTTTGTTTGTTTGGGGTTTATGGCATATCAACCTTTGTAGGTTAATTAATGTCCAATCCATTTTTATACAAATAAACAATTCAGTTTAGCAATGGGGCACAGTTTAAACTGGTCTAAAACTTTTCTACATCAAGCTATTAAGTTTAGTTAAAGAGTTCTAATTCAAACAATTCAATTTAGTATACGCATAGTGTTTGTTTACACAAAATGTCAAAGCAATTCTATTTCAAACTATTCAATCTAGCGTGAGTACACAGTTTAAATGTCAAAACAGTCCTATTGCAAGCAATTCAGTTTAGCATGAATAAACAGTTTAGTTATATTTGACCAATTGATAGGACCCTATCGGAAGCTACCACTCCCGGCCAGACTCGACCTGGGAGCGATGGAAATGAAGGGGTTTTCTGCATTTCCTAAAACTTCAGCATTACTGAAGCCTTTCCACCAGATTGTTTAGTGTAATATCCAGGACACTTGTTGGGTGTGTTTTACCCCATTGCAGAGATTCTTTATTATAAATATTTTTGAGTGCTTGAGTCAATCAAGTGAGTAAGCCTTGTATTTGAAATTGTAAAAAGTTTTAATTTTGATTAAGATTTCGCCATATTTTTCTTTGTTCACTTTTTCTTTTTCTTTTTTTAAAAATATATTGCATTTTTATTTATCTCACCCGAATGTGTATTTGTTCAAGTGAAGAGGATTTTTTCAATAAAAAATAGAGACCGTTTAGTTAGAAAACTTTATTCCAATGATTCTAGTACGATAAAACTAGGGAATTATATTACTTTATTTTCGGTATAAGATTAGGGTTTTTCATTCAATAAAATTTGTTGCTTAGATGTGACACAAAGCTGAATGAATCGGGCAACCACTGAGATTCTAACTCACTCGTGAAAGTTTGCTTGTACTAGCTTGCTAAACATTACACCACCCTAGGTACCCTATCAAATTGTGGAGAGATTCTGTTTGTTTGTTTTTATTTGGAAAAAGCCATTATTAGGTTTTTTTTTCGTTGGTCCTAAACTCTACTGTTCACAATGGAGTACAGTTTATGATGGAAATTTACCAGTCAGAGGGAGCCCATTTGGCTTGGCTGAGACAGGGATAGACTATTAGAGTTGAGAGTAGGACTTCTAACCCCTAACAATTTCAGGTTTTCAAGGTAAAATGCTTAGTTTGTACAATTTTACAATGATCAAAGTGTTATTCTTTCAACGTGAGTGACTCTTTGCCACTGTCTTCCAAAATCTTTCAGATAAATAGGGTTGGGCATTTGTCTGCCACAAAATCAATTTAAGAATTCTTTTGGGACACTCATATTAGGTGCTAAAGCTTGACATGACCAGCCGGTTGACCGACTGGTGTTAATTTGCTGTCGATTCTTGGGAGGAAGTTGAGACCATGTATATATAATAAATGGATGACTCTTTTGTTCGAAAAACCTTAAACTGTGTAGGAATATTCAGCAATTTATGAGAAATAATAACACTTCACATTCAATATTTTTTATAAAATAACGTAACATTCGCTAAAAAAATATTCTGCAAACTTGAAAAATAATTTAAAATATTTTTTTCGGGGCGTTGACCACAATTGACACACATCCACTCAACTGAAAGATGAGCCCTCAGATAAAAATGGAATAAGATTTCTTCCGAACATTGGCTGTATCAGTACTACTGTTTATCCATACATGTACATCCATACACAATCTGGACGCTAATGGCCCAGTCGGCTGGGGCTGTAGAATACACAGACTGCATCTCTGCAGGGGGTAAGACTCAACCTACGAGTGGCCTGGATATAAACACTAAGCAATATGATGATGAAGCTTCAAAAATTCTGGAGCTTTTGGGGAATGTCCACTCTGGCCTGGAGTGGTAGCACTTGATAGGGTACCGAGGTATGGGTCAAATAAAACTAAACTGTGTGCTTATGCTAAACTAAATTGTTTGAAATAGAACAGTTTTGACATCAAAACTGTTCCATTTCAAACAGTAGAGTTTAAAAGTCAAAAACAGTTTTATTTTAAACAAAACATTCTAGCATACAAAAACAGTCCTATTTCAAAGAATTCATTTTATTATAAGTACGCAGTTTAAATTTCAAAACAGTCCTATTACAAGGTTGGTTTGGTTTTAAAAAGTAGAGTTTAAAAGTCAAAAACAGTTTTATTTTAAACAAAAAATTCTAGCATACAAAAACAGTCCTATTTCAAAGAATTCATTTTATTATAAGTACGCAGTTTAAATTTCAAAACAGTCCTATTACAAGGTTGGTTTTGTTTTGTGCCATATAAACCATTGTAGATTTTTAATATCAAATTGATATTTCATACATATAAGCAGTTCTATTTCAAACAATTCAGTTTAGCATAAGTACACAGTTTTGACATTGAAACTGTGTACTTATGCTAAACTGAATTATTTGAAATAGAACTGTTTATATGTATGAACTATGAATTTGATATCAAAAATCTACAATGGTTTATATGGCATAAAACCAAACCAACCTTGACGCCAATAAAAAGATAGAGAAAGGAAACAGTCAAAATGCTACTTGCTATTTAAACAAATATTGGAAGGAACATCCTACAAAACACTATCTGTACTGATACTTACCTCCCATACGACAAACCATGCAAATAAGGCGAACAAAGCACTGTTGGCGAAATAGGAACTCATTATAAACAAAGTTCTCATAGTGAATCCAAGAAATGGACGCGCCAATGTTGTCCGTCCAGCAAAAATGTTATCCCTTCTGCAAGGAAACAGTGGAAAATCTAGAGGAATGGATGATAAAATCAGATAGGGAATGAAAGTCATCATATCTGCGCATCCTGCTTATACACACACACACACACACACACACACATATATATATATATATATATATATATATATATATATATATATATATAACAGTGTATTTTTGTCACTATCTAGGTGGGTTTGTGGCAGACAAATGCGATATGATTTGGAGGGAGCTCAATATCTGTGATAAAGCTATTATATAATGATAAATATATATTAGTCTTTATATATATTTAATAGCATTTGTGTTTATCTGCGACTATCCAGTTTCATGCCGTCAATAATTGTCGTAATAAGGCGGAATGAAACCAATGGTGGCAGATAAGCATCCATGCAACTGAATATATATAAAAACTTATATATATATATATATATATATATATATATATATATATATATATATATACAAAGAGAGATAGATAGATTAACCAAATTAAGTATTTCTGTATTTATGGTAATAAAATGTTTTGGTTGACTTGTAAGATTTTTACGACACTCACTGGTTTGGTAAGGATATATATTTAATGACGTCTTTAATAATGTTAACATAAAACACGGTAACTAATTTTTTTGTTATTCATATTTTTCACTAGTGAACTTACTATCAAAACTATATCACCATACTAAGTCCTCAGGAAAAATGAAAGAATCAGCTGTGTGATTGTCCTTAATTTGCTTTAAATTTAACAAATGCATTGTTATGTGCATCAAAATAATTCAAATAATATTATTTAAGGATTAGACACCCGATACATTACGCCGTGTTTTGCTTCTTTCGTAAACTACCTGTTTATATATATAAATACATACATCATCATCATCATCATCAGGTCGCGCTGGTAGCACGGATATCCCTGCCCCTCACTCGCCACTCCTCCCTATCGTTCATCGCTCTAGGCAGGTCCTCAGGACAACATCCCGTATCCTCACACAGCTGCTGAATGTATGTTCGTGCTGGTCGTCCTGCTTTTGCACGGCCATGTGTGGGGGTCCATAAGAGCACATCTCTTATGAGTTCGTCCCTGCTTCACCAGCAGTGTCCTGCATGTCTGGTTCGTCTAACTTAAATAGTTTTCGTGATATGAGGCAGGTGGCCGTACAGTTGGTGTCTTTTGGGGTGTTGTCGCCAGGACTTGTTCAAGATTGCACGTAGCATTCTTGTGTAATTGCCGTCTAGCTTCTTCTCCAGCCGTTTTGTTAGCGTCCATGTAGTGCACCCGTATAGCAGTATCGATGTGACTGCTGCCTGGAAGAAACTGCGTTCCATTTTATCGGTTAGGTCTGATTTCCATATAATCGATAGCCTATTGATAGCTGTCCATGCTTTCGTTAACCTCGTGTCGATGTCCTTTTCGGTTGATTCGACGCTTTTTCCTAGTTAAGTGAATTTGTCTACCAGTTTAAGAGGGGTTCCGTCTAGTGTGGAGATGTTCCCCGTTTGATTATAGCACATATATTCCGTTTTGTGTGCATTAACATAGAGTCCTATGCTTGTTGCTGCTCGTTCCAAACTATGCAGTAGTGTTTCGGCTTGGTCGGGTGTATTTGCCAGTATCGCTATTTCATCGGCGTAGTCGGCGGCAGTAATTGTTTTTGCGGGGTACCTTCTGCATCTTTTCTTCGTCAGCTCGAAGCCATTCTCTTTGATTGTGACAATCGATGTTCTAAGTACGTGGTCAGACAAATGATAAAGAGGTACGGAGCCAGCGTGTCCCCTTGTAGTACTCCTGCTACAATGCCGAAGTATTCTGTGTCTCCATCTGGTGATCGTACTTTTACTTTGGTGTTTCTATAGAGAATCGTTATTGCTGCTACGGTTTCTTTACGCTAGTAGGATTTGTTCCATCTTTCCTCTCTGAATGGAATCGAAGGCCTTGGTAAAGTCGACAAATATTAATGTCGCTTGTAGGTTTTTTGCCCGTACACCTTCAAGGATTCTACAGATGGTTAATATTTGTTAGGTCGTGGATCTATTTCTTCGGAAGCCATTTTGGTTTTTCCTAAGTATGTTGTCGATTTTGGGTTCTATGTGGTTTCGTACTAGGGCATTGTAGATTTTGGCTGCTATGGATGTAAGTGTTATGCCTCGGTAGTTTTTGGCTAATCCGAGGTCCCCATTTTTAGGGAAGGGGAGTATGCATCCCTTCATCCATCTATCTATCGGATTTTGATTGTATACTGCATTACAGTGTCGGAGCAGTATGTCGTTGAATTGTCTGGTCTTCCATACTCCTGGGGGAATCTCGTCCAGCCCTGCAGCTTTCCTATTTTTAATTTTTCTGAGAACCGAGTCGAGTTCTTCTTGTGTGAACGGTCCTAGTTTAATGTCTAATTGTTTACTAATTATTCTGGTGATGGGTTCATGTGTTTTTTTCGGTGGATTTCCTAGTAGGTTTTCGAAGTGCTGTTTCCACAGTTTTATTCTTTCTTGTTGGTTTGCTGCTTTCAGTTTTGCTTTGGCTATATATATATATATATATATATATATATAGTCGACTGTATTTATAAATTGAATAGTGCTCAATATGAATGAGAGAGCCTATATATATATCTAAGAATAGCCTTAAATTGGAGCTCATAGCGCTTTGTTACTGTCAGTTTCTGGTCTATGCGATCTTTGATGAAACGGTCACATAAACGACGTTGGCTCGATGTCTATGCTCTCATAATACACACATTCACAAAGGGACACACAATGGCACACACACATTTATATATATATATATATATATATAGGTATTGTTTGGTCCAGTTAAACCGGTGTTGGGAGTAATTTTTTAAAAAAGTATATATATATAGAGGGTTACTGTGAGTTCAACGAGAAGAGTAAATGTTCTGAAATGTTAGTTGTTTGGATTTACTGATTCCTCTGTATGATCAGGATGTCACATAACTGGTTTCAGTTCAGAGTTTTCATGCTCTAAGACTGATTGCTCTACCATTTTTAAAGAACCCACTCTGCCCTACTATTTCATCATAGCTTGGAAGAGAACAGTTAGATTCATAGTTTCCCTTAGTGTATTAGCACAATGTGAAACGCCAACAGTATCGTCCAGGGTTTGAACTCGGGTAGCCGAGTCCCTTACCTATGACGATGACCATTAGACCATGGGCACCATGAATTGTAGATACTATTTACCAACCCCTCCGCTCGGGCAGGATATGACACAAGGTCAATTTTTAAGCGGAGTTTAACAGGTTTTAATTCAGAGTTTTCCTTCTCCTAGACTAGTTGCCTCACCAAAGCTGAAGAATTCAGTCTGTTCTACTATTTACCCATAGCTGGAGGGAGAATAATTGGATTCATACCTTCCCCAAGGGTATTAGTGCAATGTGAAATGCAATCTGTCTCGTCCAGGATTTGAACTCGTGACGCCGTGTCTATTTCCAACGACGATAACGTCTACACCACGGGCACCTCCATGAATTGTAGATCATATGTTGAATTTATTCATTGTAAAGGGGCCTTCATTGATGGATTTAATTCTGGTTTACTCCTGGGTTAGAGTATAGTGCTGTCCCATTAAACTTAATTGTCTGTGAAGATTTTTGGAAGTTTTGGAAATGGCTTTGTTGTTTGTTTCTTTCTTTGAGGTTTATGGCATATAAACCTTTGTAGGTTATTTAATAGTATACAAATAAACAGTTTTATTTCAAATAATTCAGTTTAGCATAAATACACAGCTTAATTGTCAAAAACATGTCTATTTCAAGCTATTCGGTTTTGTCAAACAGTTCTAATTTAAACAATTTCGTTAATTATAATTATAGATTTTGGACACAGTTAATGTAAAAAAAAACAGTTCTTCTAAGACAATTCAATTTAGCATAATTACAGTTTCAAAGTCAAAAACAGTTTTATTTTAAACAAAACATTCTAGCATACAAAAACAGTCCTATTTCAAAGAATTCATTTTATTATAAGTACGCAGTTTAAATTTCAAAACAGTCCTATTACAAGCAATTCAGTTTAGCATAAATATACAGTTTAGTTATATTTAACCCATAGATAGGTACCCTATCATGTTCTACCACCCCGGGCCAGAGTGGGCCAAGGAGCGATGACAATAACCGGGTACTCCGCATTCTCAAAAGCTTCAGCATTTCTGAAGCCTCACCATAAGATTGTTAAGATCATACAGGACACTTGTTGGGAGAGTCGTACTCCTATGAAGAGATGCAATCGGTGTATTCTGCAGCCCCGAACAACTGGGCCACCGAGGCACTCGTTGGTTGAATCTTACCCCTCTGCAGAGTAGCAGTTAGTGTATTCTTCTCCCCCAGCCAACTGCGACAGCGTGTCGTTTTGGGATTTTTTTTTCTAGAAGGGCTTATGCTTAAAGGTAGATTTATATATATTACATACACGTATTGAAAAAAGTAATCGTTTGGCTAAAAGAAAATTCTCCAGGTCGTGACTCTGGGGTCAATAAAGTTTTGGGGCCAAATAGATGGAATACCAAATCATTAGTGTTATATCAGTTAAGGCAAATGATTTTCTTTGTATCCAAATTTCTAACATCGAAGAATACAACAATTCAAAGTCTCAATTACTTTACGTTAAATATAGGTTACCTGAACAGATTTCATCTCTTACAAGGTTTGTTGTGATTATTTGCTTGGCCTTAATTTCTAATTGGATGAAAGTGAATTATTCTTACAATCAAAATGTCGATGCTAAGCATTTGTATCTACGAAGAGAGTGATATATAAATACCTATGTAAAACATTAAAAAGATCTACAGCCAAAAAAATATATATATACGTATAATGAATCAATTATGATTTTTTAAACAATAATTTTGTACAAAAAAAATGTTGTATTTCTTTTTAAAAATGATTTTTAAAAAGTTAGAATATCACTATTCCAAAAGAGAATCAAGTTTAATCTGATCGTCGTAAGTCATATCACCGGCTTTCATTCTAAAATGTACCCATATCTATCTATCTATCTATCTATCTATGTGTGTGTGTGTGTTTACAAACTACAGTGTAGGCTGGAATTGCAATTATCGTTTTCATTAAACACATAGAAACACGTATATTAATTTACATGCAAATAGAGACACATATATCAGTTTATTTACTTATATTTGCAGCCGCACACTCAAAAGTTCATACAATTAAAAAATACACACATAGATACAGTTGTGTTCATTTATGTATGAAGTTACCAAGGTAAGAATAAACGTAGGAAAATGTCCATAAAACTACAGATATAAGAGAGTTTTCGGGACCGGAGAAGAAGTATCTTATATCTGGGTTTGGCCTATTTTATATACATTAACACAGACTCTAATTTGGGACCAGAGAAAATCGCTCTTATATCAGGGTATCTTATATCAGGGTATATCATATCCGGGTTACACTGTAATATACAAACAGTTCCCCACATCATATTACACAAAATTATTCATTTGGAATTCACAAAAACTTTCTATAAATAATAAGAAAATTTATGATAATAAAAAAATCTGCAGTAGCAAAGTAAAACAGAATGGTCCCCTAAGCGATCATCATCATCATGTCGCGCCGTCAGCACGAATATCCCTGACCCTCTCTCGCCACCGCTCCCTATCGTCCACGGCTTCCGGCAGGTCTTCAGGGCTACATCCCGTATCGGCACAGAGCTGCTGTATGTAGGTTCAAGCTAGTCATCTTGCCTTTGCTCGTCCATGTGAAGGGGACTGCAGGAGTACCTTACTTATGAGCTCGTCCCTACTTCTCCAGCAGTGTCCTGCATGTCGGGTTCGTTTAATTAGGATAGTATTCGTGATGGGTGGTAGATGACCGTATAGATGCTTCTTTGTGGAGTGTTGCCTCCAGGAATTGTTCAATATTGCTCGCAGAATTCTTATGTAGTTGCCGTCAAGCTTTTTCTCCATCCGTTTAGTTAGTGCCCATATAGTGCATCCATATCCAGTATCGACACGACCGCTGCTTGGAAGAAACTGCGTTTCATTTTATCGGTCAGGTGTGACTTCCATATGACGAATAGCCTATCGATAGCGGTCCATGCATTTGCAAGTCGCGTCTGCCGAGCAGTGTCTCGTCAACCTAAGCGATAATCGCCTATAAACCTATGTCGTATAGCAAGCCACCCGAAGATCCAAAGAAATCTTACTCGCATATTAATTGGCTTAACAGAACGACCTTGAAAACAGAGGAGCTCACACAAAAAGCATTATTTAAAACAGAATATACGAACACAGCATAAGAAATCAAACCAAAAATACCGGAATTTACCTGTAAATTAAAAAAAAAACAACAACTTATTAGACCACTTAGAAAAACACGTAGAAACGTTGCAGTCTAAGCCAAGAAGGAAAAAATAGCCATGCCCACCATCTTAGATAAAAAAAAAAGAAACTTGTAAATATGTGATAAGAGCTCATATGCAAATACAGCCACGAAAACAAATATCTACTACGTCACTTGAAAAGTAAGAAATGTGGAAACTAAAAAATGAAAGCATAAAACAAAATAAATCAACAACTAAATTACTAAATAGTTAATGATAAAATGTAAAGAAATTAAACAAATAAACAAATAAATAAATTACTTATAAAGAGAATTTAGTTTGCTTGGGTTTTTTGGCATATTAACAATTGTTGGGTATTTAATGGCAAATACTTTTAATCAATATATATCAAATATTTGATTTCTAAACACATTTTGTAGTGTACATTTTTAAATCAGCTTGAGTTATTTTTTTTTACACAGTTAAATGGTTTCATTTATTTCGATCTAATAGGAACATTTCTCCAAAATATTAATCATATCCTCTTACACAGTTTAATGTTTTTAAGTATTGTTATGTATCACTAACAATCTAATTAAACATCAGTCTTTTACTTACTCCCGCTGAAATGTAAAAACTCTTCTATTTCAAATAATTCAATTTAGCATTAGTTATTTGTTTGCACACAGTTTAAATGTCAAACAGTTCTATAGATAGGACCCTATCAGGTGCTGCCAAAGCGGACCAGAGTGGGCCTGGGAGCGATACAATGAAAAGGTAATGCTGATTTACCAACGCTCCAGCATGACTGGACCCTCACCATCAGATTGGTTAGTGTCGTGTCTATACACTTGTTGGAGGAGTGTTACTCCTCTGCAGAGATGCAGTCGGTGTAGTCTGCAGTCACAGCAGACTGGTCTAAAGTTGGTTTAATGTCATATTCCAGACTCTAGTTACTTTTACTCAACTGCAGACATCGAGTCGGTTTATTCTGCAGCCCCTGTCGAAGGGGCGGAGATGGTTTAGATGTACTATAGCCACAATTAACGCCATGTGCGAAATAGACATATAATGTTCATAATGATAGAACATATAAAGAACATAGGAATCTCGAAATTCGAAAACACGTGACGACTTCTTGTTCAGGTACGAAACCCTTTTATTACTTTTGAGTTAAAGGTTTCCACACAAGGAGAGTGACACAATCTTTTTATGTTGGCTTCTTCATCTGGCCCAAATCTCATGCGGCACCCATGGCGCGCAAATTCGTCTCGACTCAGCGAGCCCAAAAAGTCGACCGTCTTCGTCCAGTGTCTAGTCTCAACTCTCCTGAATTTCTTCAAATCTCCCGCAAACCTCCACGCGCTTCTGGTGCGTGACATCACCCGCACCCTGTCAACCCGTTCCGTCATCACGGGCTATTGTGACATCTCTGAGTGGCACGTCCGCTCTGTGCACACGCGCACGCTCGTGTTAACACTTGCATCAAGTTTGCACCTAATTAACCCATGTGCTGAGCGGAAAGGTTCTCAGCCTAACTAAACCCAAAGGCATGAACCGAAATCTCTCGGCTATTATATTACATAGAGCCATATATTGGACACTCATTGGGGGATTCTTGCTCCTCTGCTGAAATGAAGTCAGTGTATTCTACAGCTACCACCAGGACCATTTACCATAAATGAAAAAATATACGGGTAACTAAGTGCCAAAATATACAAATAAAACAAAAAATGGAAGTAATAATCAGATTATGTTAGAACAAGACAGGTGGATAAACGATGAATTGATAAAACTAGGAAAATAGGAAAATGTAGGGGTAAAAATTAAAGTATAAGTGTAGAATAAACGGAAACCGGAAAGCCGTGAATCAAACAAAATGGAGTAGATTAATGAACAATCATAAGGATAAAGAAATATAAACGCATAGATAAGCAAGCCCTACTCAGAGTGACCATAAAATGATACCAGCCCCCAAACTCCCAGCATACATTATATAAATAGACACCAACTATGTCCAAAATCACTTGGTCATTTTCACGCATTGTCGAGCAACCAACACCGTTTTAAGAGTAATTCTTAACCACACTTTTATGCTGAAGTCTTCGTATCTAGATCACAGTATAGACCAGTTTTCAACTGACGAACGAAGTGCATTTTTCTCTTAATGTTTAAAATGACCAAAAGGGTTTTTCCGGGAATACGCGGTGAATTCAATAAGTTTCCAGCCTATTTTTGCACAGGAATTTAAAATTGTTGTGGTCTCTTGAAAATTCAGTATGTTATTGCTATACATCTTATGTGATGACTGATCAATTTTTATGATTTCTGGTTTAAAGGAACAGCTACATCAGGAAGTGGAGTACGCCCTACAAAAGCCTGATTGTCACAGCTGGTAAATTTCAAAAATGCAATCTGCAAGTGACGACACTTCAGAAGAATGATATGCAATAAAATTCTGTTTTAAACTTGGAAAAAAATGATGCCACAGAAACGTATGGAATGCTTCAGACTGCTTTTTGACCATCTTGCATGAATCGAGCATCAGTTTTTGTGTGGCATAAGAGATTCAAGGAAAGCAGGGAGTCTGTGAGGGATGATGAGAGGTGTTGGAGGAGTAAGGAAGTTAATTCACCAGAGTTGATTAGCTGAAGGCTTATGGTTATGGATTACTTTGTGCAGATTTTAAGGGAGTTCAGGAAGAGATTCGGTCGGAAGAGGCCAGCACTCTTCAAATCGGTTCTGTGGCATTTCCAGCAGGACAATGCACCAGTCCACAACTCCATCTTTGTCACAGACTATTTGACCAAGATGGGCAATAACACAGTTCCTCACCCTCCCTATATTCCAGACTTTTGGTCCCTGGAACTTTTGGGTATTCCCTAAGCTCAGAGGCTGTCGGTATGAGTCAATTGAGGAGATGAAAGAGGCTGTGGCGAAGGTCATTGACACGCTCATACAAGAGGACTTCCATGGGGCCTTCCAGAAGTTGTTGGAACGGTAGAACAAGTGTATTGCAGCCGGAGGAGATTACTGCGAAGTGGAGTAGTGTTTCATGTGTGTACTATCAATAAAAGTGCCCATACGAAAAAAGTCTGGAAACTTAATAGAGAGAGATGCTAAACGTTTAACTTAGGAAACGTTCTTTCAGTTGAGTTTTTTTTAATATTTCTCTGTAACTAAGAGGGAGTTCCAAAATTTTTCACATTACTTATTTATTGAATCAAGTATTCTTATATTTCATAGGGACAAAATTAAAGACATTCATATAAAACTGGGGATAAATAAAAGAAAGCTGTGACAGCTTTATTCTTTTTGTACCTCATAGAGAAAGTGCTTCACTTTTTGAATGCTCTCAAAAAGGCTGCAACGCTAGATTATATAAGTTTTGAAAAGAATAAATGAAAGGACTTCCTAACAAATAATATTCGCACCCAGTAATCACTGTTGCATTTGTATGTTTAAAATGAGATATTCTGAAAATATTTATATACCGAAGATCGATATGAATACCTTGCTTTATTTACTAATACATCTTCGCTGAACTTAAAGATAAATGGATGAGTGAACAAACGACTGATGACATTCAACAAGAATTAACATATTAACGTATTCTACGAGTGATAGAATCGATCAAAAAAGATTCCATAAGAAGAAAAAAAGCATTTCTGGAAATTGGACCAAAAGCGCAATTCGAACATTCCAAGAATTAAAAAAAAAAAAGCAAAAGATAAAACTATCGAATAAAAGAAGAATGATGGCTTTAATTGCAGAGAAGATGAGGAAAAAAGGCGCAAAACTTGTTTGATGGAAGACCATTATCCAAAAAGGAATTCCTAAAATTAGCATTAAATCCTGTCTTTGAAAAAAAAAATAAATAAATAAATAAATAAAAGTAAAAAATAAAGAATGCAATATCGCAATATTTATTGAGCATCCTTCGGAATAATGATAAAAGTACAAACATTTATATATGCGTGCACACAGTTTGATTATTTCCCCCGAACGTTTATTTATGTATAAAGGCTTTTAAATAAGAGCTTTTGCGGTAAAATATACATTGATAAATAATTCGATTTTCTCGAATATGGTATTAAGAAAACGCATACAAAGGCTCGATGTGAAAATTGTTGAATGTATTTGTTCTTTGCCATTGGCAATGTTTTCCTTTTCGCATACATTGATATTAATTTTAGTTTAGAAAGCCCGGATGATTGTTTTTTTCTTTTCGCTTATATCCATGTAATCGATTTCATTTTGATTCTAGATATCATATGCGGATACATACATACACACATATACACCACCTTTATATATATATATATATATATATATATATATATATATATATATATATATATATATTCCCATACATACGAAGATCATTAAATAAGTTTCAAGATTTTTTCATATAGCCTCTTTTGTTCATAGTACACACATGAAACTCTAGTGCCCTTCGAAGTAATCTCCTCCGGCTGCAATGCACTTGTTCTACCGTTCCAACAACTTCTGGAGGGCCCCATGGAAGTCATCTTGTGTGAGCGTGTCAATGACCTTCCTCACAGCCTCTTTCCTCTCCTCAATTCTCTCATAACGGCAGCCTCTGAGCTTAGGAAATAAGCAAAAGTCACAGGGAGCTAGGTCTGGACTATAGGGAGGGTGAGGAACTGTTTTGATACCCATCTTGATCAAATCGTCTGTGACAAGGATCGCGTTGTGGACTGGTGCATTGTCCTGCTGGAAATGCAACAGAACCGATTTGAAGAGGGCTGGCCTCTTCCGATCGAATCTCTTCCTGAAGTCCCTTAAAACCTCAACATAGTAACCCTAACCCTAACCCTACCCCTTTGGACAATCAACTCTGCTGTATTGACATTTTTAATCCTGCCACGTCTCTCATCATCCCTCAAAGACTCCCTGCCTTCCTTGAATCTCTTATGCCACTGAAAAACTGATGCTCGATTCATGCAAGATAGTCAAAAAGCAGTCTAAAGCATTTTCATACGTTTCTGTGGCATCATTTTTTTCCAAGTTTAAAACAGAATTTATTCCATATCGTTTTTCTTAAATGTCCTCACTTCCAGATTGCATTTTTGAAATTCACTAGCTGTGACAATCAGGCTATAGTAGTGTGTATTCCAATTCCTTCTGTAGCTATTCCTTTGAGCCTGAAATCATGAAAATTGGTCAGTCATCTTATAAG
Organism: Sepioteuthis lessoniana; assembly: GCA_963585895.1. Lineage (NCBI taxonomy): Eukaryota > Metazoa > Mollusca > Cephalopoda > Myopsida > Loliginidae > Sepioteuthis > Sepioteuthis lessoniana. Next base: position 20,609,214 of record OY757919.1, read on the forward strand.
ATGTATAGCAATAGCATAAGGAATTTTCAAGAGTCTACGACAATTTTAAATGCCTGTAGAAAAAGTCTGGAAACTTATTGAATTCACCTCGTTCAGACAGGTGGATATTGGTATTTGACTGTGATAGGGAAAGTGAAGTTCGAAGATGTTTAATGGTAGATATTGCAACACTGCTTTGAAGGAGGTGTCTCGATTTCCCAGTAGCTTACATGCTTGACTGTGTCATTGTAGTAAGCGAGTTCAATCTCTAGTCACGTTATGACGTTTAGTTTCTTATTATATACTGACCCTCGACCAAGCCCTCAATCAAGAGGTGCCCGTGGTGTAATGGTTATCGTCGTAGAATATGGATACGGCGACACGAGTTCAAATCCTGGACCTGACTGATTGCATTTCACATAGCACTAATACCCTTGGGAAAGGTATGAATCCAATTATCCTCCCTCAAGCTATAGGTAAATAGTAGGGCAGACTAGGTTCTTCAGCCTTGGTGAGGCAATTAGTCTAGGAGAAGGAAAACTCTGAATTCAAATCTGTTAAACTCCGCTTAAAAATTTACCTTGTGTCGTATGAGGTGTTGGGTAGATAGGATCAAGATATGCACCCGGGTAAATAAGCGGAAGAACAGTGGAAGCAGGTGAACGTTAAACAATAATATAACCAGGGCACAGACAGCTTGATTCAGTTGGTGACAATATGCAAGCGTGAGAATCAGCTTGCAGACTGAGGGCTTGCAGCCCTCAGTGACCCACAGTTGAGCAACCCCATGCCAAGATGAGAAAGAAGTAATGCAATTGTCGAAGAAGAACTTGGGGTCAATATAGCAGTCTGTCCCCGTCTCCAACATCACCCCTTCAAGAATAAAGTGTGAGAGATTATATTTTTATGAAGAAGTGTATCCGTTCGTTCGTTCTTTGAAGTTCGTCATTATGTTTGATTATGTCCCGCATATATTTGTATATGTATTATGATTATACAACATCCTTACAAATATCCTTGAAAAAGGTATGGGTTTCCTTATCTCTCCGCTATGGTTTAAATAGTGCCACTATTGTTCAATAAGGATGGCTTTGTTACAATATAACCAATACAATTTGTTATAACATTAAAACAAAATGTAACCAACATAACTATTTAGAAGATTATAGTGTTTGTTTGTGTTTGTGTTTCTAAAATAAATTTTTTCATAAAATGATTATTTGCATAAATTTGTTTATCATCAAGCTGAGCGTAGTTATGCCACCCATCGAGAATTGCACTGATTAGTATTGCTCTGTTGTAGCATATTGACCTCCGACCCAGCCGTCGATCAAGGAACAGGTGCATCCGGTCGAAGATATCAGGGGATAACCTTGTCTGTAGACGGGTTGAATTCGGTGCATATGTGACGCTCACAGGAAGCAGGTGGATGTCAAACAATGATATGACTCGGCGCAACAGGCTGTTCAGTTAGTTGGAGTCAGAGTTTGGAGTCATTTGTTGCAGTTCGAGGCAGTGAGAACCAGGGCCCCCGGTTGAGCAGCCAAGCTGAATGAGAAAGAAGTGCTGCTAAAGACAGAGGAACTGGGGGCAAATATGTTGCAGTGTATGTTCAGATTCCAACTCACCTCTCACTCATAACCCTTTTGTAACCCTTTTGCAACCATTTTGAATAAAGTGTGTGAATTATATTTTTCTAAAGAAGCGTGTTCGTTCGTCATTATTGTGTTGACTATGTTTCTGCATGTATCTGTATATGTTACACTGTAACCTCACTCGATGAGCAAACACACGAACACATGCATATACAAGTACTTGAGCGTTGGTCCGGTTACCTACTATTTGTTAAAAAAAATAGATATATCCTTGATCAACTTGAAAATACACGTTAACATCTTCCTGTTCTTGAGTCCGGTAAATAAGGAATTTCTAACATCGGCAATAAATTGAATCGCATTTTTCTCTGACCACGTGTCTGACTTTTTCTTTCCTGACTCCCCTGGTCATTGCCTGTTCATCTCCTGATTTTTTTCGGGACACCTGCAACGTCATTCATTTTGAAGATCTGCCCTATGATTTATTTATTTTTAATGTGTTTTTATTTATTTTTTATGTGTCTTATAAGCTTATTTAATTAACAATTTATATTTCTGTTTATCCATTCTTTTACGATAATTTTTGAAATATTTCTTTTTTGTCACTAAATAGAGTATTCATCTGTTCAATTTATTTCATACAAATAATCGTTTTGCAGCTGAGCTCCCAAAATGGACGTCGATCTCGAACCTGAAAGATAAAACTTCAAAACCAGAAACATTTAAGTTGGAAAGGTTAAAGTATAGTAGGAGCTATAGTCATTAGATTATGCGCATTTTCAATCAAATTAAATGAGTCTTTTATTTGACAAAGAAATATACGTTCAATATCTTTAAAGTGCTTTTTTTTAAACTTTATAAAACTTGATTATTGTATTTCAAACGATACTACAAAGCATTTGAGCCTATTTCATCGGTTGGTAATTCTATTTCACCTACATACTGTAACACTCGTTTCTCGGTACGGAGATCGCACACAAACTGCAAAATGTAAATTTAGGCGCAGGAGCTCAGGGCTCAAAGGGTTAATTATTCTGCGAAGAAATAAATAATTGAAGTGAAAAGGAAATTCATGGGAAGGGAAAAGAAACTGTAACATAAAAATGAAAGAAATCCGACGAAACAGGTGGAACAGATCAATAGTATGAGAAGATAGAAAGATACTTGCGTGTTGTGCAAGAGAAAGGGATCAAATGACAAATGAAGTCTCATTACAGAAAATGGAATACACATAAAATGGGAGGGGGCAGAAATGAAGGAAAAAGAAAATAAGAAGAAAAAGACGTGATAAACAGAAGGTAAATAGAGAGAAAGAAGGGTTATGCCAGTTGTAATCAAGGAGAAGAAGAAACGAAAACGGAAAAAATAAAAAATGAAAGAAAATAAAGAATTTGAATTTTACTATTCAGTGTGAGGATAACAAAAGGCCCACCCTGTTCCTTAGGACTTTGCAAAGGAGAAAGACAATTACACAAACAAGCCTACCTATTGGCCATGGATGGCGACCTGTAATGATGAAGGACGGGATCCTGAGCGGTCAACAACACTGCACTTTTGACCTAATTGGATTGAGTCCAAGTTATGACATTAAACCATCTGATGGCGAAGCTTTGTAACGTGTTATGATAGGTCCAAGGTGGTGTTCGTGGTGTAATGGTTATTGTCGTAGGAAATGGACACGGCGACACGAGTTCAAATCATGGACGAGACCGATTGCATTTCACAAAGCACTAATACCCTTGGGAAAGGTATGAATCTAATTATTCTCCCTCCAGCTATGGGTAATTAGTAGGGCAGACTGATTTCTTCAGCCTTGGTGAGGCAACTGATCTAGGAAAAGGAAAACTCTGAATTCATACCAGTTAAACTATGCTTAAAAATTGACCTTGTGTCATATCCATCCCGAGCGGAGGGGTTGGTAAATATGGATAGGTTCAAGTTATAAACAGAACGAGCGGCTAATTTCTGGGGAAGAAGAGAAAGAGAAAAGAAAAAAATAGGAAGAAAAAGGACAGACTAGAGTTTACGATAGAGAGCAGTTGACCAGAGTGACTTAGGCCAAGACATCTGAGAGTAAGTCAGTCACGGATGAGTGACTACGTTAATTAAAAATGACTAAAAACCCGAAGGTTCCAAATCGACTGCACATATATGGAACCACAAGAAACGGATATGGTCCTCCCTCCAACATCAGGGGTAAAGTAAGGTGACAACTCAGTTTGAGGGTGTTGGCTAGAAGGTGTGACAAGAGAAAGACAAAGTGAGTTGTATACAAGCAAGGTAGATGTAAAAACAGACGAAAAATTTTGGGCCCCATTTGGGCTCCGAAAAGGGGCCTGCTCCAGACGCAAACCCACGAAGACAAAACAGCGAACAAACACATGAGAACAGAAAGAAAATACAGAATGAAAATTAAACGGTTGTGCTTGCTCTCTCTTTCTCCTCATCACGTGTTGTTTCTCTTGGTCTAGCTCACGCTGTCGACTCAACTTTCATACTCTCTTTCTTTCTTTCTCTGGGTGACTACTTAGAAAGTTTAGTATTTAACACAATTTTGTGTTAGTGGACTAAGACAAAATTTCCAGTGTTCGTCAACTTTTCACAAGGGAAGGTCACAAGAGGTTCCGACAACTACTCGACGCGTAAAGATACAGCCATTAACATGTTAGAGCACGTGGTAGTACCACCTTCTATTCGGTACCGTTATGGTAGAGCTTTAGTTCTAGTGATTTGGTAAATGTGGAGAACCCCTTCGTGGCCATTTCTCCCAGTTTTACTCTGACAGGGAGTAGTATGGTCGATGGGTCAAATAAAACATTTTGACATTTAAACTGTGAGCAAACAGTTGACTTACGTTGAATCGAAATATGACTATTTAATTTTGTGTACCTGATATTTAATTCAATTGTTAGGGATACATAGCAGTTCCTCTTAACTGTGTACTGATGAATGAGTAATGTTGAATAGAATTATTTGTGCTCATCAGCCATTCTTTAAATTCTTTTACTGTGTGCCTAAATCGATGTGTCACTGTTACATGGTGATGCTTTAAACCTTTTAACTGTGTGAAAATGAAATGGTCTAGTTTTGCAATATTTGAAACCATTTTAGTGAGTGCAAACAAATAATTAATTCTAAATATTACTATTTGTGTTAGAATACGAAAAACAATTTAACTGTGAGCAAACAAAAGTAATACTCGTTTGCTAACAAATTAGTTCTGACTAATTTAAAAATAAGCTTGCCAACAAACTGTTGAGTAACAAATCGTATGTGTAACCATTTAACTGTATGCAAACAAATGAGCACTGCTTCGTTTAAAAACTATGCCTTTATAAATCATATATGATATGTATAAAGAGCATTGAGCATTAAATAACCTGCAAGGTTTATTTTAAACTCAAGGAAACTCAACCTTATTGGATCGGCGATTGGTTGGAGAAGGCCAATGTGATCAATTAGTTGGTCATGTAAAAATTTAGCATTATTCTTCAAATTTCTCTTATTGTTATGTTTTGATCTTTTGACCCGGCCCAAAATGCCATTCAAGGTGATGCACCGGAAGGAAGTGACACATTCTAATGGCAGTTATGAGAGGAAATCGCGTGGGCGGAAATTGGCTGATGAAATGGGATGAGGTAAAAAAAAAATCCCATAATACTCTCATAGACTGACGCACAGGAAGAGAGTGACCTCTGAACTGCATGACAGTTATTTCCGCTCGATGACGATCACACAGGCCATTCCAAAGATAGCGGAAGTGACACATCCCAATCGCCAGATATCGGAAGAAATTGCAGAGGCGTGGAGGCGTGTCAATATCACCGCGTGGGAGTTTGAAGGTATTATAAGGCCGACGAATTGAACAGAAGGAAGTACAGGCGAGTAGAGCTGGAGTGGGAGTTAGACGAGATGTAGTAAGGAAAGCCAGCACCCAGCAAAGTGGACTCCAGGGCTCCGGTTGAGCAGCCCTGGAGAACGAGAAAGACACAACGCTGACGGCCATAAAATTGGGATCAAAATATTTCAGTTATGTTCGGTCTCCAGCTCCCTCTCACACGCACACTTTGAGTAACCCTTTGTACCCTTACAAATAAAGTGAGAGGTAAATATTTTTATAAAGAATCTTCCTGCGTCTTTATACTGCGTGCGTCTTTATCATTGCGTCGGTATGTATCCAGTATATATATATATATATATATATATGTATATTTCTGCATGAATCAGCAGATGACAATACAACATTGTAAGAAACAAATACCCAACCCATTTTATCTTATATTTCGCTAAAAGGCGGTGGGTGAGAGTCAATCACCTTGAGAAAAAACGAGACATATGATACTAAACCGCTATGTATGCTAATACTTATGTGGTACAAAGAGTACCCTTTCCTTACCGGTGAATTTAGGTTCACTATTACTTGGAGAAGTAGCAGCTTTTAGGGTCCTATTTTTGAGTAAAAAAAAAAAGTTCAATGCTTTAAAACGATACAGCTGTGTGAAAATAGTTCAAATTAGGACTTCTTGATGATTAGAATAACTTATGTCCAATAGCAATACTGGAAACTATTCTAGTGCGTGCAAAAAAAAAAAAAGATCGCTATTAGATAGAATTAGTATTAAAAGATAAAAACAAATGAAACAATCTGTGTGCAAACTAATGATTTATAACTCTTTGAATATAATTGCCAACAAAAATCCACGTATATATATATATATATATATATATTCACATTTAAATGACTTGACATCAAATAATCTACAGAAGTTAATATACCATAAAAACCAACCAACCAACCAACCAACAAAATTAGACAATATTATTAATGATTAACAGAAATGCTTTAAAACATTTAATATCTGAGCAAACAAATTATTAATATTGGATATAATTATTATCTTTAGTTATTAATACTTGAACTATATAACGGTGTCCAAACAAATGAGATCTAACTCGTTTCAAAATAATGTTAACTATACACTATACATGAACATTATTTGAGACTGAAAGGTTTATATGCCAAAAAATACCAACCCACTGACCAACCAACCAACAACTTTACCAATTAACGAACACTTATTGACATAAGAATTCAGTAGAACAATCCTGATGACGTATCTTATCGTATACATTCTCTAGTCCAATAAGGTCGTCTGTTCTTTTATATATATTTTTAATATCAGTTTATCAATACTTTAAAAAGTCAGTTTTTATTAATTCAAATTCAAATATTTACAATTAACACTGTCTGCAGATATATAAAGCAAACCAAGGCAGAGAGAAATCGGTGGCCTGGGTACGAAACTAAAGACCAAGTGATAGTGAGGCTTCTGTTTCAGCGCACTGTGGAGTGTGGAGTAACTATTATTATCAGATTCCCTTTGATCGAGAGTGTTTGTCGCTTTGAGGGTCTTATCTATGAATCAAATAGATATCTTTAAAAATATTAATATAAGAAAGGAATTGGTGGTGACCGTAATCAAGGGTGACTTGAAGACTAACTTTTCAATAGCAGCTACACCGGGTGTAGGGGAGTGTTCACCTTTCCCTGGATTGCTCCATTTAATCGTTGATACGTACTTTATAATGCTGAGTGTTAATCCTGGCGGTATAAAGTACCATTTATTGTCTCTCTGCTATGACTCGACCTTGGATTGAACCAAAGTACGCCAACCCATTTGCGAACACCCTTTTTACTAGACCAATGGTCCGGTATACTTGAAGCATAATTCTGTGCAAATATTTGTTTGCAAAATGATTACTATAATTTTTTTTAAAATTCTAACTGAGGACTATTATTTTTATACTTCTGGCAAGTTTTTCTCTCCAATATTAGCTGACAGTCTTTCATTGGAGTCTGAGTAAGGGCAAGTCTCCTCAGGTTCCCAGGGCTCTGATCGATCTCAACAATACTGTAGTTTGGATGGTCTCGGTCCGTCCTATTAAAATCTCTTCCAATTCCATTGAGGAACGGTTCCAAGCTCATCAATCCCAAATGCTACCACCGTCAACCGGACATTCCATAGTAATCTTAGGTCTCTAGCAAGGTCTAAGCACTATTCTCTTTTTTCGTTTTCTTTAATTTTCCCTCTGCGTTCTGCTTGGACGGCAAATTCCACCATACGGCAAACTCTCTTTTGGTAATAATCACTAGGTCAGGTCTTCTAGCCGGTATTATTATTATTTTTACTCATTATAGTTTTTCACATCAGCGTTTGCTGGTGGTTTTTCACTGGATTCTGAGTGACAGCAAGTCTCCTCAAGTCTCCAGGACTCTTCTCAGTATTCTGGCCGTTCTCAATAATGCTGTCGTTCGGATGGTTTCCACCCGACTGCCGGCTTCCAAGTCCTCCAGTCCCTTTAGTAATCCTTTAGTTACTGTTCCAAACGCATCAATTACAATTGGTATAATTGTCACCTGCATGTTCCACGGTTTTTTCAATTCCCTTGCGAGGTCGAGGTACTTATCCTTCTTTTCACATTCTTTCAGTTTTATTCTGTGCTCAGGCGGGACAGCAAAGTCGATTATTTTGAACTTTAGTATCATACCCAGGCAATCACAAGTTTTATATTCAATGTATTCACTGGAGTTTGAGTGACTGTAAGTTTCCTCAAGTCTCTAGGATCCTCTTCAGTATTCAAACCGATCTTGATAATGCAGTCGTTTGGATGATCTATACTCGTCTTCTGATGTTTAAGTCTTCTAGTCCTTTTACCAAGCCTTTGGGGATTGTTCAAGGCGCGCCTATTAAATTAGTATCACGGTACCCTTCATATTCTATAGTTTTTATTCTTTTACTCTTTTGAGAGTTCATCACACCAGCGTTAGCTGATTGTTTCCCACTAGAGTTTGAGTGATAGCAAGTCTCCAGTAATCTTCTCAGTTTTTTGGCAGATCTCAATAATGTTGTGATTTGGAGGGTCTTCACTCATCCTCTTATTTCCAAGTCTTCCAGTCCCTGTACCAGTCCTTTGGTGACTGTACCAAGTGTGCTAATTACAATGGGTATCACTGTCACTTTCATGTACCTTTGTTTTGTTTTGTTTTTTGTTTTGTTTTTTGTATTTTAGCAAGGTCTATGTACGTATCTCTCTTTTTGATTTATTTCAGTTTTACCCAGTGGTTAGCCTGAATAACAAAATCCACTATTCAGCAGGCTTTCTTTTTTTGTTGTTGTTGTTGACTATCATTAGGTCTGGTCGTCTGGCCGAGATTAGATTATCCGTTTTTGTCTCAATATCAATATTATTATTATTATTATTATTATTTTTTTGAATTAACAAAATTGTTTGAAATTGTTGGTTTTAGATAGGAATATTTGATACCATGTAACTATTAACAAAGAAATGCTTATTCTAATATAATAAAATGCAATTAAAAATATGATAGGGGAACCTTGAAAATATATATAATTCTGAATGTAATAGAACGTTTAAAAATGAATAAAAATTCAGCATTAAATAAAAGATAAATAGTTCATATGCCTATTTATCATTAAGGGTTTTCGGACTATCGTCTTCATCTTTATTGTTATTTCCAAAACTTTTCGGCCGATATGTCCTCCGAAAACCCTTAATGATAAAAATCAACAGGCTTCGTCTCAGAAATTTATACAACTAGTTCATATGCCGTTGAACAAATAAACCAAGGAATATCTAACAAATAATTGGTAGGAAATAAATGGTGTCACCCAGATTTAGAATACGAATATAATGGGAGCATTTTTATGGACCACTCGGGTGGTGTAATGGTAAGCATGTTTGACGAGCAAAATTTCATGAGTGAACTCAAGTCTCATTAAGTATTCCATTCATTCGGCTTTGTGCTACATCTAAGCAAAAAGCTTAGTAAATTACTGGGGCACCTCGGGTGATGTAATGGTCAGCGAGCTAGCCTAGCAAATTCACACGAATGAGTTCGAGTCTCGCTGGATTCTCAATTCATATGGCCTTATGCTACATCTTTCCTAAACTTTTAGTAAATTACAACAATAACGAGACTTTTTATCGTTAAGCTGTAAATCGTATTGTATTGATCAAACTCTATATTAGGAAAGTTGTCCTTTTCAGAAACGCTGGTGAGGAAGCAATCGTGGATTTTTTTCCTGAAAAATCTTTTCGTAATTCTCTTAGGTTGATGAGAACATTATTCAAGACTTCTTCACCTCTTCAAGAAAAAATATTAGAATGCCTTAGTTATTGCACTCACTAAACTGTATGCAATGATAAGCCTTGTGTTCTAGAAAACTGAGGAAAATGCCACACTTCTTCGCGGGCATAACGCCCAAGTGTTGTATATTGACCTCCGACCCGGGCAAGCTGTCAAAATAGGAAATGCACCTGTGTCAATAACAGGTTCATCCGGTCGAGGGATATCAGAATATAACCTTGACCATGGACGTGTTGAATGAGTGTGATTTGTGACGCCCACTAAAAGAAGGTGGGCGTGGAACTATTATATAACTCGGTGAGGACAGGAAATCAGTCAGTTGTAGATCAGACGAGTCGGAGATAAAAAGCAGTTGAGAAAACCAGCACCCAGAGAGGCTGGTCCCCCAGGCCTCCGGTTGAGCAGCTCAGGAGAACGGGAAGGAAACGCAGTTATGGCCAATAGAGTGGGGATCAATATGTTGCACTTATGTTCGGTCTCCAACTCTCTCTCACACAACCCTTTCAGAAAAGTGAGAGGAATATTTTTCTAAGAACTATGTCGCTTGTCTTTGTTGTGTTGTTGTTATGATCATGCATGCATATGTGTTTGTATAGTTGGTCATGGCTATATAACACAAGTGCATTCTGAAATAGACAAAAAGTACCTGTGAGAGTTCCATTTATGGGCCATAAAAGTAAAATTGGCGACCTTAGTCGAGGGTAACCCGAAGGCTCCCTTTTCAATAGCGTCTACACCGAAGTGTAGAGGAAGGCGCAACTCCTTTCCCTGGACTGTTCCACTTAACCCTTGACCCTTACCTTATAATGCTGAGTGCTAAGCAAGGCTATATCAAGTACCATTTTTGAGTCTTTGATATGACTCGACCTGGGATCGAACCCAGGTCTTCCGGATCATTAGCGAACACTCTACTAGTTATAAAAATATTCGATAGGACCGTTTGCAACATGGTAAAAAATAATCTTTATTGAAAACTACGCAAAAACTGTCGCATAAACATACAATGAGCGGGATTCTCTAACCTTTGGGCATAAAATAATCATAAACAGGTTGATATGCCGTAGGAATAAATTAATTATTTACTACAGTCTTAAGCATCATGATAATGTGCTGTAAGACGAGTTGGTTCTTTAAGGCCTTTTTTCTATTCCATTTATTTTCATCCTTTTTATTTTTACTTTTTAAAAACTTCTAATAAATTACTAATTGGCTTTCTTATTGTTAGAACATTTTTTTCAAAGTCTAGCGTTGTAGGTTTATCGAAAATATTTAGCAGAGACAAATTTGAGATGAAGAGATACTATAATGAGGCCGGAAAGGAAAAAAATCAGATACCCGGTCATGTACCATAGTTAGATACGGCTACGCGAAACGTACATGGACTGTTCATGCACGAAAAACACTTACGTCTTCTCAGTTCAGGTAAGAAACTTTGTATTACCTTTGAGTTTAAAGGTTTTTCTACATGAGGAGAGAGAGGCACACTCTTTCTATCCTGGCTTTTTCATCTACTCACCATCTCGTGCGACACCTGCCCAAGGCCTCCGCGAGCAAGCGAAAGCCAATCGTCTTCTTTCGAGGCAGGTCTCAACTCTGCTAACTGCCTTTTTTAAAATCCCCCCAAATCCTCCGGGCGCTTCCGGTGGGTGACGTCATTTGCACTTGCTAGCCCCGTTTCCAATCTCGGGCTATTGTGACATCTCTGCGTGACACGTTCGCTCTGCCCGTGCGCGCACGTGAACACCTGCATTAATGTTGCACCTAAGTAACCCATGTACTGAGCCGAAAGGTTCTCAGCCTAACTAGATTCAAAGGCATAAAACGAAATCCCTTGGCCATTATGTTACAGTCACAGAGAAATCCCATTCATTTACGGCCGATGTTATATTTTCACTGTGGACCAGTCTCAAAAAATGGGAGACATGAACTTTTATTTTCAAGTCGAACAACAGAAGATATTTTCTTTAAAAATCATCACTAATTCCAAAAACCAGAGTGGTTCACCAGCGCCAAAACCTTGGACGTAACTTGCCGTAACACATTAACTAACTCTTTTTAAAAAATTCCTAACTCGCATGTTCAAATGTTTCTCTCACCTACAATGAGCGTTCTCATTATTGTCCCTTTCTTTCATATGTTACATTGATAAACACCAGGGTTACTGGTGGAGGGAGATATCAACTACATTATCAAAGTATTCAATAAATATATTAGAAGTTTGACCTTGTGCTAAATTTAGGTAAGTAACTTTTAAATTACCTCGTTTCGATGTCCTTTTCGGTTGATGCGACGCTGCTTCCTAGGTAATTGTATGTGTCTACTAGTTTAAGTGAGTGCCTATCCAGGAGGTTTGGGAAATATTTACCTATGGTAATTTTGTTAACCCCTCTTAAACTAGTAGACAAATTCACTTACCTAGGAAGCAGCGTCGCATCAACCGAAAAGGACATCGACACGAGGTTAACTAAAGCATGGACAGCTATCAATAGGCTATCGATCATATGGAAATCGGACCTAACCGATAAAATGAAACGCAGTTTCTTCCAGGCAGCGGTCACATCGATACTGCTATATGGCTGCACTACATGGACTCTAACAAAACGGCTAGAGAAGAAGCTAGCCGGCAATTACTCAAGAATGCTGCGAGCAATCTTGAACAAGTCCTGGCGTCAACACCCTACAAGACACCTGCTGTACGGCCACCTGCCTCATATCACGAAAACTATTCAAGTTAGACGAACCAGACATGCAGGACACTACTGGAGAAGCAGGGACGAACTCATAAGTGATGTACTCTTATGGACCCCCACACATGGCCGTGCAAAAGCAGGATGACCAGCACGAACATACATTCAGCAACTATGTGAGGATACAGGATGTTGTCCTGAAGACCTGCCTGAGGCAATGAACGATAGGGAAAAGTGGTGGGAGAGGGTCAGGGATATCCGTGCTACCAGCACGACATGATGATGATGAACTTTTAAATAATGAACTTTTTCATTGTACTTATTACCAGAAAGAAATATTGATTTCTTAAAATATCTTGTAGAGATTCTTAAATCGGAGTAGAATAGATCTTCCTACACAATCTGATACTGATGTCAGACAATAGTTAAGCAGAGCCAAAACAATCAAGTAGTAAAATATCTATGAAGTAATTTTCAAAAATATCTTGGGTTAGGCAGAATAATTCTGAATAAACGTATTTACCAAACCACTTCCCGATAAGCGAGATGCGACATAAGGTTAATTCTTAAGTGAGGTTTCTTCTCCTAGACTGGTTTCCATAGCAAGTCCAGTTTACCTTACTATTTACTCATAGCTAGAAAGAAAATAGATATATTTATTATGATCTCAAATGCATTAACGCTATATGAACTGAAACAGGGTTTGAACTGTAGTCGAGGTATCCATTTTCTATGTCAATGATTGTCAAACCCCAGTCTTCGCCAAATAAATGTGTTATGCATATATAAATGTATATATTTGAAAAAAGAAAATAATTTTTATAAAGGCATAAACGTAGTAAATTTATATTTCCTTATACATCCATCTCGGCTAAAATTATTCAAGCATATGTTTGTTACTATTTCCCTTAAAATCTACAATTGCTTTTCATCATATATTTCTGCAAGGACGCGAGTTGCAAACAAGTCTAAACATATTGTTTGCTTGTATACAACAACTGTAATTACGCACACACACTTTCAACCCCCCACAAATTCATTGGACTGCTGCAGCGCACGCTTCAATTTGATTGGTTCGCGTGTTTCGCTGACGCCTCGGGTGTCAAAGAAAATCTGGCCGAGACGTTGGTGTGTCCGGAAATTATCTTTGAACCCTAGCAGCGCCCTCTATAAATGAAAGTCACCGAGAACACCACTGCGTTGGAAATAATAAAATTCTTCAACCTGTTATATTGCCCAATAAGACGAATTGACATTCCACGCCTGTAAAGCAACTAGTTTTCAAGAGAATGTATCACACATTTCCCCTTCCATACATTAGCATAAAAAGCTCAATAAATATCAATATTTTCGAGTTAATTTTGTAAAAGTTGATATTCACAGAGCGAACGACAGGGAGTAAACTAATTTATAACGTCTAGTGAGATTTGCAAGCTTCTGACTGATTCACTGATTTCGTATTTTCAATTTAGTTGTGGGTTATGTATTTGTGACTGCATATAGTGCAATTTAGCCCATATTTAAAAAAAACGTACATAGTCCATAAAAGATTGCATTGGATGATTCGTTGGTGCTTTATTAGGACTGGAAACCCGGATCTCTGAGAAATACTCGACCAGTAGGTTAATAAATAGAAAATGATTTATATCGCATTTCTTCATCATATCATTGGAGATGAAATAATTTTAGCTTTTTTTCTTCAAATCACTCTGTATAGAGATCTTTGCATGTGAATTGTCAATCAATCCTGAACTTGAGAAAGTTTTCCGATTAATCTCTATATCTATCTCATAAAACAAATAATTCTAAATCTATTTCTGCGATAACACAAATTAATAACATTCTTCAATATCTATCCACTTCAACATGTGTGGAAAGCGTAAATCGTAAATATTTTGGTAAATTAGTAAATTTTGAGTATCATTAAAAATATTCTTTAAATATTAATGCAGTCCAGTTGTCTGTGGCTGTAGAATACGCCGGCTGCTTTTCTGCAGAAGAGGAAGACTCCTCCACTATCAAGAAGTGTCGAATGTATGACGCTAACCCCTCTCTGAGACCAAGGTTTCAGTCATTCCTCCGGAGAATATGGAGTACGCCTTCATACCATTACTACCAGATCCACTCTGGCCCGGATTTAAATTATTTGTTAAGGTTTCATACATAGGTCAAGTAGAACCGTTTAACCATTTAACTGTGTGCAAGCAAATAATTGATGTTAAATTTGAATGTTAGTCTTACTTAACAATACTTGAAACAATCTGCGTGCAAACGAATGAGTAATATTAGATATAATGATTGCAACTAAATAACAATGGTTGAAACCATTTAACTATGTGTAAAATAATGATTAATAACAAATACAATGATTAATGTTAGATAACAATGCTTGAAGCCATTCACTTGTGTGGAAATAAAGGATTATTAGATACAATTATTCGTGTTAAATGCGAATACTTGAAATCGTTTAACAGTGTGGAAAGAAAGGAACGCTAGCTTGTTTAAAATGTTGCCATCGAACTATTTCGTTTACAAATCATATTACATATATATATATATATATATATATATATATATATATATATATATATATATATATATATATATATATATAAAATTAACTGAAATCGCGAGTCAGAATTCTACTAATAAAGTTTCACCTCAACGGATCATCAGGGAGTCTTACGCCAACCAATGATATAGGAGAAAACACCATTTTTTATATTCACCAAAAACCTACCCAGGTTAAAATTTACATATCAAAAGAAACAAATAAAATGCTTACTTTTATTAAAAAAACCCTCAGGTATCAATACGTAGGAACCTATCTCTAATTATAGAGTAGCCAACCCCTTTTGTGTTTACAACTATTTAAAACCTCCGACCTTTGGTTTAACATATCCCTACTTTTACAAGACGCTATTGCTAATTTTTCCTCATTGCAAAGCAATCATATATATATATATATATATATATATATATACATTTGAGCAAGGTTATTTATCTTGATAAAGTGTTGATATGCCATAAAAACCTAACTAACCTACCACCCAACTTCAATAATTATCAGTTACTTTCTAATATATATATATATATATATATATAAGTACTTATTCCGAATGGCGAATATGAAAACTTCGGCAATGCCCGCGTAAAACCAGCAGCAGAATCCATACAAACCAAACTCAGTGGCAAACATAGAGTTCCGTGGGAGATATTAACAGGGAAAATTATTAGGGAAAAAACGTGACAACGTAAAAACAGCATCTCTACTTTATAAAAGGAACCCAACTAATGATAATGATCAGAAACCTAAGGAAGCACAAAGAAAACTAATTAACAGATACCTAAAAGAACTAATACAATACATTCAAGGCTAGATATTTGGAAATTCAATAAAAAATAGACAATCTGGAATAGCGTGATATATTTTAAGTGAAGTGAATAAAAGGAAGAGCACCTCCAGAATTAAACTAAAAGTTGCCAGCCATGAAGAACGAATATAAATATGGAAAGAGCATTTCAAGAATCTGCTTGCAAAATCCCCGAAAGTTACAGATAAACCTATCATGAAAATGTTAATAATCAATATGACATCAACATAGAACAGTTTACTCAAGAAGAACTTGGCGTGGTCCTAAGAAAAATTAAAAACAGGAAAGCTGGCGGTCTTGATGAAATACCACTAAAAGTATGGAAGACAAGGAAATTCGACGACCGCAACGCCGTATATAACCTGAACACAATAGAGAAATGGACAAATAGCTGCATTCTCCCTTTCCCCAAGAAAGATGACCTCGGAATTGCCAAGAACTACCGAGATATAACCCTTACTTCAATTGTATCTAAGATTTATAATGCTATGCTACTCAACCGCGTCGAACCAGAAATTGAGAAAATTCTTAGGAAGAATCAAAATGGTTTTCGGAGAAACCTATCCACAACATCACAAATTCTGACAATCCATAGAATTTTAAGAACTCGTTCAAAATAATCTCATGCTGAAGCATTTATTTGTAAAATTCTCCATGGTATTTAACTGTATTCACAGAAGGAAGATGGTGAAAATACTTCTAGCCTATGGTCTCCCCGACCAAAAAACAGTCACAGCTATATATATATATATATGTATATATATATATATCGTTTATATAATAGAAAACATTCAAGGCCAGATCAAGATATTAAGAAATTCTAAATATTTTGAGGTGAGTCATACAAAATCAGGCGATTTGAAAGGATTGAAATAAGAATATGTAGATGTCCATAATATTAAATTAAAATTTCTAAAAAATACAGAATTAAAAGTTCGTTCACCGGCTGAAGACATACACATCTTGACATTGTTACTGGTGTTCTATAAAGGGAAACAAGTAGCATCATATATGTTCATAATCTGCCCAGATTACGCAATCCGAACATCGGTAGATCTAATGAAAGAAAATGGCTTTACACTAAGAAAGGCAAGAAGCAGACTGTACGCCGCACAAACTATTACGGACGCAGACAACACAGATGACATAGCGCTTCTGGGAAATACACCAACCCAAGCCGTATCCCTGTCTCATAGTCTGGAGCAGGCAGCAGGTAATATTGGCCTCCATATGAATACAGACAAAAGGAAGTGTATGCGTTTTAATGATAAATGGAGGTTCACTGAAACTAGAGGGCAAGTTCACTTACTTCGGAAGCAATGTCTCATCTACTGAAAATTACATCAATTCGGTGATGAGCTAAGGCATGGACAGCTATCGAAAAGTTATCGATCATATGGAAGTCAGACCTATACGTTAAAAAAAACGTATTTTTTTCCCAAGGAACGGTCGTGTCAATTCACTATACGGGTGCACTACATGAACCTTGACAAAGCGTATAGAGAAAACACTCGACGGGAATTGCTCAAGAATGCTACGAGCTATATTGAACAAATGCTTAAAGCAACATCCCATCAGCTGTACGGTCACCTACTTCCCATCTCTAAAAATTATTCAAGTTAGATGAAAAAGACATGCGGGACACTGCTTGAGAAGTAAGGACGAGCTTCTCATATGTACCCCATTATATATATATATATATATATATATATATATTATTTCGATCCTTTTAAATCACCTTGTTGTTGTCATGATATCCGGCTGGAATTGACTAATAAAAAATGGTTACACTAAAAATTCTTGGGAACCAATTAATTACGGAATATTTATTAGACAATTCAAGCCGGATATTATTACATCAGTACGGAGATTTGAATAGATTGAAATAAGAATAGGTAGATGTCCATAATATTAAATCAAATATATGACAAACAAAAAAATGCTACCCAAATACACGCACATATACGCACACACACACATACAGGCAAACATATGTATGGATACTGATAGAGAAAGGGAGAGAAAAAGAGAGAGAAAGAGAGAAAGTTGATTATATATATATATATATATATATGTTGAGAGTGACCAAGAGACAGAGACAGTGAGAAAGAGATAGACAGAGACAAAAACAGAGAGAAACGCCCTTAAAAGTGTTGGGGATCTTTGGTAACTGAATTTTTTACGGTTATATATAATTCTTCAATTCATTATCCCAATCTCCAGATCGAGGCAATCTTCCGCACGTGGTCACCATATTATCAATTCTGCTTTTTTTGAAAGAGTTACCAGCGAAGAATTATTTATATTTTGTCTCTGTGAAAGATTTGAAGAATGTGTTCAGAGATAATGACCAGATGGATTCTGCTTGAAATTATAAAATCATAAAAGTATTCCTATATAACACTTAACTTTTGTTTTTAAATCACCGGGTATATAAAAGACCATATGGGAAAACTGTAGACATGTTACAAGTTTGATAACATATCCAGTTCCACGCAGTGATACCAATGAGATTGTATTCATATCTTCCACAGGACAACTTTTAGGAATGTGTCAACAGCAGGAATACGCAGTGCTTATTCCAGTTTGAACACCACTCCTTCAAAGAGTCTTGACATTTTCCATTATAAATCCTTTATTTATTTATTTATTTTTAAATTTCGAATCTATTTTGTTGACGCCGTATTCTCACAGCTTGACAATGCATCAATTCCAGATCCACTCCTCAATGCAAAAATGTCAATTGGTTTTATTTTCGTCATCTCAATTAAGTCCATAATAGAGAGTTATTTACTTTACAATGAGGAATACCTCTCATCTATAACACCGAAAGTTTGCTTTAATTTAGATTCGCGCAGTTGAAAAACATCACTCAAGTTCTTTGTTTCAGACATTGTTATATAGCCTTGACTCTTCCACCCCTAAGAGCAAATACAAATTAGTCCAGTCGGCTGGGACTGTCGAATACACTGAATGCATTTTGGGAGAGGCGTACAATCACATTACTAAGAATATCCTCAATGAGACACTTAACCATCTGATAGTGAGGCTCTAATTCTGAAGGGGTGTTCTCGTGGTGTAATGGTTAAAGCGATTGAGTGCGGAATTGTAGAAAGCGAGTTCGAACTCCAGTCGCGCTATTACATTCACTTTCGAAAAAATACCATTGGGAAAGGTATGAAACTCCTTATTCTCCCAGTGTAATATAATGGCCGACGGATTTCGTTTTATATATCTTGCCGTTGGGTTTAGTTAGGCTGTGAACCTTTCGGCTCAGCACATGGGTTAGTTAGGTGCAAACTTGAGCAAAGGTGTTGACGCGCACGCGGGGATGTGAATGACGTCATGCACCGGAAGCGCGCGGGGGGGGATTTGGGGAGATTTGAAAAAGTCAGTTGAGTTGAGTCTTGCAGTCCGAAGAAGAAGGGTGACTTTCGCTAGCTCGCGGGGGCCTTGCGACGGGTGCGCACACGTTGTGTGTTTGGGGGGGGGGCAGATGAAAAAGCCAGAATAGAAAGAATGTGTATCTCTCTTCTTATGTCGAAGAACCTTTAATCTTAAATGCAATAAAAAGTTTTGTACCTGAACTAAGAAGTCGTAAGTGTTTTTCGTGTTTCGGCATTCCTATGTTCTATGTATATATGTTACGAACATTCTATGTACATTTCACATATCCGTATCTAAATATGTAACACCAGCTACGGGTTAAATAGTACAATTACTGTTCTTGAAGGAGAGCTTTGGCATTAAATAACCTACAAAGGTTGATATGCCATTAAACAATGAAACCAAACCATCTAATTCTGGAGCTTTTGTGAATGTAAATTACTCCTTCATTTTCATTACTTTCAGGCCCACTTGGATCCGTAGTTGTAGTACTTGTTAGGGTTCCATGTCAAGGTCAGATGGAACTATTCAATGTCAAGGTCAAATGGAACTATTCAATCATTTACAATAACTGAAAATTGTGCGCAAAGAAATGATTTATGTTGAACTGAATTATCAATACTACATAGAAATACTTGAAACGATGTAACGTTGTGCAAAATAATTAATAACGTTGAATAGAATTATTAGTGTTTGATAGCAGTACTTGAAACCATTTGAGTGCAGACGATGAATAAGCAAGACTTGAAACCATTTAACTGTGTGTAAACAAGTGATCTCTAACTCATTTAGAATTTAAGTCACCAACAATCAATTCTCTTACAAATTATATATATAAAAAAAACCGTTACGAGACACAGCGGCTCATTGGTGTAGTGGGTTCGGGAGACCTGGGTTTAATCCCAGGTCGCGTCATACCAAAGACTTTAAAAATGGTACTTTATATCGCCTTGCTTAACACTCAACAATATAAGGAACGTATCAAGGGTAAAGTAGAGCAATCCAGGGAAAGGAGTAGCGCCCCATTACACCTTGAAAAGGGAGCCTTCTGGTCACCCTCAATTACTTACAACTTGCAATACATAAGTATTAGTAAGAGGTAGGCTGTGACGGAGTAACCGACGACATCTATGTTTGTGATTGTCAATCATTTAATTGGGAAAAAGAAACAGAAAAACAAAACTCAAATCTTCATGGCCTAGTAGCTGGGGCTGTAGAATACACTGACTGCTCCTCTGCAGAGGGGTAAGGCTCCCTCCAATAGGTGTACTGGATATGTCACTGGACAGTCTAATGGTGAGGTCCCAGTATGGTGGGGCTTTCTGGAATACGGAGCACCCCTTCATTGCCATTGCTCCCTGGTCCACTCTAGCCTGAGTGGTAGGACCTGAGAGGGCCCTATCTATGGGTCAAATAGAACTAACGGCATACTTCTGTTAAACTGAATTGTTGGATTAAACTGAATAGCTTGAAATAGAAATGTTTTTGACAATTAAACCGTTGTTACATTTAAATTGCATGCTTATGCTATTTGAAATGGAACTGTGTTTTTGACATTGAAACTGTATTTACACTAAACTGAATTGTTTAACATAGAACTGTTTTGACAATTAACTGTGTATAAACAACATCTGTACTTATCCTAAACTGTATTAGCTGAATTAGAACTGCTTGAATAAACTGAATAGCAAGAAATAGTTTCACAATTAAACTGCGAACTTATGCTAAACTGAATTGTTTGAAAATGAACTGTTTTTTGACATTGAAACTTTACTTACACTAAACTGAATTGCTTGAATAGTTTGAAATAGAACTGTTTTTGACAATTAAACTGTACTCATGCTAAACTGAATTATTTTAGCTAGAACTGATTATAATCAGTTCTATTAATGTAAATAATTATTTACATAAAAATGGATTTGACGTTAAATAACCTACAAAGTTTGATATTCCCTAAAACCCAACAAACAAACAAACATCAAATCTTGAGGTATCCGTTGCTTTATTCATTCTGTTCAGTAACTGCGTTCATGGGAGTAAGAGGAATTTGATGATGAAAACAGCGTGGCCATTAAAAAAACAAAGTGGCCATTAAAAAAACTGAACGCATAAAAGAGGTTATCACTTCTCATTTTTAACCTTTTTATTTGTTGTTTTTTTTTTGGTTTCTTTAGGTTTTATGGCATATCAATTTTTGTTGGTTATTCATTGCCAATCCACTTGTATCCAAATAAACAGGTCTATTTCAAGCAATTCAGTTTAGCATTAGTACTCAGTTTCCTTGTCAAAAAACATTTCTATTTTAAGGAATTCAGTTTAACATAAGAACGCAGTTTAGTTTTATTTGTCCCATAGATAGGATCATATCAGGTGCTACCACTCGGGGCCAGTGTGGATCTAGGGACGATGGTAATGAAGCGGTACTCAGCATTCCTCAAAACTCCAGCATTACTGGAACCTCACCATCAGATTGTTTACTGTGATATCAGGACATTGGTTGGGTGAGTCCTACCCTTCTGCAGAGAATAGTCGATGTATTCTACAGCCCCAACCGACTGGGTAATCAACCATTTTGATTTTTTTTAAATATTTTAATATTTCTTTTTATTTTGCAAGTTAATGAGAACACATTGGTGATTAGAATGTCCAACAATCATTTAAACTCATTAAGTTATTTTTTGTTCTACTGAAAAATCAATTACACAAACTCAAAGAAAATACCGCCGGTATTTTATCGTCAGGGTATCGTTTTGCGATTACATTATTCGGTATCTAATGGCCCACTTTGAAAAAAAACTCGATCTGTAAGCGATCTTCAGGGAAGATGTTCTATTCGCACTGTATAAACTGACCCAGCGGTGTAAGCTGCACAGTAGAATATCGTGGAGTATCCATCAGCTTCTACCCATCGTCGCTCTAATCAACCCAACATTGCCAGAACATCGTTTCAGAAGATTCTAAAACTGAATTTAACAATGTTTCCATACAAGATTTGAATGAGTTATATATCCAAATAAAACAATAATTTCTTGTTAAAAAAGATATTTGCCGAAGTTGTTTTCGTTTTTGCTGTAGGTGACTCACCTATGATCAGAATTATGGATTTATCCAAAGAGAATATTAATCAAGATCTAAGCTGGTTGAGCAGAGAAGCGCAGCAGCTGTAGTAAGCACCTTGCCTGTCTTCGTGTACGTGGAACCAAGGAAACCCTCATCAGACTTGGATACATTTGTGTGGCACTCATATCTCCGTGTTGAGTTATTTATTTATTTTACCCTTAATAATTGATCATAACAGTTTTATATCATTCAGTCTTTCAGTGGCCACCTTATGGCGGGAACATGCTCTTCCTGTATCACTGAATAGTTCACTCTCTTCGTGTCCTAGTCACCAAAATAAAGGAATGAAATACCTCTCTATTTTCCTTGGAATTCACAGAATACTCCATCCCAACTTCCGCCTCGTGTTGGTGGTATCATCCACCAGCCCACGCCACCAGTTAGATGGCTGATTGTGTCCGGTGACTTTCTCTCATAGAATGGGGATCTGGTGTATAATACTAAACGGTATCTGATTGAGAATCTTCAGTTCCAAAGAGTGTAAAGTACTCCTTTTATTAGTATAACTTTCTCGTCTATTTTAAGCTGTAGTGGTAGAACCTCATAGAGTCCCATGTAAGGGTCAAATAAATATAATCTTTTTGGTATACTATCGACTTCGGTGATCTCGGCAATTCCCGGTCAGCAGCTAATTTCAGTTTGTTAGATCAATTATATCTTGCATCGATGTATCGAACTTTCTTAACTCTTCTTTTTTTCAACAGCCGGATTTGTTTAATAACCTATCTATACTCACCCCATTACAATTCACTTAATATTTTGAACAACTTGCAACAATGAAACAATCTACGAGCCTAACTAATGGCGTTATACACCTCAAGGCACCTGCTTCTACAGCTTTGTCTACTTAGGTTTACAACTGACCTAAGTTCTTGATATTGATATTTTCTTGAGCAAATCTTTTCGCCCTAGGCTTAGAATACACTCATTGTATATTTTTCCGAACGATAATAGCACTCCCACCACAAACCCCTAAAAAATAGGGTTTCAAGAGCTTGATACTAAAGGGCTTCATATGTGTGTGTGTGTTTTGCAGGGTCCCATAATATATAAACAGATGAAGAGGAAATCAAATCAATACAATTGCACAAACACATATTCTAAAAATTCATTTTGTACTTGCAAAATTAATGGCTTATCTGCTGATGTCCATCTTGGAACTGGAGTAATTTGAATAAACGTCTTGATGGTTGTACTCTTAGGGCTCTAAGTTCTGCAGATCTGGCGATTGTGGATTTTTTCATTGCTCTTACTGTCAGGTCAACTCTGCCCCGGAGTAGTAATACCTAAAATTTTTATCATGTTCACCCAACCCCTCCGCACGGGCAATATATGACACAAGGTCAATTTTAAGCGGAGTTTAACAGGTTTGAATTCAGAGTTTTCCTTCTCCTAGACTTGTTGCCTCACCAAGGCTGAAGAAACCAGTCTGCCCTACTATTTACCCATAGCTGGATGGAGAGTAATTGGATTCATAACTTTCCCAAGGGCATTAGTGGTATGTTAAATGCAATCAGTCTCGTCCAAGATTTGAACTCGTATAGCCGTGTCCATTTCTTACTACGATAACCATTACACCACGGGTACCTCCATGATAGGGTCCCATCTATGACTCAAATAGAACTGTTTGACATTTATATTGAGTGGAAAAATGACTTATGCTAAATTTAATTGTTTAAAAAGAACTGTTTAATCAATGAACTGTGCAAAAATAATCGACTGATTTCTAATTGAATTATAGAGGTACATAATTGGAACCATTTAACTCTGACCTATGTAAAATTGAATTGTTTGAAATAGAAGTGTTTGATTATTTAACCCTGAGTAAAAAAATCACTGATGTTTAACTGAATTGTTTGTGATACATATCAATACTTGTAACCAATTGACTTTGACTGATGCTAAATTGAATTGTTTGAAAAAGAACTGTTCGGTCATTGAACTGTGCGTAAACAAATGACTGATGTTGATGATATATAGCAATACTTGAAAAAATTTAACTTTGACTTATGCTAAATTGAATTGGTTGAAATAGAACTGTTAGATCATTGAACTGTGTGTAAACAAATGACTGATGTTGATGATATATAGCAATACTTGGAAAAAATTAACTTTGACTTATGCTAAATTAAATTGATTGAAATAGAACTTTTTGATCATTTATCTGTGTGTAAACAAATGTTTAATGTTTAATTGAATTGTTAGTGAACTTGGAACTATTTAACATGGTTGGATTATGTTTACAAATCAAATATATTTGATATGTATGAATAAATTGGATTTGGCATTAAATTATCAACAATGGTTGATATGCCATTAAACCGAATCAAACCAAACCATTACTTTTAAAAATAGATTCGTTGAAAGGCACCCCATATGGTACATAGTTAGTAGTTGTGTCTTACAAATTAATATACGGGTAGCCAAGCACTCATGGGTCCATATGTAAGAGTTCATAAAAATCGCTTGTGAATTATCCCTTACTTCTCCAGCAGTGTCCAACAAGATTTGTTTGTCTTACTTGGATGTTTTTAGATTTGGGAAACAAATGGTTGTACAGCCGCCCTTCTATGAGATGTTACTTCCAGTGTTAGTTCAAAACAGTTGATCCCATTCTTATGTAGTTACCAACTAACGACTTGTCAAATCATTTCCTTAGAGTCCTGGAGGTATCATCATATATTAGTCCTGAAATGGGCACAGAATGGAAGCAATTCCATTTAATACTCCTGTATCAATCCATATTATCCGGAACTATTGACTTTTGAAATTGGAAACAGTTAACCTACCAGTTGGCCTAGGCCCAAAATTGGTTAAATATTTACACGCAAAATATTGCATCTCGCCTATGTTGCGACTTCCTAATTCTCAGCTAAAGCTTTGGTCTCAAAAAAACCGCCTGATGCACGAATCAGCTCAAGTTGCACGAGTTGTCTGATAGAGTTTTGCCGTCAAGTAATTGTTATAAATACTTATGGCAGGTTTTGTCCTCTGTCATTTATAGGGCTGGTCGTATTTTATTGTTGGTGTCTTCTTCATATTCACTTAGCATTCAATATGGCGTCGGTATTTCTCTCCTTTTATAGGAACAAGCCACCTAAGATGTTCTATGTTGAGTGTCTGATAGTTAAGCTTAATTTAACTCTGTCCAAGGAGTTATTGAATGTCTCAAGCGTACTAATCTCCATGAAATATGGATTTTCCCTTCTTCATTCTCTATCTAACTATATAAATGATTTGTGTGTCAATTGATTATTTCATTTATTCTTCCCTTTCCATGAAAACAGCGTTATACAGTAAGAAAATAATTATCTTTTCAGCGAAGGAAATAAATACTTTTTTTTTACGTATGAAGAATATACGTCTTGGCATTATAATAGAAAAATATATTAAAGTGGATTTTATTCCGAAATATTTTCTTTCTTTGAATTAAAAAGAAAAAAAAACAGCGGTTTTTCACCAATAAATGAATTTATTTAAAAATCAAAAATATTCGACAAATCCTGATTTTTAAAAAATTATAATAAAGTATACCAACGATTAATGTTTTAATCATCTGGTCATTAAATTTATCAGTTCAATTGTCTTTTCTTGAAGGATATTCGATTACGTGGTATGGTAAATCTGCAAGACATTTTTGAAGGTGCAATTTTGATAAGTGTTTTTTCTCGATCAAAAATGTTCCTACATTATTCAATGAAATTACAATCATACCCAGTTTTTTCTCATTTCGATGTACTTCAAATTCACCTTTAAGCCACTTTTCAGGACCAAATTTCTGTTCAACAAACATCGTTACGTATGACGTGTCGTCTCAGAGCAAGTTCACTTGCGTAGTAATAAAAAAGGACGTCAAAGAAATGACACATCTCCGTGGAAAAATGTAATAAATGGACTCTATTACATGATTCCTGCTTTTTTTTCATTACTCTTTACAAATGAAAAGTATAATATTTGAAGTACCCAATTACTTTCGTGTGTAGTTTACACTATATGCAATATTTTGTTTCGTTTCTTCGTAATCAAAATATATCAAACGATATGGGTTATTTAATGTCAAAGCGATTCCTAAACTTTATTGTAAAATGTTTGTCATCATACGTAAGGAAATCTTAAGGACAAGTTCCACGTTAAATAATATGATATATACATACATATATAAAAGTGTGTGTGTGTGTGTGTGTGTGTGTCTTTATTTGCGAAGTTGGCAACAGTTGTCGAGGGTGACCCAACGGCCCTCTTTGCAATAACTACTGCACTGAGGTGCTGGGGGGTATACTCCATTCCTTAGATTACTCCACTTTACCCTGGCGCGGACATTACAATGCTGAGTGTTAATCAAAGTGTCATCATGTACCATTTTTGAGTCTTTTATATGACTCGACCTGGGATTGAACCATGGTTTCCTGGACCATTGGCGAACAGTCTGGTATTATATATATATATATATATATATATATATATATATATATATATGTGTGTGTGTGTGTGTGTGTGTGTGTGTGTGTGTGTGTGTCTGTGTGTGTCTGTGTGTGTGTCTGTGTTCCCGAAGCATTCTAACAGTGGGGCATTTGAGGACCACCCTATGCAAATTGTTTATCTATCCCTAGGAATAGCTTTCCTAATATAATACGCACGGTTATTCCAAGCATATATGCTGAAAATGCGAGTACTATCTAGCAAGAAAAACTTGCAGAAACTTTCTTTAGTTTCTCGAGAAGCTTCCCTCCCATCAACTTATATCCTCTTAAAGCATTATCTTTCTATCTGTCGAAATGTATGATTCTGTCTTCATATATATTAACGTAAAGGACAGAATGATAGAGAAAGAACGGCACCCATCTGACCACTTGCAGGTTTGCTTGTAACAGAAGAGCTGTCGATGAGGTGAGGAGCATTTGGTTGACTCTTGATGATCCACACATCAAAGGAGCCTGATCGCAGCTGTCTTCCTTTGTGGATATTTCACACGGCCTCCGGCTGTCTATAACACTTTCATAAGTGTGATGCCAAAACACCAGGTGGCGTCATTGCAGTTCACACACACACACAAACACATTATATTCATCCGGTGTTATAGTGTTAAGCGTACGTTCGATTTCTACTATTTGTAACGTTGTTGATTTTGAACAAATACATTTTTGTCTTTCGCCATCTTATTTCCAATCTATGGGGAATTTTCAAACCTTAGAAGATCCCTTTATGTAAATGCATAAAGCCCATTTGTATACAAAAATACATACGCATGATCTTTCTCATGAAACCCCCCCCGCAAAAAAAACAGACTGTAGTGGTGTCCTCGTGGTGTAATGGTTAAAGTGATGGACTGTTGAATCGTAGCAAGCGAGTTCGTACTCCAGCCGCGCTATTATGTTCAATTTTGGGTAAATACCCTTGGGTACATATAAACTTCCTTATTCTCCCTGTTATGGATTAGATATCAGCATAACTATTTTTCAAGGAGAATAGCTTTGGTATTAAATAACCTCCAAATATCGATATGCCATTAAACAAAGAAACCGAACCAAAAACTTTATTTATTACTCAGTGTGGTTTTTATATTTCCAAATTATTCTTCTCAATAGATAAAATATATTTTCCAATGCTGTTTGTTTTCTGAGTGGTTGTTTTGGTTTAGTATCTTTGTTTAATGGACTATCATTCTACGTGGGTTATTTAATACAAAGCACATCCTTCCAGAAGTAGTGATACTAACTTAAAGGATAAATAGGTTAATATCTTTCTCAAGAGTATTAGTCCAAAAGTTAATGTGTTAGCATTACTAGAGTTCGAACATACTTACTTTTTGACGGCAATTTAGTACTTTAACCACTAAGCCACAGAAAATCCTCGTTTTGCATCGTATCAAACTTTATTTGGCTGTTTTAATGCCGAAGACACACTTCTGAAAGTAATGATATGTTTTCAAATAATTTATAACTTATTATCTCTTCTACCGATGTTAATCCAGCAAATTTAGTCAGGTATACAATTTCAAGCATTCCCATCAAATAGTAATAATTCATACGCAATGATATGATATACATTAACTCTTCTGACTTAATAATAAATATTACATTTTTTTTTGCATATTTCTATGATTTAAAATATTTCAAGTAATTCGATTATTATTACTTAGACTATTCGGACTGTTGACCTCAACTTTATTGTAATAATCACAACATTTCAGCTGATATGTCTTCTTCAGGTAATCACAACATTTCAGCTGATATGTCTTCTTCATGTGTTTCATGTCAAACCCCTGGGTTCACACAGAATCTTGAACTGAAACCTTTTATTCCACTGCTGGAGACTGTTCTAATTCTATTAACCCTTATCGGGTACAAGTGTTAAGTAATTGTAAGAATTCCTAGTTAGTCTTACCTGTTGTTGGGATTGAACCTGCAACCTCCAGATGATTTCACTCAGAAGCACTTTCCAACCAAACGTCTTATCCACTGCATGATGTGTCCGTCAATATCGGCCAAAACGCAGTGATTATAACAAAGATGGGGTCAATAGTCCGACTATTCTAAGTAATAATATTTACCCAACCCCTCCGCTCGGGCAGGATATGACACAAGGTCAATTTTTTAAGCGGAGTTTACCAGGTTTGAATTCAGAGTTTTCCTTCTCCTAGACTAGTTGCCTCACCAAGGCTGAAGAACACAGTCTCTTACTATTTACCTATAGAGAATAGGTAATAGAGAGGGAGAATAATTGGATTCATACCTTTCCCAAGGGTATTAGTGCTATGTGAAATGCAATCAGTCTCGTCCAGGATTTGAACTCGTGTCGCCGAGTCCATTTCCTACGACGATAACCATTACACTACGGGCACCTCTAAATATTCTAAGTAATAGAGACTTCCTCTCAGCGCTGGGCTGAGGCACACTTCGATCGGGCGTCTTAATGGGTACACGGATCCAGTCGGGCGTGCCATGGTTCCACCTCGACCAGCATCCTTGAGCCTTAGGGAGCCGTTCCCCCAGGCTCTAATCCACCTTGGCCGGGCTAGGGTTGTCATCTGGTGTCTAAGGTGCCTCTTTTTAGGGGAATAACGACGAGGCCCAAGGCGTTTGTGGAGCCACCAAGTGTGTCTTGGCTTCGGCCCTGCGCCTGGGCCCACCTAAAAAATGGCTTTATCATATTTACCCAACCCCTCCGCTCGGGCAGGATATGACACCAGGTCAAGTTTTTAAGCGGAGTTTAACAGATTTGAATTCAGAGTTTTCCTTCTCCTAGACTAGTTGCCTCAACAAGGCTGAAGAACCCAGTCTGTCCGACTATTTAGACATAGCTGGTGGGAGAATAATTGGATTCTTACCTTTCCCAAGGGTATTAGTGCTATGTGAAATGCAATCAGTCCAGGATTTGAACTCGTGTCGTCGTGTCCAATTCCTACGACGATAACCATTACACCACGGGCACCTCCTAAAAACACGGCTTTATGCCACACTTGTCCGATAGGTGGGACGAACAACAAATACCAATTTTCTAAGTAATTATAATTACTAAGATTAAGCTCAGAAATTTAGGCAAACATATTGTTTCAGTTTAGTAGTTTGTTTTAATTTGTTTTTTCTTTTAATGGAAGATAAATATTCGTGCATTGTTTAATGTCAAATCAATAATTGGAGAAGAAAGTTAGAGGTAATATTAAACCCATAGGTGGAGAATAAGAGGGCTTACTTATTGTCCACGTTTATAAGCCCCAAAAAGAACGTAATAATGCAAATGGAGTTCGAACTCACTCACTACGATGTCCCAGTCCACCACATTAGCCACGAGTATTTCCCCTCTAACTATCAATAGTAATTCTTTATAAAGAATAATACCTTAAAGTAACTATTCTTATCGCACATAATTTAAATTTTTGTCTAATAATGCTTATCAAACAAATCTATTTGATTCTTAGAGAGGGCCTTAAAGGGTACTTGTCTTCTAGAAGAGGGTGGATTCTAGAGTTACAGAAAAAAAGGAATCTACACTTCCCATAGATGAGGAAGTCACTATGAATTCTGCTTAGTCATACTCAGGACACAGAAAGTTCTGAGGCTTAGTGTTCAAGTGTCAGTCATTTTAAGCAGAGTATAACAGGTTCGAATTCCGAATTTTCATTCTTTTAGACCTGTTACCATACCAATGTTACGAGACCCGTTTGCTCTACGATTTATCCATAGCTGGAGGGAGAATAGTTGAATGTTTTTCTTTCCCAAGGGTATTAGCCCTTTTTGAAATGCACAGAGCCTTGTCCGGCATTTGAACCCGAGTCGTATCGATGTGGAGAGCTATTTATATTTTAGATTTTATTCTCTGTTTGAACTGATGGCAACAATTCTGACATTACGAAGCATTACCGGTGTTGTCGAAAGTCGTAACACAAAACAAATACAAAACGACTCTATTGTTTCATGATACGAAAGTTTATAGCAACTATCTTTTTTTCATGTTTGTTCCGAAACGAGAGAGTTTTTCATAAAAAAATATGTTAATATTTATTTTAATAATTTTGACTAGATCAATGAAGAATTTGTAAATGTATGCAGATATTTGTCGTCCTTTTTCAACTTTTTTTTCCAACAATGAAAAAAGAAATCGAATCTTCAAATTTTGAAAAAACTTTGAAACGATGGACTAAAACTGATCAACCCGAAAATTCAGATTGAGCATTTTGTTTTTTTTGTTTTTTTACATTACATCATAGGTTCAAAAACAAATCAAATCAGTGAGATGGAAGAAAATATTCGGCGAGATAAAATCGTTTCCTTAGAATATTGAAAATAAGCAAACGACTTTCCCTAAAATGGAACTTAACTGTTTATCTTTAATATAAAATTTAAAAGGTATTATTCCTATTTTTGTGACTGATTTTTCATTGTTTATAACCATTATTCGAAGACTTTTCACGAGTTTTTTTTTAGTTCAAAAATACATTAGTGGATGTACATTTTAACATTTTCTATTTTGAGAGTGTAGGGAGACATGTTATTTGGTAGTTATGTTTAGTCCCCCAAAATTTTATGTTAATAAAGTTTATGTTTAATGTTTCGGTGAAGGATAAAATAGGCATAATATAGGCACATGGATAAAGGTTGTAAATGAATGAAGCCAACGAGTAAAGGATATGAAACGGCGCAGACAAAAGGAACATTCAAAACAAGGCGACAAACAAAACAAATTTATATCTATAAAAAAAAAAACTTACATTGATACATTAAAAATATCGCTATTGTTCTATTAATAAAATAGTTTTGTGTGTATATGTGCCCGCGCGCGTGTGTATAACTAACACAACTACTATTACTGAAAGGTTAAATGTAAAATATGTCCTATTCATGCTGAAGTCATATTTTAAAATGTTCGCTTCTTCCTATGATTCGAAACAGTTGGTGTTTCCGAAGCAGAGTTAGTTAAAGTATTTTGAAGGAACGAATGCTTGCGAGGCCCATCCATGTTATAGCTTTTTGACGTCTGTTGGTGAAATAGAGTCACACTGGAAGGAGTGTGATGCCGCTGCAATGGAAATTGGGTAAAAGAGAAAGAGTGTTTGAAGACGACGTATTTATAGAAAATACGTGTCTCAGAATCGGCTCCAAAAAAAAACGCAGGACGAAATTTACGCGGACGTAGTTTTACGCAGGTTACGTGATTCTCCTGGCCAATGGTTTCCCGAGACTGATTATTTGTGTGCGTCCGCCATCTTTGTTGTGGGAACAAGTGGCATACCGCCCAAATTAAATTATAGGAGTGTAAAGTCCTATAAGAGTGAGAGGAAAATATCCGTTTATTTCGTGTATGTATATCTTTCTATTTATCATATTCATCATATTTATTTATTTATATAAAAATTTTTTACAACAAACTCGTTTTCATAGTAGCCGCAAAACGAGAGAGAGAGAAAGATTAAAGAAATTACTTGAGTCCATTAAATAGACTATCCCTAATGTTTGTTTCGGTGATCGACCCCAACTCTTCCGACAGAACTCTCCAACTCTAACTGTCCAAATTCCTCTGCATTTTGGAAAGGTTTTTTATATATTTTCTTCTAACTATTCTCCCTAACAATCTTTTTAATGACACGTAATCACAAAAAGTCTCCCGTAACACTTCTTAGCAAATATCAGCTGACATCCACCCAAATGTTTATCTTTGATATTTTGCTTACAGCTGATTTCAAAACAAACCAGACGATCTCTTATTGTGTCTGGATCTGGCACTGAATAAAAAATTCGTTGTACTCAAGTCTTGACATTTAGAAATCAAAAATATACAACTACGAAGCCAAAGTTTTTAGTTAACGCACAATTTATCGCTAAAATAAAATAAAATAAAATAAATAAAACAATTATTAGAACCCCTAATCATATGCTAATTAGTAACAGCTAAGATATAAATCCTCCTACAGGGAAAATATATCCATTTTTTTTTCTTATTTTCTAAACTTAAAATAGAATAAAGAACACATATCCTTCAATCTCCGAGAAAAAATAACTAACAAACAAACAAAGCACAAAACCAAACGAAAACTAACGTAGTACATTTATATTTGGTCCTAGTACGTATAGATTTGATACGAATCAACACTTGATGCAGCTTTAATTACATAAAGTTCACTGTTACCCAATATTTCAATCGTGAACGTAATAAAACGTCAGACAAGCATGCTTTTTTAAAAGCCAAGTTGATTTTTGGACCAGCCCCATCCGTATATGTACCTAAGACCACAACATATGCACCTGTTTTAAGACAAAAAGCTTATTCTAAAATTTCATTCACACATCGCCTAAATACTCCTTTTAATAGGATTTTCTGTAATTAAATAAAATAAAAAGAATAAAGATTTAGTTTCTTCGGTGATATATCAACTTGGGTAATTAAGTCCCCAAACCATAAATATAGAACGGCAGTATTACTTCTATTTAACCCAAAGACGAAGGGATATGGAGATTTATACTTTTTGCAAGGGTATAAGCACGAAAGGGAATATAATTGCATAAGAGGGATTCACTCTCACTTACCTCGAGATTGCAGTTTAACATTTTAGCCATTATGCCAGATGAAAGTTATTTCAAAATTTTTGGTGTCGAGGACTTTTTGTTTATTTCAATGTTTAATCTCTTGATTATGTATTTTTCTAAATTAATGATCTGTAAGATTGTATCTGTTTCATTTTTAACAGAAAACTAATTAGATGAATATATTTGTATTACACTTAAAAAGATTAAAAACGTGCTTTTTCGTAAACAGAAGTCTTACTTTTGAGATCAAAAGCAGGAATATTGAAGTAAATAATGTTCTTCTCGAGGCAGTTTTAAATGCATTTTTTTTAAATATTCTATACTATAGAAGAAAAAATGACAAAATCAAGAGTGAGTCCCTGGGATTAGTGGTTATAGTGCTTCACTACGATTTAGAAGTGTGCAAGTTCGATTCCTGATCGTGTTATTTCTTTCAGGTTAATATTCTTTTGAAAGCATGAATTACATTTATTACCCCATCTAAGGGTTAAATAACCCAAAAAGTTTGCTATGAGAAAAAAAAAAAAAAAGAAAATATACCCAAGTTTTTATCGATAATGGGTTTGAAAAAAATATTTAATTGTAAGAAACCGACATTTTTTTTAATGTAAATATAAAAACGTTGAATAAATAAATGTGATAAGAAATGGCAAATATAATAGGTAAAACAATTTTATTATAATCTGTCGTATTTTTGTGCGTGTGTGGACTATATTTTTGGTATGGATGTCAACTGACATCACAGCTCCTTTTAAGCGAACAGATCTGACCTTATTTAACTGGCAAACTAATTAGACATGTTGGTTGGCTGGTTCTAAGGCATATCAACGTTGTAGGTCAGTTAAAATCAAATTCTGCTCGCTCACACACAGACATATATATATATATATATATATATATATATATATATATATATATATATATATATGTATATATAGTGCATTGGATACATGTTATTTTCTGTTATAACTTTTGTTTATGTTCGCCATTTTGCCTGATATTTGCTAAGTAATATCTCGTAAAGTTATTTTAGATGTGTGTGGAAGGAAAATTAAAAACTCATAGTAGAATCCTTTTTTTTTTTTTTTTTTTTTTTTTGTTATCAAAGTTCAAAATTACCCTATGCAAAAGTATTGGATACATGACACTTTTTTCAAATTTCCAATCGAAAATTTGTATTTTAAAAGACTTTAAATATTCAAATTTTCGATACTATTGGAATGTTATCTCAGACCGATCAGAGAAGCACACAATTTTTTACAACATAGTACTACTAATCATCTGACTCTTTGATGTGCATTTTGCAATTCAAGGAGGACAAGTTTACCGAAAAATTAGCAAAGAAATGAATCTAGCACTAAGTACAGTGGGAAATATCATCAGAAAGTATAAGAAGTATGACGACGGCACAGCAAACCTAAGAAATGGAAGACCGAGAAAAATAAATGAGTGTACTTCAAGGTAGATCAGCAGAAATGTGCAAATACACCCCTTTATTACACGTTCTGAAATTAAAACTGATGTTGAGGGTGCTGGAATTAATGTAAGTAAGGATATCATTAGCAGAGCTCTATGTCGTACAGGCTTTCATTCAAGATCACCAAGAAACATACCTTTACTGAAAAACAAACATGTCAAAGACCGATTAAAGTTTGTCGAAATTTATGAAAAGAAAGGTATGCAGTTTTAGGAAAAGGTAATCTGGTCTGATGAAACAAAAGTTGAACTATTCGGAAGGAACACGGCGACAAGTGCTTGGCGAAAAAATGGCACTGCCTTCAAGAAGCACAATACCATCCCAACAGTTAAGTTTGGGGGTGATTCCATTATGAAATGGGGATGCTTTTCATCCAAGGGCACTGGTGAGTAACAAGCTGTCAATGGTAGAATGAATGGTAGCATGTACAGGGAGATTCTAGAGAAAAACCTTCAGAAATCTGCAATTTCTTTAGGACATGGTCGGAATTTCCTGCTTCATCTCGACAATGATCCCAACCATACCGCCAAACTTACAAAAGAATGGTTTGAAAATAATGGTATTAGTACTCTCAATTGACCAAGTCAGTCTTTTGAGTGGAATCCAAATGAGAATTTGTGGAATACTTTGAAGGTTAAAGTTTATAAGAGGAATCCACAAAATATCAAACAATTAGAGGAATTATGCATATATATATAGTTTACGTAATTTTAAGTATTTCTATCTTAAATTGATAAATCTATACCACATGTTTTGTTCGTTTGCGCACGGTTAAGTATTTCCAAGTAATACTCAGTAAAACTAATAATTAAACTTAAAATCAGTTATTTTTTTCCACTGTTAAATGGTTTCAAGTATAATAAATGATAAACAATTTTATTCAACACATAGATAGAACCCTAAAAGGTAATACTATTCCAGGGTCAGAGTTGTCCTGAGAGTAACGTCTACTTCACATTTAATAATACTCCATGACTGAAGCCTGACATCAGATATTTTAGTGTCATATAAAAGACATTCATTAGAAGAGGGATATTTCACCCCTCCGCAGTTATTCTGTTGCCGTATACAACTAGTCCTCTTTGGGGGGGTTGAAAAAATAGTTTATCGTATACTACAAGAAAATTTCTACGTTTAGTTCTTCTACGTATGAATCTTTTCTTTTTTTTCTCGAAATCCCTACTTTTTATGTTATATTTTCCTTCGTTTAATTTTTTATTCAAATCATTTACGGGTTAGAAAGCATAAATTCCTGACATAAGACTTTAAAAGTTACAGCTATTATTACTCTTTTGATTTTAACTCTTTCGTAAAGTTAAGGTGGTATTATTTGCATTAGCCAATGAATTGATGACATAATATAAACGAAACTGAGAAACTAATCAATTAAAAAGCCAGTTTCGATTAGAATTATGAAAGCAGATTTGTCAATTTTTAAGATATTTTGAAAGCTTCTTTTTTAGCAAGAACAAAAAATACTATAGCGAAATTCTCACATTTTTTTTCTTTTAAATACAGACAGTTCAACTTTCTGCATCTTTTTTGTTCATACTTATATGTATGTATCCTTACATTTGTTTACATTTATATTTTTACAGAAGATGTATTTATTGAGTTTAAAATCTTTTATGCGAGAAGTACCAGGTTTACTCTGAAATTTTTTTCTCCAACTTGTCGACAAGAACATTTTTTTCTGAAAATACTGATATTCTAGAAAATATATTCTCTTTTCAAAAGAAAATATGCTTTCTTCCCCATAAACTATATAAAGGAAGAGCACATTTTTTTTATAATGCTGCCAGTATTTTATCAAAAATATGTTAATATTTTATTTCAATATTTTTGCATTGATCAATGAAGAATGTGTAAATGTATGCTGATATTTGTCGTCCCTATTCAACTTTTTTCCAACGATGAAATAAGAAATTTTGAAAGAACTTATAAACGATGGACAAAAACTGATCAACCGGAAAATTCGGTTGGAGAATTTAGCTTTGTTTTTTTTACATTACACTATAGGTTCCAAAGCAAATCATCTGATTGTTTGGTTTGGTTTCTTTGTTTAATGGCATATCAACCTTTGTAGGTTATTTAATGCCGAAGCCATTCTCCTAGAAGAACAGTAGTGGTACTATTTAACCCATAGCTGTGAGGATAAGGGGGTTCATGCCTTTCCCAAGTGTATTTGCTCGAAAGTGAACGTAATAGCGCGACTGGAATTCGAACTCGCTTACTACGATTCCGCAGTCCATCGCTTTAACCATTGCACCACAAGGACATCCCCCAAATCATCTGAGTGAGATGGAAGTAAATATTGAGAGAGTTAAACTCGTTTGATTAGAATATTAGAAATAGAAAAAAAAACTTTTTTTCTCTAGAAGAACTAAACTCTTTATTTTTAATATTGCAATATAATGGCCGAGGGATTTCGGTTAATACCTTTGGGTTTAGTTAGCCTTAGAACCTTTCAGCTCAGTGCATGGGTTACTTAGGTGCTGTTATATAGTCATTTACTCGTTCATTCAGCATCACAACGACACAATATCAAAGACAGACGCATGAATGAACGACGCATGATAAAGACGCAGTAACAATTAAGATGCAGGAAACTTCTTTACAAAAATATTCACCTCTCACTTTATTGCAAGGGTTCGAAAGGTTTGTTCAAGGTTTGCATGTGAGAGGGTGCTGGAGACCGAACATAAACTTCATATTTTGACCCCACTGTTATGACCGTCACGTTGTGTCTTTCTTGTCCTCCTGATTCTGGGGTCCACACCATCGGGGCTTTCCGATGGGCCCCTCGGTCGGGTGTGGTCTTCCCTACCACATCTGGTCTCTAACTCTCTGGAATTCTACTGGCAACTCCTTTGGGACCCGAACTCAACTGAGTTAAATATTAATTCAACGCCCACACGATCGCCCACTGGATCTTTGAAATCGAATGTTTAATTGTCATCAAGCGGAAATAACTGTCATGCATTTCAGAGGTTACTCTCTTCCGATGCATCACTGTAGTGGCACAATGGGACCTTCGCCTTGTCCCATATCATAAGCCTTAATCAGCCCACGCGATCTCTTTCGATTACTGGCCATTGGAATGTGACACTACCTTCCGGTGTATCACCTTGGAATAGCATTTTTGGGCCGGGGCGAGGATCAAAATATAACAGGTGCAACATTAAGACAGGTGTTCACGCTCACGCGCGGAGCGGACGTATCACTCAGTAATGTCACAATAGCCCAGAAGGAAAACGGAGGCTAGTGAGTGTGAATGACGTCACGCACAGGGAAGCGCGCGGGGGATTTCGTGAGATTTTGAAAAAGTCAGTTAGTTGAGAACTGGACACCGAACGAGACGGTTGACATTCGTTTGCTCGCGGAAACCCTTGTGGCGGGTGCTGCACGTGTTGGGGTGGGGAGGACAGATGAAAAAGCCAAAATAGAAAGATTGTGCCTCTCTCTTTATGTCGAAGAACCTTTAAACTCAAAGTTAATAAAAAGGTTCGTACCTGAACAAAGAAGTCGTTACGTGTTTTTCGAATTTCGAGATCCTATGTTCTATGTATATATGTAATGAACGTCCCATGTACATTTTGCATATTCATGTATATGACTGTGGTACAATATCAATGAAACGGTATTATCCAGATTTTTTGTTACAGAATTTTTCAAGATTATAAGCAGTATTCGAAGAATTTTCACGAGCATGTACGTTAGATAATTGATTTTTTCTTGAGATTTATGAAGTTTGTATCCACCTGCACATTTCTTAAGTATATGATTGAGTGGAATCATCGCTGTTTCAAGTTATAATGGTGATAGCGCATCTACCAAGAAGATCGCTCACAGGATTTTCACATCAGTTAAGCTTTCTTCTTCTTTTTCTTCTTCTTCTTCTTCTTCTTCTTCTTCTTCTTCTTCTTCTTCTTATTATTATTATTATTATTATTATTATTATTATTTACTCCTTGAGAGTTTTTGCATCAGTTTTAGCTGATGGTTCTTCACAGGAGTTTAAGTGACAGCAAAGCTCCTCAGGTCTCCAGGACTCTTCCCAGTATTCTGGCTGTTCTCAGTAATGTTGTAGTTTGGATGATATCCACTCGTCCTTCAACTTACAAGTCCTCCAATTTCTTTAATAATCCTTTCGTTACTGTACGGAAGGCACCAATGACGATTGGTATAATTGTCACTTTTATGTTTTATAGTTTTTTCAATTCCCTTGTAAGGTCCAGGTCCTTATCTTTCTTTTTACATTCTTTCAGTTTTATTCTAAGTTTAGCCGGGATAGTAAAGTCCACAATTTTGCAGGTACTCTTTTTTGTTGTTGTTGTTGTCGATTATTATAAGGTCTTCTGGCCGAGATTAGGTGATATGTTTGTACGTCAAATCCTATAAGAGTTTGTACGTGTCATTTTCTTGGAGAGATGCTGGGTTGTGCTTATACCATTTCTTCTTATGGTCGAATTTAAATTTCTTGCAGATTTCCCAGTGGATCTTCTATGCTAATTTGCTACATTCGCTTATTATGTGATTGATGGTTTAATCTCTATCACCACATAGCCAACATTTGCTATTTTGTCGTGTCTTATCTATTCTCGCTTTGATTTGATTTGTTCGTATGGCGTTGTTTTTTGCTGCTATTAGGAGAAATTCTGTTTCTCTCTTGAAGTTTCCTTTTCTTAGTCATGTCCAGGTTTTTTTCGTGTGAGATGTGGTATATTAGTCATTTAAAACGCCCATAGAGTTGCTTTTCTTCCCATTTTTATTTTCTAGTTATTGACATTCTATTGATATTCGTTTTGTCTGCCTCGTTTCTGATGGCTGTAATCAGTCATCCTTCGTGTTTTTCTATGTAGTCGTCGAGTCATTGTATCGATGCGTCAACGCTGTCTTCAATGCTGGCAAGTCTCCTTACTCCCTCCTTTCTTGATACATATAGTCTGTCAACGTCGTCTCCGGGATGTAATGCCTTATGCATGATCATTAGTTTTCTTGTTCTTTGGTCCATTTATTTGAGTTCTTCTCTGGTCCACGTCAAAAACGGTCACGAACTTCTAACGAGGAGTACAGCCCAGGTATTTATTCTTTTGATAAGGTTTCTGCTACATAGTTTAGACTCTATAAGCTTTCTAGTTATCCTGAGATATTCTTTCTTTCTTTCTTTCTTTCTTTCTTTCTTCTTCTTCTTCTTCTTATTATTATTATTATTATTATTATTATTTCTTGAGAGGCTTTCACATTAGTGTTAGCTGATAGTATTTTACTGAAGTTTGAATGAGAGAAAGTCTTGTCAAGTCTCCAGAACTCTTCTCAGTATTCTAGCCGATCTCAATAATGTAGTAGTTGGAATGGTCTCCACTTATCCTCTGATGTCCAAGTCCTCCAGTCCTTGTATCAATCCTTCATGGGATACTAAGAGCACCAATTACAATTGGTGTAATCGTTACTTTCATGTTCTGCAATCCTGAAACTTTGGGGAACGTGGAGAACTCCTTCATTGTTGTTTCTCTTGGGGCCATTCTAACCTGGAGTGGTAGCTGTATAGTTACTACTAAATGGTTGCACCACTATGACTATCCCAATAATCAGCAACTGTACGAATACTTACCTCCCATCTCGGACACCATTAAGGGAAGACGAGTTCACATGCAGGCCACTGTTTGAAAAGCATAAACGAAGTCATTAGTGACATTTTTCTATGGACTTCTACACAGCGACACACTAACGGTGGCCAACCAGCAAAAAATTATATTCAACAGCACTTAATAGGAAATGAGTTCCGTCGAGATGACTTAAGAAGAGCAATGGCCTCTGATAGGTACGGAAGGCAAAAGAGAAAAAGGGAACCCCTGCTTTCAGGAAACCTTGATACTTACGATGATGGTGATGATGTATAAAAAACATCAATACAGTGGAGGCCTTGAAAGTCATCCGATGTGTTATAAGCCTTGTAACAAAATTCTGTTAAAAATACTTTAGTACACCCTAATAATTTAACGAGCATAAATTTTGGCGACCGTAGTCGAGGGTGACCCTAATGGCTCCCTTTTCAATAGCTACTAAACCGAGGTGTCAGGGAGTGCGCAACTCCATTCCCTGGGTTGCTTCACTTTACCCATGACCCCCACCTCATAGTGCTGAGTGCTAAACAAGGC
Source organism: Sepioteuthis lessoniana (assembly GCA_963585895.1). NCBI lineage: Eukaryota > Metazoa > Mollusca > Cephalopoda > Myopsida > Loliginidae > Sepioteuthis > Sepioteuthis lessoniana. Next base: position 20,650,185 of record OY757919.1, read on the forward strand.
GGCATCACGAACCTTTTTTTGAGTCTTTCGTATGACTCAACCTGGGTTGAACCCTGGTCTCCCGGATCATTGGCGAACACTCTACTCATCAGGCCAATGGACCATAGAAGGTATATATTCTTTTGAAAAAGAACAAGTTTTCAAACTGATATCCATTGATAGTTAAAAAAAGGTAACTGCACACACACTATATATATATATATATATATATGCATTAATAACATTTAGTATACACACATGTCCTATGACAGCTGAATTTTTAAAAAAATATTATCATCTCACAGGGGAGATAATGTTCAGTACTGCAAAGATTCCAATTAGATCCGGATAAAATCACCGACATTTTGGAACCTAATGACTAAAGATGGATATTCTTTCAGATGATTGTGTTTTACTCATTACTCATTGTATATATCTTATGTAAATAGCAGGATTTCAATCAGAAACAAATGTATAAAAGACAAAATGTCTGGCAGTAATAATCATCATAATAAATATCTTCTATCTTTCGCGTCTGTCAAGGGATTTTTCGACAAATATTACTTCTGTAAATAAGAAAAAAAGCTTAACAAAGACAAACCTGCGATGGTTTAGAGCTTTATTGAATATAAAATGTCAGCCATTTTGGCGGCAGTGATATAACTTGAATTTTATCCAACTGCGAACCGTATCAACATGGCGTCGTTTGCATCATCTGGGACTTCATATTCGATTTCAGCAGAGCATGTTCACCTTTAATTTACCGTGTCTTTTTTCTCTTTTGCAGCCGGCAAACTTTCAAAAAACGACATCAAACATATAACTAACCATTATTGCACTCTATGATTGACTTTGTGATGACTTTATAGGTTTAGATCCTTTTTTTTACGAGTGATATTCAAAAAAGTTAATTGAGCACAAAGGTAATTTTTTTATGAGAAATTACGCTGAAATCTCTGAAAGTTGGATTATAATGATGAAAAACGTGATATGTATCCATCCAAGTAAATAACACATATTCATACTGATTACGTGTGAAATCAGGAAGAAGATTAAAATAATTTCAGTTGTTGGTATGAAGGGAAAAATAAATTTGTGAGAGGATTTTGGCAGAAGTCTCTATATTATTTTAAATAATTTTCAAGAACAATCTCAATAATCCATAACACACAAAGCAGTTTGAATAGTGGAAATTTTTTTATCATAATTGCTCAATGTACACAAGCACACACACGCGCAGAGAGAGAGAGAGAGAGAGAGAGAGAGAGAGAGAGAGAGAGAGAGAGGAAGAGGGGGGAGAGATGTAGAGAGAGAGAAAGAATAAGAGAGAGACATACAGAGAGACAGAGAAACAGAGAAAAATACACACACACACACACACACACACACACACATATATATATATATATATATATATATATATATATATTGAGAGAGAGAGAAAAATGGTACATTTGGTAAGATGTTAAAAAATTGGTGACAAAGTAGATAAACTGAAACACGGACAACGCATTCAATAATATTTGGTCTTATTTCCAAAAGCACTTCATCAGAATGTGTGTGTATATATATATATATATATTTATATATATATATATATATATATATATATATATATATATGTATGTGTGTCTCTGTGTGTGTGTGTGTGTGTGTGTGTGTGTGTGTGTGTTATTGCTGTATATTTTTGGTTCTGTTTCTTTGTTCAACAGTTCATCAAACTTCAAGGGTTATTTAATGCCGAACCCATCTTTGCAGGAGAACAGATGAGATAGCATTCACTATTCAATCCTCAGCTTGGAGGATAACAGTTTTTTTAAGGTTATTAGTTCGAAAGTGAACGTAAAAAATCAAACTAAAAAAAAAAGTTCAAACTCAGGTTCCAAGAATTTACCCCTATTCCATGGGTACTCACACTATAGCTACATGTTTATAATACCGTGCTACTTGGTGTTACATGTGGCTTAACAATTTTAAGACGGGATATAAAAATCTAATTGCTTTCTCTTTCGTATTTCTTTAAAATACTGATCACTTGATATAGAGGAAGTACAGAAAAAGCAAAAAATGTTGTATCTACTTTCATCTAGTTCATTCCTTCTTTTTTTTATTTTTGACACCAGATGCATTTATTCATAGGTCTACACTCAAATAGCAGTTCGGGTTTCATGTTCGAATTTTTCGGTTCCTGTTATTCCAATAATTTTTATTTCATACAGAGCTCACTTGTTGCTTTTTTTTTTACCGATTGGCATCATTTTTACATGTTGCCGTATCCAATATCCTTTCGCATCCATAGCTAGATAACGTTGTCACGTGGGAATATTTCATGTTTTCAAAACGTGAATTATAATAATACAATCTTTAGAATGAATAAATAAAAAATTGTGGCGGAATTATTGTCCCACATATTCAATTTCCTGGTCAGTACGTATAATCGATCACACAAAATATATTGCACAAAAAAATTCAGATAAATATGCAGAAAATGACTGTGTCAAGCAATTGAGATAATAAACAGTTTTTTTTAAAAATTTGCATGTGTTTGTGCACCGATAAAACAACAGCGTCAATTATCAACGCAGGAAGGTAAAAGGGTTATCTTTGATTTTAAAATATGATGTGGAAAAACTTATTTTAAAAATATTTTTTCACTAGTGTCTTTTTATTCATTGGACCTTTAGCTTCCAGATTTTTCAGCTTCAATAAGAATGACAACATTAAAAAGAAAAAAAAATACATGTCGAGGATAAAATACATACAAACATTTTACCATACATTATAGTTTAAAATATTCTAACTATTCGATTAAAAAAGATGAGAATTATCTCTTTTAAACACACACACACACACACACACACACACACACATATATATATATATATATATTATGGGATAAAAAATTTATTACGCTCACAAATAGATAAATTTTAAATATATTTTTAAAAATAAAATCAACTAACGCGTTTCGGTCCTCCCTGATCACGGTTGAATCGGGGATAATGATTTAGAAGGAAAAGGGGCAGAGGCTGTTTAATGAAGTGGAGGAAGAAAAATAAAGGCAAGTTGGCTAGAAAGGGTGGGGTAAATTAAATAGTAATCAAATTCAAACCCAATAAACATTCCCCTTGTTTAAAGAGGGACAGTTTGTGGGTGAGAATATGAATAGTCTCAAGCACTTTCAGGTGATAGTTCGAGTTGGACTTGCTTAAAATAGTAATCAAGTCCGCTATATTGACACAAGGTCAATGATACTAAGGTTGATTAAAGTGGGGATTTAGGGGAGGGGAAGGTCAGACACGAGCCGAGGCTCGAGCCCTGCTTGACTTTGCTGGTCATCGGCCAACTTAGGACCAGATGAGCTAAACACGGTCCTGGCACAAATGCCTAAACTGAATTGGACATCGAGGTCAAGTGCTATACAAAGGTGACAAAGATATCAGTGCTGCAGATGGTTTACCCGAAGGTGGCCCAGGGGAAGCCGGGGGCATTTGGCTTCAGGTCTGCCGGGCATGGACTGCTTGTCAATGTTGCAGCTCCCCCATCCGAAGGTGGCCCAGCCGAGGTTGGGGGCCTTTCAGACTCAAGTCTGCGAAAGCATAACCGCTCAAAGTATTGGAGAGGAATGTCGGGGAAAGTCGGACCCGAGCCGAAGGTCGAGCTGACCATGCTACTCATCAGCCCACTTAATACAATGTAGGTATGATGAGCCTAGCTAGACTTGGACACAAAATCTGGGTCCAGGCACATATACCTGATTATAGCTTAAACCGGAAAGCAAGGTCCAATGCAATACAAAGTTGTCAGTGTTGCAGCTTGCCCACCCGAAGGTAGCCCAGCTGAAACCAGGTGCCTTTCGGCCTCAAGTCTACCATGGAATATTGACCGTCATGCACGGGTGCCAGACAGTCCGCTGAAAAGCCTCTACACGACGCAGTGGCTGAACACCCTGGAGTGGGACTTGCTTCGGACAGTAAATAAGTCCTCATTGGAGGCACCATTACGATTATTTACAAGATATTCTGCAATGGAAGACCCGTATGTGTTGTTTATTGGGTCAACAAAATAGTTCTCTTGCCTTATTTTGGTGAGTACATGTTGTCTAATTCTTGAATCCAGACGGTGGTTGATTCTCCCGATGTAATGCAAACTGCAAACACATCGAAAGAATAAATCAAAGAACGTCTTTTTGACCACATGTCAAAACATTTTGCGCGTTGTTTACCACACGCAGGTTGGAAGGAAAAGAGCACTTACTTCCACAAGCAGAGACCTGGTTGACAAATCTAATATCACAAATACAAGGCAATCTGAGATATACAAGGAACCTCTGGACAGAATTAGGTTTAATTTTACCGAAGTCATCCATTTTATGTAACATATTGACCCTCGACCGAGCCGTCAGTCAAGAGATGCACCAGTGTAACGGCGAAACAGGTGCATCTGGTCAAAGATATCGGAATATCACCTTATCCTGTGGACCTGGTTGGATTCGGTTCAAATGCATACGCCAGCAGGAAGCTGGTGGGCATCAGACAATTATATAACCAGGTGCCACAAACGGCTTGGGGAGTTCAAGTAGCAGTTTCAGTTGGAGTCAGTTCGAGTTCAAGTCGCAGTCGGAGATAGGATGCCCGCGGAGTGAGAACAGCTCCAGACAGAGGGCTTGTGCCCTTAGTGACCCACTGTTGAGCATCCCAGCCTCAATGCGAAAGAAGTGCTCCTATGGTCAGAAGAACTTTGGGTCAATATGTAGCAGTCTGTGCCCGTCTCCAACTCATCTCTCACACACAACCAACACAAACCTTTTCGCAACCCTTTCGCAAGCCTTTCGAGAATAAAGTGTGAGAGGTATATTTTTTATAAAGAAGTGTGTTCGTTCGTTCACTGAAGTCGACAATATCTTTGATTATGTCTCTACTTATAAATGTATATGTATATATATGTGGCTGTACAAAATTTATCCTTGATGACGGATTGAACAATATTTTCAGGGATGTCCCAGTAATAAATTCGACCTCATCATCCAACTTAAACTCAGGGCATATCATTAATGCCTGGTGTTTTAGGGTCTTAATTAGATTTTTCTTTCGCTTCTTTGGACGAAATTAATCCCAACTGTTGGTTTGTTCTCCAAATATAAAGCACCCGAAGAGTACATTCGTTATGTAGACGACACTTTTTTTGGTATTTGAGAGTGAGACTGGGGCTGGTGAATTTTTCACACATTTGAATAGCGTACAGCCTGCACTTAGATTTACTCTTGAGAAGGAGAATGATGCCACTCTCCCTTTTCTGGATGTATTGGTGTGTAAAGAGACTTCTGCATTACTAACGACAGTATATTGTAAGCCTACTTTTACTGGCTTATACCTTACATGGGATTCATTTTGTCCAAAGAAGCGGAAGATAAGTCTAATTAAGACCCTAACACGCTGGGCATTAGTGATAAGCTCAGAGTCTAAGTTAGACGTCAGTGGGACACTTTGTAACAATGGCTTTCCGGAAGATATTGTTCGATCTGTCATCAGCGATAAAATCTATGACTACATTAAAATTAAACCTGATTCAGTCCAGAAGTGCCCTGCTTATCTCAGGTTACCTTGGATTGGTGATATCAGAGATACATTTGCCAATTAGATTTCTGCTTCGTGTACGCAAGTGCTATTTTTCTTCCAGCCTGAGTGTGGTTTTCCACACGCGAACTGTTTTGACATCTGGCCGAAAAGACATTCCCCCCTAACATAGTAGTTCTTTGATTTATTCTATTAGATGTGTTTGCAGTTTGCATTACATCGCGAGAACCAATCAACGTCTGGATTCAAGAATTAAACAACATGTACCTCAAAAAATACGGTAAGGAAACTATTTGGCTGACCGAATAAACAACACATACGGATCTTTCATTGCAGAACATCTTATAAATAACCGTAATTGTGCCTCGTCCCACAGGGCGGACCTGGTTACTTTTCTAAGGAAGTCCCACTTCAGCGTAATCAGCCACTGCTTCATGTTGAGACTTTTCAGCGGACTGTCTGGTACCCGTGCCGGACATTCAATGTTCCAGGGCAGACTTGAGGCCAAAAGGCCCCCGGGTGCAGTTTGGGCAACCTTCTGGTGGGCAAGTTGCCACACAGACATCTTTATCACCTTTGTATATCACGGGCCCTTGTGGCCAGTTTAAGCTATAATCAGGCATATGTGCCTGGTCCAAGTCTAGCTAGGCTCATCAGACCTACATTGCACTAAGTGGGCCGATAAGCAGTATTGTCCAGCTCGAGCCTACGCTCGGGTCCGATCTTCTTCGACCTTCCTCTCCTCTAAATTTGGGCAGTTATGCTTTGGCAGATTTGAGGCCGAAAGGCCCTCAAGGCGGATGGGCGACCTTCAGATAAGTAATTGCATATATCACTCTTACAGTGCTTATTAAAATTATACTCTAGTATCTAGATTGTAGTTTAAGAGGATTAAATTTAGCAATTTTTTATTGGACTTTCTTGAACTGTTAAGCCTATTCAACCTTTGCTTTACAGGTATTCTCTCCGTCCTTTGGAGTGCAGCTGTGAAATAGGCTGACTATACTTCTGGACTTCTGCAGAGAGATAAGACACCCAATAAGTGTCCAGGGTATTATACAAATATCATCTGATAGAAAGGCACCAGTCTTGGAGTTTTGGGCAATGTGAAATATGTCTTCAGGGCCATTACTCCCATGTCTCTCGGTCCTAGATTTGCATACATATAAGCGTTTCGTCTACAGAATAAATAAAACTGTTCAAACGTTTTGGAAGGATTATTATCATTTGTTATTTGGAACCATACATCTACGTGAAAATTATTTATGAGATAGGAATACTTGATAAATAAAATAACTCCTGTTAAATAACAATACATGAAAATATTTAACTGTTTGCAAACAAATTAGCTTTCACACCGCGTTTTAAAAATACTTACAAACAAACTATTGTCTTATAAATCATATAAATAATTACAGGATTTGATATTAGATAACACATAACAATAGATATGCCTTAAAACAATATAGCAACCAACCCACCAACCAACCAACCAACCAATCAACCAACCAACCAACCAACCAGATATTCTCAGGTTGAATTTTAAATTTCACCAAAAATTCAAACTCAAAACTTTTCCGTTGTTCTATATGAAAAGACATGAACTATCGTTATATTCATATTTACCAACCCCTCCGCTCGGGCAGGATATGACACCAGGTCAGTTTTTAAGCGAAGTTTAACAGGTTTGAATTCAGAGTTGTTCTTCTCCTAGACTAATTGTCTCACCAAGGCTGAAGAACCTAGTCTGCCCTACTATTTACCCATAGCTGGAGGGAGAATAATCTATCTATGAACTATCATTGTATTAGTATAGTATTAGTAAAGTGTTCGTTTTCTGAACCAAAACGTATCGGGCTTACCATGAAATAGCACTCAGTCCGAAACATCTATCTTACAGTTTAAATAAATTGTTGTTACTTTACTCTATATATACAGACATTCTAAAGTTCTCAGTAAATAACTTTGGTAGGAAACAAAGAATAGTTGTTTAAGACGGTGCAATGTAAAGCTACCAAAATTTCGATGATAGACATGCCAGTAAAAAAGTATTAGATAATAATATTTCTTTGAATATAATTCAAGATAAGTTAATACAGTAAGAAAGATATTTTAAATAGGTTTTTAACTATTTTCACCTGCTACTATAGCAACAATATGACATGCTGTGTTAATGGTGTCGCTTATCTTAAAGCAATCATAATAATCTTTCAACGTTTGAAAAATAAATTTTAAGAGTTAAATAAGTATTACTGTATCACACCACACATTATTCACGAGTAAAACATTTTATTTTTAGTTTCAGGTAATATTGTCTTCATTCTTATATATATATATATATATAGTCCCCTTCGGAGTAATCTCCTCTAGCTGCAATGCACTTGTTGTACCGTTCCAACAACTTCTGGAAGGCCCCATGGATGTCCTCTTGTGTGATCGTGTCAATGACCTTTGTCAAAGCCTCTTTTATCTCCTCAATTGTCTCATAACGACAGCCTCTGAGCTTAGGGAATAACCACAAGTCACCGGGAGCAAGGTCTGGACAATAGGGAGAATGAGGAACTATCTTGATGCCCATCTTTCTCAAATAGTCTGTGACCAGGATAGAATTGTGGACTGGTGCATTGTCCTGGTGAAAATGCCACTGACCCGATTAGAAGAGTGCTGGCCTCTTCCGACGGAATCTCTTCCTGAAGTCCCTTAAAACCTCTACATAGTAACCCTAACCCTAACCCTTTGGCCAGTTAACTCTGATGTATTGACTTCCTTACTCCTCCCACACCTCTCATCATCCCTCACAGACTCCCTGCCTTCCTTGAATCTCTTCTTCCACTCAAAAACTAATGCTCGATTCATGCAAGATGTTCTAAAAGAAGTCTGAAGCATTCCATACGTTTCTGTGGCATCATTTTTTCCAAGTTTAAAACATAAATCTATTGCATATCGTTCTTCTAAAGTGTCAGATTGCATTTTTGATATTCACCAGCTGTGACAATCAGGGTATATTCCAATTGCTGCTGTAGCTGTTCATTTGAACCTGAAATCATAAAGATTGGTCAGTCATCTCATAAGATGTATAGCAATAAGATACTGAATTCTCAAGTGTCTACAACAATTTAGATGCCCATACGAAAAAAGTCAGGAAATTATCGTATGCACCTCGTATATATATATATATATATATATATATATATATATATATATATACTGTACTACACATTAAGAAGAGCCCGTAGCGTAACGAGTTTCGTCGTGAGATAAAAAAATAGAATTAGCAATCTGAGTTCATTCTTGAACGATGCTGTTTGCGTTTTACGTCAAGTTAATTCACTCAGGGAAAATATAAATCCATTTGTTCTCCTTCTTCCCAGCTAGGGGTATATAGTATGGCATACTTTGCTCTTTAGCTTCGATAAACTAACCAGGAGGCGGGACACTCTGAATTTAAACTAGTTTAAATCTCATTAATAACTAACATCATGTCATATCATCCCCCTGTAGTGGATTTAAGCATATAAAATGAATTGAGTCACACACATTCACAGTTACAGAGTGAGCGAGGAGGTGCAAGTGGTGTAATGGTTATCGTCGTAGGAAATGGACACGGCGACACGAGTTCAAATCTTTTTGACGAGACTGATTGCATTTCACATAGCACTAATACCCTTGGGAAAGGTATGAATCCAATAATTCTCCTTCCAGCTATTAGTAAATAGTAGGACAGACTAGGTTCTTCAGCCTTGGTGAGGTATCTAATCTAGGATAAGGAAAACTCTGAATTCAAACCTGTTAAACTCCGCTTAAAAATTGACCTTGTGTCATATCCTGCCCGAGCAGAGGGGTTAGTAAATATGGTTACAGACTAAGCTAGAAAGAGATAGATAGATAGATAGAGAGAGAGAGAGAGAGAGACACGTAGATTTCTACGCGCACAACTATATATATATATATATATATTGATAGATAGACAATTTTATTTCGAATACTATTGTCTGTTAATTTTTGTCCTTCAATTATTATGATTTCAGGCATATCTTAATACATATTTGTTTAGAAGTTTCCTTCCAAGACCGGCTTATACCTAGTGGGTAGAGTGTTCACGAACGGTCCGGGAGAAGTTGAGTTCAATCCCGGGTCGAGTCATCCCAAAGACTTTAAAAATGGTGATTGATACCTCCTCGCTTAACACTTAGCAATATAAGGTACGTATCAAGGGTAAAGTGAAGCAATCCACGGAAAAGAGTAGCGCCCCCCCAATATCTCGGTGTAGTATCTAATAAAAGGGGAGCCTTCTGGCTGCCCATGACTACGGTCACTAACTTTATTTACTTTACTCACTTCATTTATAAGCAAGTTGCTTATCAGATCGTTCTTGATTTATTTACACATAAGATATATTCTTGAGATAGTATTTAAAATTAATGTTTAACAGGAAATACGAAACGATAATGATATATCCAAAACTAACGGAAATATTAAAAAGGAAACGTCGACAGAAAATATAAATTTCAACCTGCAATTTTTAAAATGCCTATTAATATACGTAAATATTCGTTAACCTAACAGATAAGCATTTGTTCCAGACGAAGCTCTACTCAATATTTAACTGTTATCGCGTAAAGATTCGTTATTAATGCAGATATAACATGGATAAATAATTAGAACAGGATGACGACAGATAATGAAGAATAAATGCCCAACGTATATAATTGCCGAGGTAATAGTAATAAGAAGAATAAAAACAGATATCTTCTACAAAATAGATTCAAAATAAATGTTTATATATATATATATATATATATATATATATATATATTCATTTATTTTGAAGAGATAAATTTTAAGAATATATATATATATATATATATATATGTATATGTATATTTAGGCAGCATTTCTTCGTTAATGCAAATTTCATTAAATAACAAAATAGATTCAACATAAATGTTTATATATATATATATATATATATATATATATACATTTATTTTGAAGAGGTAAATTTTAAGAATATATATATATATATATATATATATATATATATATATATATATATATATATACATGTATATTTAGGCAGCATTTCACTGTTAATGCAAATTTCATTAAACATAATAGACATTTTATGCCTACATATTTTCTTCTGGATCCGTTCGAATTCCCGTATTACTTTTATCGTATTCGGGGGGAATTGATTTATGTATTGTACATAGTTGTATGTATCCCTAGTACTTTCTGCCCGGCTTTGGGTCATCATCAGGGGAGAATCTATTACAGTAGTTGTGTTGTTGGGCATGAATGTTTCTTTAAATGCTGAGCTATTGAACTTGTGTCAGAAAGGTGCATTTATGTATATATATATTTATTTATTTTGAAGAGGTCAAATTAATAATAATAATAATAATAATAATAATGATATATATATATATATATATATATATATATATATATATATATATATATATAACGGTAAACCAATTGAACAGGCCCTGGAAATAACCAGAGGACTGGACGAGATTCCTACAGAAGTATGGAAGACCAGACAATTCGACGACATACTGCTCCGACTCTGTACCGCAGTCTATAATCAAAATCCAATTGACAGATGGATGAAGGGATGCATCCTCCCCTTCCCTAAAAATGAGGACCTCGGATTAGCCAAGAACTACCGAGGCATAACACTTACATCCATAACAGCCAAATGCCCTACTACGAAACCGCATAGAACCGAAAATAAACAGCATCCTAAGGAAAAACCAAAATGGCTTCCGAAGAAATAGATCCACGACCTCACAAATATTAACCATCCGCAGAATCCTTGAGGGCCTACGGGCAAAAAACCTACAAGCGACATTACTAGTTGTTGACTTTACCAAGGCCTTCGATTTCATTCACAGAGGAAATATGGAACAAATCTTACTAGCATACGGCCTACCTAAAGAAACCGTAGCAGCAATAACGATTCTCTATAGAAACACCAAAGTGAAAGTACGTTCACTAGGTGGAGACACAGAATACTTCAACATTGTAGCAGGAGTACTACGAGGAGACACGCTAGCTCCATACCTCTTTATCATCTGTCTAGACTACGTGCTTAGAACATCGATTGATAAAATCAGAGAAAACGGCTTCGAGCTGACAAAGAGAAGAAGCAGAAGGCATCCAGCAAAAACAATTACCGACGCCGACTACGCCGATGGCATAGCGATACTGGCAAATACACCCAACCAAGCCGAAACACTACTACATAGTTTGGAACAAGCAGCCGCAGACATAGGCTTCTATGTTAAGGCACACAAAACGGAATATATGTGCTATAATCAAACAGGCAACATCACCACATAGACGGAACCCCTCTGAAACTAGTAGACAAATTCACCTACCTAGGAAGTAGCGTCTCATCAACCGAAAAGGACATCGACACACGGCTAACGAAGGCATGGACAGGTATTGATATGCTATCGATCATATGGAAATCAGACCTGACCGATAAAATGAAACGCAGTTTCTTCCGGGCAGCGGTCGTATCGATACTGTTGTACGGATGCACTACTTGGACGCTTACAAAACGACTGGAGAAGAAACTAGACGGCAATTACAGAAGAATGCTGCGAGGAATATTGAACAAGTCCTGGTGGCAACACCCCAAAAGGCACTAACTCTACAGCTACCTGCCTCCCATTACGAAAACTATCCAATTTAGACGAACCAGACATGCAGGACACTGCTGGAGAAACAGGGACGAGCTCATAAGTGATGTACTCCTATGGACACCCACATATGGCCGGTCAAATGAAAGACGACCAGCTCGAACATATATTCAGCAGCTATGTGAGAATACGGGATGTAGCCCTGAAGACCTACCGGAGGCGATGAACGATAGGGAGAAGTGGCGAGAGAGGATCATGGATATCCGTGCGAGCGGAACGAGATGATGATGATTATGATGAATATATATATATATATATATATATATATATATATATGTAATGGAAATAGGAAAATGGGATTAAAAATAAAAACTAGAGTTGAACATAAAAACGAAAGCAAAAATAGACCTTAAAAATAGAAACAGAATTAAAAATGTAAAGTCTTTACAAAAAGAGAAAATCAAGACTCAGACAATCAACACAGTTCATTAACTTTAGACTGAAAAAAATCATTTAAACATATATATGTATACATGAAAAAAAAAAGAAATCAAAATTTATTCAGTATTAAATTTAAAAAAAATGATTTAACACGCAAAATAAAAATGTACGAAATAGCTTTGAAGCAATGTACAAAAACTATGTCTGAGCAATACCCATAAAGTAAAAAAAAAAAAAAAAATCAAACGTACTTTAAAGGAAACTTCATAGTCAATGCTATGAATCATCAGTATAACAATTAAAACGTCAATTTCTATAAGAAAAAAATTAATTTAAAATTCTTTTGAACGTTATTTATCAGAACGACAATATAAAGAAAAGACTTTCAAACACACTCCCTTGACAGACATATTACATTTTCGTTTTCTTCACCAATGGAATTTTCAAAGAATGCCGAAGACTAAAAACCATTGGCATTATTAAAGAACAAATAAATAAAACTCACTGATACAGTCATTTTGTTTCTTTTTAATTCTAAAATTAACGTTTCAGTTTCTGTACATTTACAGTTATTATAATTCTCTGCAATTGCGTATTGACTAAAGTACTGAAATTCATCCTCGAGCGAGTTGGAACTCCAGTTACACTATAGTGTTCTCTTTCGGATTTATGCCCTGGAGAAGGTATAAACCCTTTTATCCCCCAACGATGAGTTAAATAGTATCATTGCTAACATTCTTGAAGGATAGGTTAAACATTATGGTTGATATGGGATTAAAGTTTGATTTCTCATATAAGTAAGTAAAGTTGGCGACCGTAGCCAAAGGTGACCCAAAGGTTCCCTTTGCGTTAGCTTCGACACCAAGGTGTAGGGGAGGATGCTACTCCTATCCCTAGATTGCTACATTTTACCCTTGATCCCAACTTTATAATGCTGAGTTTTAAGCAAGGAGACATTAAGTACCATTTTTTCAGCTTTTGGAATGACTCGGCCCGGGATTGAACCCCGGTCTCCCAGGCCATTGACAAACACTCTAATCCAGATAAAATGAATCGGAATAATTTAGTTTTACTGAGTTAAAACGTAAGAACTTTCGAGGCATAGAGATAAAGCTTATTTTGCTTTCTTTGAGTCGGATAATTCACATTTTCAAAACATTACGTGCAACACCGGATAAGTTTAAACCAGCAGCAATAAAACCAGAGAGCTTAAAATCCGTAACAGTTATGTTTCCTTGGTCTCTTATTGGATAACAGTCTCTAAGGGAGGAGAATAGCAAAGGTATATTAATATAAACCATTGGATACAGCATGGTGGATGTGAACTAAGGCGTTTGAATCCAAAGGCAAGTTTACACTGCACTTTCTCAGATACAGGTCGGAGTGACCTCATAAATCAACGGCCAATATCAGATAGTTCAATCAGTAAACTACTGCTATTCATCTACAAAACTGGCATCAATTGACGAAAAAAAACAAACTAGTTCACAAGTTTCGAAGTATCAGAATACCTCATTTGAGGTGCCCGTGGTGTAATGGTTATCGTCGTAGGAAATGGACACGGTGACACAAGTTCAAATCTTGGACGAAACTGATTGCATTTTACATAGCACTAATACCCTTGGGAAAGGTATGAATCCAATTATTTTCCCTCCAGCTATGTGTAAATAGTAGGACAGACTTGGTGATGCAACTAGTCTAGGAGAAGGAAACTCTTAATTCAAACCTGTTAAACTCCGCTTAAAATTTGACCTCGTGTCATATCCTGCCTTAGCGGAGGGGTTTGGTAAATAGGATCAGAATACCTCAAAAATTGAGGTTATATCTTAGAAGATAAATATGTAAAAGCTTCCTTCATCAACGCAGAGAATGACGATGGCTCAGGAGTAAGACATCCCATGAAGTAATGTCTGCTGGTTTTCGATTCTAGCTTGAAGCATCTCGCATGGGTAGCCACTCTGAACATTTGTGATTCAACGAAGAACTCTTTAGATTACAATATATATATATATATATATATATATATATATATATATATATATATATTGTTTCTCAATTGTTGAAAAAAACAGTGACCTCTCAAATTTTCTCTGTTGACTTTATTGTTTTGTTTTCCTTTCCAGATTTTTACTGGAAATCAGTTGCCGTTTCGATATAATCATTGAGATGATACCTTAGAAAATGGAGCAGAAGATCTTTTTGTTTGAAGACTCATAACGAAACTAATTATTTCCAGATTGTTCAAGCTTGAGACAGAAGGAAGTTTAAATTCAGCGCATTTCCAAACAAGGCTCAGATTTTTCAGTTGGTCAAGCTCATTTCACAAGTCATCATCATCATGCTGTCGTGCCGCTAGCACGGGTATCCCTAGCCCTCTCTCGCCACTTCTCCCTATCATCCATCGCCTCTGGCAGGTCTTCAGGGCTACATCCTGTATCCTCACATAGCTGCTGAATGTACGTTCGAGCTGGTCGTCCTGCTTTTGCCCGGCCATATGTGGGGGTTCATAGGAGTACATCACTGATGAGTTCGTCCCTGCTTCTCAAGCAGTGTCCTGCGTGTCTGGTTTGTCTAACGTATAGTTTTCGTGATGGGAGGCAAGTGGCCGTATAGTTGGTTCCTTGTGGGGTTTTGCCACCAGGACTTGTTCAATGTCACAAGTAAAGATCGTAAAACAACGAGTTCCTCGCCATTTGGGCCACCGACCACTCAGGAGCAATGTCCATTCCTTGTAAAAAAGAAAAAATACCTTCAATAATAACTTTAATTAAATGGTGGACATCTGGATCGCGTAATGTAGAGTTTCTTTTCGAAATCATTGGTTCATATTTGATTATAAATAATACAGATCCCCTGTTATCTTTCTATCTTTTATTATATATAAATTCCATTATTCTATCATTTGCGGGGGTGTCCTCGTGGTGTAATGTTTAAAGCGATGGACGGCGGAATCGTAGTAAGCGAGTTCGTATTCCAGTCGCTCTATTACGTTCACTTTGGGGCTAATTCCCTTAGGAAAGGTATGAACCCCCTTATCCTTCCAGCTATGGGTTAAATAGTACCACTACTGTTCTTCTAGGAGAATAGCTTTGGCATTAAATAACCAACAAAGGTTGATATGCCATTAAACAAAGAAACCAATCTATCATTTGTGGTCTTGAACGTGTGCTTGATCATTTCACCGAGTTTCTAAATAGTGAACTGAAAAATAAATAACTGTTCCCTATTATTTATTTACAGTCTTATATTTTAAAACCCTGTTTTGTTTTTTAATAATAGTTACTTTATAATCATGTAAAGTTGTGACTGTTTTGTTGTATGCATTAGTATTTTCAAGAATCGGCAAAGATTGTCTTATTTAAATCGTACCTCTCACATAAAAGAAAAAAAAACAGAAGAGTTTGATAAATATATTAAGCTATAGAAGTGAACCATCTATTTCCCGAAACTTAATATATCTTTTTAAATAGTAAGATTGTATTTACTTTGTTTTTGCCAATACTCCATATTTTTTTAGTATAAAAAGAGATAACGATTTATCTCAGAATTGCTTTATAATCAAATTTCTGAAATTTTAACGCATATATGTCTTCTATGGAATAGGCACTTGTACATCTAATATATATATATATATATATATATATATATATATATATATATGCAGGTATGTATAAATGTATGTATGTATGTATGTATGTAAGAATAAAGATTTTCTTTTAAGTACGGAATTTAATCATTGCTTTTAAAAGCGTGTGCATGTTAAGAATAATAAAAAAAAAAATTTAAAACAATTAAAATATTTTGAAATTCTACAAAAAAAAGAGGCCTCTTTGTTTCAGTCACTTCTCTCTAGAGAATAATGACTGAGACGATCAAGTTTGTAGAAGAAGAATTAAACATGATGTAATCATATTTACCCAACCCCTCCGCTCGGGCAGGACATGATACAAGCTCAATTTTTAAGTGGAGTTTAACAGGTTTGAATTCAGAGTTTTCCTTCTCCCAGACTAGTTACCTCTCCAAGGCTGAAGAACTCAGTCTGCCCTACTATTTACCCATAGCTGGAGGGAGAATAATTGGATTCATACCTTTCCCAAGGGTATTAGTGCTATGTGAAATGTAATCAGTCTCGTCCAGGATTTGAACTCGTGTCACCGTGTCCATTTCGTACGACGATAACTACTACACCACGGGCACCTCCATTAAACATGATGTAATAGCCGTCGAAAAAGCCATGAGTCACAAGAAAACTGATCGAAAAAATACCGTAAACCAGAATAGTTGGCAAGGGTAATATTGTTTTCTTCACGTGATCCAATGGGGTTATTAAAAAGTAGTGGTGTGTAAATTTTTCTTGAATGCCGGTTGATGTTTACTTATAAGTTGTTGTCAGTTGGTTGGTTGGTTGGTTGGTTTTATGGCATATCAACCTTTGTTGGTTATTTAACGCCAAATCCATTTTTATGAAAAAGTTCTATTTCAAACAATTCAGTTTAGGATAAGTACGGAGTTTACATGTAAGTACAGTTTAATTGTGAAAAACATTTTTATTTCAAGCTATTTATTATTGTCCAGCAGTTCTAATTCAGCTAATTCAGTTCAGTATAAGTACAGATGGTTTTTACACACCGTTAGATATCAAAACAGTTCTATATTAAACAATTCAATTTAGTGTAAGTATTATTGTCCAGCAGTTCTAATTCAGCTAATTCAGTTCAGTATAAGTACAGATGGTGTTTACACACCGTTAGATATCAAAACAGTTCTATATTAAACAATTCAATTTAGTGTAAGTACAGTTTCAATGTCAAAAACAGTTCCATTTCAAATAATTCAGTTTAGTATAAGCACGCAGTTTCAATGTAATTACGGTTTAATTGTCAAAAACATTTCTATTTAAAGCTATTCAGTTTAGTCAAAAAAATCATTTTATTATAAGTATGTCGTTAGTTCTATTTAACCCATGGATAAGATAAGCCCCTATCAGGTGCTACCGCGTCGGGCCAAAGTGGACCTGGAAGCAATGGCAATGAAGGGGTGCTCTGCATTCTCCAAAGCCCCAGCATCACTGGAATCTCACCATCAGACTGTTTCGTGTCATAAATAGGACACTCATTGGGGTGGGGTCTTACACTTCTGTTGAGGTGCAGTCGGTGTATTCTACAGCCCCCCAGCCGACAATTTGTTATGAGTAAGTCCTCAAGTATTGACAACTGAAGTTCATTACTTGATGTCTCCGGGATGGTAAACACTGTTGAGTTGCATGTCGTCGCGCAGGCCGGTTTGTCCATTAAGTCACAAGACATGGCGGATGATAAATTTTGATTGCCGACCCTTTAGTATCAGAAGAGATGTGAAGAGAGGTGACTGAAGCAAAGGGTCCAATCTTTTAGAATTTTAAGATATTTTAATCGTTTTTAAAAACATTTTATTAAACTTAACAGGAACTGCCTTTTAAAAGCAATGTTTAAATATATGTGTGTGAGTGTGTGTGTGTGTGTGTATTTGTGCCCACTCGATCGTCGTGTGTGTGTGTTTGACTGTATGTGTGTGTGCGCGTGTGTTTTTAAGAAAATATCTTATGTTTTTAGAATAACTTTTCGAACACTAATGCGTTATAATTTGAGAGTACTCAATATCTGCAATAGAGCTATTATGCAATAATAAATAAATATAGATCAGTGTTTACGTATATTTAATAGCCTGGATGCTTATCTGCGACCATCGTTTTCATGTCATCATATTACAACAACTATAAGGCTGAGAAAAGCTTTCTCTGCCGGATGATGGTCATAATAAGATGGCATGAAACCTTGGCTCCCAGATAAACATCCATACTATTAAACATATTCAAAATCCAATATATATATATATATATATATATATATATATATATATATATATATATATAAGAGTGTTAGTCGTCAGTAAATCACTTTGTGGTTATGTGTCGAACCAAGTGCTATATAATATGGAAATTGCTCAATATCTTGGATAGAGCTATTATATAATAATGATATTAAATAAATATATATTAGGTATACATATATATAATCCATGGGAAATATTCTGCAACCTTAGGTTTCATGAAGTTTATAAAACTACATTCCTCAGGCAGTTAAGAAGATGGAATGATGACCCTCCATGTTGTATTGCACTTAACTGCCAGATAAATTTTGTTTATAAACTTGATGAAACCTAAGGTTGCAAAATATTTTCCATGGATTAAATATATATATATATATATATATATATACTTTAAGAAAAACAACTAAACAGGTCACATAGGATTGTAAATTTATTTCCATCCTGTTACGCGTTTTTGAAATTTCCAAAAACACGAGAAAAAATTAACTGGACATCTTCAGATCTTTTAGATAAAAACACTTAAAATTTATTGCTCTGTATTATTGGTACATTGAGCTCTTTACCAGGAAAATTTAAATATTCACTCATGAATAATTTTTTGTCCTGATGGAATTACTCCCAAATCCGGTTTAACTGTACCAAAGAATACTATATATATATATATATATATATATTTATTATCATTATATATATATATATATATATATATATATATATATATATATATATATCAGACGAAGAAGCGTCCGACGTTCTTGGAATAAAAATAATACCATGAAAGGCATTTTTTTCGACAGAAAAATTATCCTTTTTATTTTTTGAATGATGTCTATTATCGAATTGAATTTCTTCAAAATAACCTGGTCTCACAATTATGTTTGCAAGGTTTGTGTGTGAGATATTCCCGCATCCCTAGCAAAGGGTAACAACCATTTTCCCGAAGTTTATATCTCGATAATTTAAATATATTTAATGCTCTCTTTTTGGTAAAAGAATTTCGCATATAAATTTTCATCAAGATTTCACCACAGCCGAACTTAGAAGGAACAATTTCAAAGAAAACTTTCTCACCGCACGTCTTTTGGGTAAAATATTACGAGCACCAACAAGATAAGGGTGAGAACCCTGATGGACACTCTTCCTCCATTACCAGCGAATAACATTGGAACATCCTTGAGGTAAAAAGAGTTCAATTGCCACGTTTCGATAAGTTTGACTGATCAGCAGAAGAATTTATTGGTAACAAAAAAGAACGAAAGTAAATGGTCACGACGACTCGAGTTCAAATCCTGGACGAGACTGATTGCATTTCACATAGCACTAATACCCTTGCGAAAGGTATGGATCCAATTATTCTCCCTGCAGCTATGGGTAAATGGTAGGGCAGACTGAGTTCTTCAGCCATGATGAGGCAACTAGTCTAGGAGAAGGAAAACTCTGAGCTTGTGTCATATCCTGCCCGAGCGGAGTTGTTGGTAAATAAGGAAAGAAAGAAAGTAAACGAAGAGAATTATATAGAGAGAAAGGTTTACTTAAACAATCTTACAACAAATCTGTCTTCCTCTGAGAGGAATGGTATTTTTTTCTTGGCCGAGTCTTTTGAAAAAATATATATAATACGTGCAGTGATGCATGTCAGTTGCAGAGATTCATCTATTCATAATAACGAATCCTGTAGCTAGATATCTCTCTCTGCCTCCCTTTCACTCTTTCACTCTCTCCTTTTCTCTCTCTTTCTCTCTCTCTCTCTCTCTCTCTCTCATACACACACACACACATACATAAATACACGTCTGATTATTTTTCTGCCATTTACAACATTGGATTAAGTTAATCACGGTTAACCTGTTTTCACATTTAAAAAAAAATGGTCGGATTTTTTCACCTGGGCAGTTCGACATAATCAAACTAATTTGAACCACTGACCTCATACTTAGTTAACAACAGACATTTGGGAAAAAATAACTTTTTACCAGTCTTATTAATATCTTTCTTGCTCTTATTAGAAATTTTTTTGTTTAGTTTTGTAACAGCATTCAGGTCATGCGTGTTAATGTATGAAAGACCATCTCTTCCGTAGATCTATAGCGATTTTGGATAAAAAAACGCCTGTTAATTTAGGTAACGGAGATTATCTGAGATCTTATGGGTAGTGATATAAAGAATATATTTCTATAAACTCTAAAACAGTACAGTATTGCCAATGGTTGTATAGAAGGTTAGTCTTTTTTTAGAAAACAAAAGACATATGCCCATGAATTATTGAATATATTTTTCTTGGGATATATACGTAACGTTTTCTTTTTCTAGTTAGTCCAGAAGGAGATTAATAAATACGTATATTGCGTTTGGGAAAAAACGATTTAGTTATACAAAATGTACGTATGACAAAACAGCCACATACATATGAATCAGCTGGGATATATAAGTCTATATTTTTGAGATGAGGTGTTATGTACATTATTCAGACTTTTGTCCTCATCTTTATCAAAACGCTTCGGCCGTTGTACCCTCCGACATCTTTCAGGTGGTTGGAATGTCGAAATAATTCCTTTATTTCACTTACTGAGGTAGTCTGTTCTAGTTCCACGAGCCATATTTGATGGATGTCAGTCACCAGTTATCTCCTGTTAATTCCCCCTCTGAAAGTTCTCCGCTGCCTTCACCGTATATTGAACTCGCACTCTTTTGTTATGTCTCTGGATCTAACCAACGCCTTTATCCACTGTGCCATATGTCCTGTTTATGAATTTCTGGGTATTATAAACCTAACGTCTTCAGCAACCATTTTTACCTGTGCTCATATTGCAATTTTGCTGTTATCATTGGATTTTTTTACCAGAGCTCATATTGCAACTTTGTTATTATTATACACACAGAGACTCACACATATACACATACAAACACATATACGCACTTACACATGAAGACACACACACACACACGCTCGCACGCGCGTACACATAGAGACCCACACACAAACACTCACACGCAGACCAAAAAAAAAAACACGAAATCCTCGGTTATTTGGGAATGAAGCATACTCGATTTTATTTTTCAGTATCAATTAACTTTGATTAGAATTTTTCTCATTCTTCCAAATTTTTCAGTATCTACCTGCATTTTTTACTATGAATCTTCGGAGGAAATGTTTTATACTGTAAAAACCTGGTCGTAAACTGACGGTAGGAGACTCGAGGATAAAAGCACGTCATATGCAGCTTCGTCGTCATAAATTGCATTATTTTTTCTTGATAAGGGACGTATTCCTTATGTTAGTACCATAGTCACATGTCCTGGTATTGAACCATAGCTTTAAGGTTGTTGGTTATTTTCAATATTCTGAGATACAAATGTCTAGGAAAAATTGAAAAACACTGAATTTCCAATAAAGCTGAACATGTTAGTTACATTTAAAAAAAAACGGACAAAGCCAAATCTCGCATGAAATAACACCACATCATGTCACCTCGATTCTGCTGTGTACATAGAATATATAAAACCGACATTCCTATGAGATTCAATGTATTAGAAGCAATTAGCTCTTTACACATGAAAGAACCCTGGAATCTTTTTGAATAGATTATAAAAAAACTGTTGAAATGGAACGTAACCCCATGGTAAGCTTGTGTATTAAGTCTTCATTCATTGATGACTCAGTGAACAAATGTAGACATCCTAACAGATATAAAATAATCCTTTTTCTTCCGGTCATATAGATCTACCGACTAAAAACAGACTTATCAACAGAATTATACAAATCTATCAGCTAATAACCAAACGAATATTTTTCAGTTTTAATAATAAACATTACTCAAGAATTTAGGCTTACGTTTGCACACTCTAAAGAAGGCTTTATCGTCCTTTTGGCACAATTACTTTAATTTGATCATTTCCAAACATCTGACCGCAAAACTCTAAATAGTTGAATCATATAGATAACGCCATATGAACTCATAACTGATGTACTCTTATGGACCCCCACACATGGCCGTGCAAAAGCAGGACGACCAGCACGAACATACATTCAGCAAGTATGAGAGGATACGGGATGTTGTCCTGAAGACCTGCCTGAGGCGATGAACGATAGGGAAAAGGGGCGAGAGAGGGTCAGGGATATCCGTGCTACCAGCACGACATGATGATGATGATGATGATATGTATTTACCCATCCAAAAAGAGGCTAATAAATCTCATCGCAAAATTACATATATTTACTTTGGAAGATGAAAAAAATTAAATATCACCTTTTTGGGGAATTTTATTTATCTATATCATATTTACTAACCCCTCCGCTCGGGCAGGATATGACACAAGGTCAATTTTTAAGCCGAGTTTAACAGGTTTGAATTCAGAGTTTTCCTTCTCCTAGACTAGTTGCCTAATCAAGGCTGAAGAACCTAGTCTGCCCTACTATTTACCCATAACT
>OY757919.1:20678127-20703127 GCA_963585895.1 Sepioteuthis lessoniana
ACAAATGAAATAAAAGAACGATATATCACGCCTCTTAACCGGTTTAACGTGTTTGATTAATTCAACTAGCCACTCATCTATTTATATATATTTGTCAGTAACTAATCTATTTATTCAGGAGTTGGGATCAATTCCCAGCGGGACTTTGCCCAGTCGGCTGGGGCTGTACAATACACTGACTGCACCTCTGCAGAAGGGTAAGACCCCGACCCAATCAGTGTCCTTGATATGACACTAAACAATATGATGAACAATATGATGGTGAGGTCCCAGTAATGCTGGGCTTTGGGGAATACGGAGAACCCCTTTATTGCCATCGTTCCCAGGTTCATTCTGGCCCGGCGTAGTAGCACCAGTTAGGGCCCTATCAATAGGTTAAATAGAACTAACGGCATACTTATGCTAAACTGAACTGTTTGATTAAACTGAATAGCTTGAAATAGTTATGTTTTGAACAATTACACCGTACTTACATTTAATTTGCGTGCTTATGGTAAACTGAATTATATGAAAATGAACTGTTTTTGAGATTGAAACTGTACTTACACTAAAGTGAATTGCTTGAATACTTTGCAATGGAAATTTTTTTGACAATTAAACTGTGTACTCATGTTAAACTGAATTGTTTGTAATAGAACAGATTATTTACAGAAAAATGGATTTGGCGTTAAATAACCTATAAAGGTTGATATGCCATAAAACCCAACAAACCAAACCAAACCAAACAAGCATGACTATTTGTAGATTTAAATATAGGATAATAACGTTAAATCATCCCGGTCAAGAGCACAATGCAAACAAAATCTAGAGAGCCTATGATACTTTAGAAATAAAAAAAACAACAACTATCGGTCACATTAAGATAATAAATTGCATAAAACTTACCCAACACAAACCTATTAGCCTTATGTATAATTTTTTTTGGCATGTATGGAACAACATCTGGTTTCATCATACACCAAATTTAACAGCTGTAAATTTTCCTCTGTTAAATTTGAAGTGTAATGAAACCGGATGTTGTTCTATACATGCCAAAATAAATTGATACAAAAGTATGTAATAGGTTATATTTATGCAGGCCAAATAAAGTTTTCTTTGGGGTTTCTAGTCTGATTGTGAATTAGAAAACAGTCATTTTCATCCATTTTTTAACCGGCTCATTGGTCTATTGGGTAGAGTGTTCGCCAATTGTCCGGGAGCCCTGGGTTCACTCCCGCGTCACGTCATACTAAAGACCTTAAAATGGTACTTGTTACCTCCTTGGTTAACATTCAGCAATCTAAGGTACGTATCAAGGGTAAAGTGGAGCAATCCAGGGAAAGGATTAGAACCCTCCCCTACACCTCGGTGTAGTAGCTATTGAAAAGGGAGCATTCTGGATGCCCTCGACTAAAGGGAGACAACTTTACTTACTTTACTTTTCTTTATCTGAATAAGTCCTATTAATTCTTAGAGCATTGATAAATATCAATGCTTTTTAACAGGATGGAAATAAATGAATTATCTTAATGAGACCGATTGTTGAATTTTTTTTAAAAATCATATTCATATAATAATACTCTCACAGGTATATATATATATATATATATATATATAAGACCGAGCGGTCTGAGACTTAGTCTAACGTAAAGTTGGATGGGTTTCGATCCCGGCTTCGAGCGTTCTACGTGTCTAGCCAGACTGAGGAGTTCTGATAGAACGAAACAATCTGTCTGTGGATGACAATATATACGCTCCCCCATGGGAGTTGAGCACTCTGGCAAATGCAAAGCTCTTCGAAAGAATCGAGCACTTAGGTAGACGATAGGGTATAAAAATGTAAACAAACGGACGCTGCTGCTGTCGCTTGATAAATACCTAAAAATTCCCTTAGCCAACGTGGACCAATCTAGTGGACTGAGACTTAGTCTAACGAAAAGTTGGATGGGTTTCGATCCCGGCTTCGATCGGCCTACGTGTCTAGCCACACTGAAAAGTTCTGATAGTACGAAACAGTCTGTGAATGAATATATATATATATATATATATATATATATATATATATATATATATATATATATATATGTGTGTGTGTGTGTGTGATTTCGAAACTTTTCCTTCGTCGTTAAATTTTATGTTTTGTGAGGCGGTGTAATTTTGTATTTGTCGCTGCCTCCCACCAGACAGGAATTGACACAAGGTCAAAAGCACGAAGGCCGATTAAAGTGGGGATAAAGGGGAGGGGAAGGTCGGGAACGAGCCGAAGCCCGAATCCTGCTGGTCTTTGCTGCTCATTGACCCACTAAGTGCAATGTGGGTCTAATGAGGCATGCACTTTCACGAACCCAAATATGGGTCCGGGCACGTATGACGGGTTAGAGCTTGAACTAGACAGCAAGGTCTAGTGCTATACATGGAGTCATGTTCCAACGATACATACATAAGAAATGATCTTTAAAAGTACGATATTGGGGAGGTGGTGTAATTTTGTTCGATACTTAAAATTTCTTCACTCTCATACAATGCCGAATACGGAATTTGAAATGCAAAGCAATACTAACATGCAATGGTACATCTATTTTGCATACGCACGTATCTCACCTCTTGACAGACGTCTGTTTGACCCATTTATATATCCACTACTCTAATCATGTGAACCCTAGTGGCACAATTAATTTCAACACTCGTGTTTGTTGTCTCGAGACCCGTGTCCGATCCACGAGCCTTCTACATAACATACACGTTTGCAGTAAACAGGCCCAAGGTTTCATTAACAATGAGAAAAAAAGCTGACAAAAGAGAAAAATGACAGACTAGCTCACCAATGTCGATCCTTACTCAGCGGATCTAAATCAAACGAAATAATGAAAAAAACAACAAAAAACATGGGAAATATGTTGGGTGGAAAAAAAACTGTTTTTTTTTTTTTTTTTATTGAAGACTATATCGAAATCATATTATGTCCTAATTGACATTCTCACTTTTTACAGAGACGGTCTGCCAGGATAAATATGAACTTTCTCCGATATTTTTAAATTGAATGAAGAGTGTGACTTGCTCAGTATAGAAAACAAGTCAACACTAAATTTGTCAGCACAGTCACCATTTTTATAAGGTGCTCTGTTGGGCCAACGTTAAAGTTCCGTATTTTCGTTAGGACAAACGAGTTGAGTCAGAATAGGTTTATTGTTAAAGACAACCTGTGTATTGGTTGAAAAATAGCACTTCTGTACAGCTTATGAGATTTGCTTAGCAAATCTATCACTTTTAGGCGGCCCATCAAGGCAAAGGCAAATAGAACCATTACGTTTGATTAAATCAGAAATGGTGGAGGAAATATATATACTTCTGACTCGTTATTAAGAATAAAATAATTGATTTTAATAAAATCAAACTGGCATCAGAACAAAATGGCTCCTGTTTATTTGCGCCTTCCTTTGCTGGGTGGAGTTAGTGACAAATGCTGATATCTATTCGTAAAGACCTTCTTTCCCCTCATCAGAATAATTATTTTATTTATTTATTTATTTAAATGTAGTTGCGGTTTGCGCAACATTGAATGTATTTGTCGCTGTCTCACACCAGACAGGATTTGACACAAGGTAAAAAGCCCGAAGGCCGATTAAAGTGGGGATAAACGGGAGGGAAGGTCAAGAACGAGCCGAGACTCTAACCCTGCTGGTCTATGCTGCTCATTGACCTACTAAGTGCAATGTGGGTTTAATGAGCCAAGTAGTTTCACGAACCCAAATCTGGATCCGGCCACGTATGCCGGGTTATACCTTGAACTAAACAGCAAGGTCTAGTGTTATACATAGGGGACAAAGGTTGCAGCTTTCCCACCCGAAGGTGGCCCAGGCGAAACAGGAGGCCTTTCGGCCTCGAATCTGCCATTGATTTCGATACCCTATCCGGCACGAATGCCAGACGACCCAACAAAAGCCAAGTAAGTATGGTTTGCGCTACATGTTGAAAGAATAAATCAAAGGTTGGATGCCAGAATTAAACAAAATATCTTTACGAAAATACGGCACTTAAGCATTAGCCGACTAATAATCTTAAGAAAACATACGGGTCTTAAACTGTAAAACATCTTATAAAAAACCGGGACTGCGTTGATAAGGTTTGATGTTGACTCGTTCTCTATACGAAGCAAGTCACACTCCTCATTCGATTTAAAAGTTTTGGAAACAATTCATATTTACTCCGTCAGACAACAGATTTTATGACTGCTAGAACTTTATATTATTTTGATTTAGTTTTTAATTAAAAATATTTTTATCTATCTAACATATTTCTCATAGTTTTTCATTCGATATTATCTTTAATTAAGCACTGTTGAACGAGAATTTAAACCAGTTTGCTAGATTGTCATTTTTTTTTCTTTTGAAGCTTTTTTTTCTCATTAGGTAAAAAAACTTGGGTCGGTTTATTGCTATCATTAAATTTTGTACCGCGAAAAATATCTTAAAATATGTATATATATATATATATATATATATATATATATATATATATATATATATTTGTGTGTGTGTATGTTAGATTACATGCACAAACACACATACGTATATATATATAACTGTACAAAAGATTGAAGTGGGTGTATTTTTTAACATGTGTAAACAATGAATACTATTTTGGGTGTTAATCAATGAATATATTATTATTTATCAATTTTATTTTAAAGATTACAAACTGTTATTTTAAATATATTATTAATAAAAAATAAATATTAGCATTATGAAGATTTGTTAATTTCAATCATATTTTCATATGATATTGGCTTTCTCGAAAACATTTATCTTATTGCTAAGGTGTTTATTTTATGCTATATTTTTGTTATTTTTTATCATTATTATGACAACGTTTATTATTCAATTGTTTACAATTGATCAAACATAAAATATTTATAAAAACAAGAACTGTTTATTTTTTTTAAATAAAATCTCTCACTTTTTCATTTCAAAGCTAGAAATAGTATATTTCTTAATATTACTCACCAATATGCCACGAGTACTTGATGAAAAAATACATAAAATTATATTCTACCTCAAACGGGACACTTCTCAGGCTAAAATATAAGAAATAATTTCGATAAAATATTGAAACAGCGGATATCAAAGATAGAAAGAAGAGTTGAAGGCCAACAGAATTAACTAAAAGTGAATGTAAATATCTAAAGATTGCATCATTAAGAAATAGAACTAAATATTGTCAGGAAATA
The DNA here is from genome assembly GCA_963585895.1 of Sepioteuthis lessoniana. Classification (NCBI taxonomy): domain Eukaryota; kingdom Metazoa; phylum Mollusca; class Cephalopoda; order Myopsida; family Loliginidae; genus Sepioteuthis; species Sepioteuthis lessoniana. The sequence continues at coordinate 20,683,334 of OY757919.1, forward strand.
AGCTCAGATATTGCTCAAACATATCACACCCAAGGTCACTCTTCAACTATCAGAAGAGCACTTGAGAAAGAAGGCCTTCATGCTTGAGTAGCAAGAAGGGAACCTAATCTAAGAAAAGGAAAGAGAAAACCACTTGAATTTGCCAAAGAACACAAGAAATGGACCATTGAACAATGGAAGAATGTATTATTGATTGATGAATCGAAATTTGAAATTTTCAGTTCAAAGAGAAGACGGTATATAAGAAGGGTTGGAGAGCTGGTGAAAGATGTATGCTTGAAGCTTAAACATGGAAGAGTTTCTATTATGGTTTGGAGATGTTTAACTACAAATGGATGATTTCGTCAAAATTGATGAAACGATAGATGCAGATAAATATAGACGAATTCCAATCCACAATGCAATCCCAACTGTTAAGCGATTAATTTGTAATGGTTTAATTTTTCAGGAGGATACCCATCCCAAGAACACTGAACTAAATACAAAATATCATTAAGAGCGGGAGGAACTATCTGGGGATGTTCAAGTTATAAAATGGCGTCCTCAGAATCCAGATTTGAATATCATTGAGTCTTTGTGGGATTTTTTGGACCAAAGAAGGGCTGAAAAAAATCCAAAAGAATATCTGTGGTAAGACCTCTAAGATGCTTGGAATAATATAACTATAGATTTTATGGTTGAATAACAACTTAGTTACGCGATAAAAATAAGTGTTTTTCTTGCTGCAAAAGGTCAACGGATAGAATATTAATAATTCTTAAGTTATTAAATATGTTAAACTTCAAATCCATATTAATCATTAATTATATTATCATATATTAATATTGAACATCAGTTTCATTCATTTCCTTTAACAGTATATGTAATTTTTTTTAGGATAATAAAAATGCCTAAATCTTTTGCACAGTATATATATATATATATATATGTATGTATGTATGTGTGTGTGTGTGTGTGTGTGTGTGTGTGTGTGTGTGTGTGTGTGTGTGTATAATTAGGCAGCAGCCTTTTATTTAAATAATAAAGACACATTTTATCAATGTAGTTTTATAAAGATTCTTTCAAGTTTCCTGATATGTGTCTTGGCTTCAGGTTGATATGGATGGATGATTTTACCAAAATTGTCCTGGGGGCTTTTGGACCTTTCATAAACCATCATCAGGGTTTGCTTGCATGTATGAAGGGTGTTTTTTTAAAGAGTTTTTGAAAGAGATCTTTAGGTTTTTATAGCATAACAAAATTTCATATACACAGAGTTCGATAAAACAGATACTGATGGATTTTGAAAAAAACAGAACGCTATCAACAGAAAAAAGAAAATCATCAAGAAATAGGGAATATCAAAAAAATCATGAGCATCTCAGTTTTATCGAACTCAGCGCATTAGTAATTTTGTTATGATAGAAAACACCTAAAAATCTCTTTCAAAAACTCTTTAAAAACACTTTTTACACGTGCAAACATCTCCTGATAATGTCGTATGAAAGGTCCGAACGTACTCGGGAACAACAATTCCAACCTGAAACCAAAATACTTATCAAGAAATTTATTTTGGCTCTCTCCTTAAATGCATATATCTCTTTTTATTTGTCTGTATGAATTCATATGTATAATTAACTTATGTTTATATATATATATATATATATATATATATATATATATATATATATATATATATATATATAATTCTGCTTGTATTCATTATTTCCATAAGGATCTTAAGAAGTCCTGTTAAATTGGGAGTTATTGATTTATATCAATACTCATAGCAAGATGGAAATAAATTTATATTCCTGAAGTGACCGAATTTTGTTTTTCTTAAAGGTATATATATATATATATATATATATATATATATATATATATATATATATATTACTTTTATTTTGAGAGTTACCTTTGGTAATTTAGAAAACTAAATATGAAAACACTCCGCATCTTATCATTTACCGATAGCCAAGTGTGGTAGTCTCACTACTTGAACATTTTGGTAAAACCTTTTGATTTTATTTGCTGTCTTGAAAACATTTTAAAATGTTAGGCTTAACTCCAACCCCCTTACGGTTTGACAGCAGAGACCACACTTTTTAGAAAATAAATAGATTTACTTTACAGTCTGCTTACATATATATATATATATATATATATAGTTTGCTATACTCATGAATAAACTGCCAATATAATCGATAGATAATATACGCATATACTGAAGAGAGAACAGCGTAGACGTTGGACCAACAATGCTTTGTCGCTGTAAGTTCCTATGATGATTGTTTAAGAGAAAAACTGACTGTTCCTAATCACTTTTGACTTTGTCTACGCTATTCTAATATATACATATATATATCTATATCTATATATAATTACGTTAGTGTGTTCGAGTATGTGCATATTTTCCTTTAAGTGTGTGTGTGTGTGTGTATGATTTAGACTGTTATTTTTTAGTGGTGAATATAGTGGGTAGATTACACAATAGGAATTGACTTTCTGGTTGTTATACATATCAAGCTCACATCCATGTAATTTCCGTTTTTCGTATACATCTTGGTGTAAATCTCCTGTATGAATATATATATATATATATATATATATATATATATATATATGAGTAATTATATTAATTTTCATGAGTCAAAAATGATTCACGACGGGCTTGATATCAGGACACTTTACAGTTTGGTAGCTGACATTTAGTACGGATTTTTGTAATAAAACGTTGTGATTAGTATGTATGGACATCGTGAAAATATGACCTGCAGAAAAAGCAAAACGTGTTCAATATACAGTTATTAGGCTTCGATATAATACAAGTTGTCATTGTTATTAGGAATGATCAAAAAATTCTTAGTAAAAATTTCATGGAAGTATTACTTATCTTCTGATAATGGTGAGAGTTTAAAAGAATAGAATTATTCTCTTTAACATTGGACCAGAGCATTTTTAATTTGCAGAGAAATTCCTTACACACTCGTGCTTTCACGCCCATATGCATGTGTGTGTATATATATATATATATATATATATATAGGTATATATATGAGACAAAGGATATTCTAAGGATGAGTTTATTTTTATTCTGGCGATGTAAAACGTTTAATTTGTGTGTGTATATATATATATATATATATATATATATATATATACACATATATATATGTATATATAATATACAAAAAGATTATATACATACATGTATTTTTAAGAAAAAAAATTATATATATATATATATAAATAAAAAGGTTATATATATATATATATATATATATATATATATATATATAAAGATTATATATATGTATATGTATATATATATATATGAAAAGATTATGTATATATATATATAAATGAAAAGATATATATATATATGTATAATCAATATATATAGGGAAAGATTATATATATATATATACATATATATATATGTGTGTGTGTGTGTGTGCGTGTGTGTGCGTGTTTGTGTGTGTGTATGTAAATCAATCTCACAAGAATTTTAATATATGATGAATCTTCTGTTGTATATTCAAATTTAAACTCGAAACCTATTAGCACAAGAGAGACAATAGAATTATTGACGAAAAAACTCATTAGCTAAACACAATATAGAAACTAATCACAATTTTCATTTTCAAAATTCCAAAAACTTCATATGTATAACAAACAACATAGAAATATTGTTGAATCTAGGTTCTTTTTTAATTGCAATACTCTTAAACCAAAACCCGTTTTTCTCTATTTCGTTAAATTAGCGCTAAAAAGTTATTAGGTCCTTTATCATCTTTTTTTTTATTATTATCTATGATATTTATGATTTAAACCGGGACATTGGCCCAGCGGTTAGAGTGTTCGCCAATGGCCCGGGAGACCTAGGTTCAATCCCAGGTCGAGTCATACCAAAGACTTTAAAAATGGAACTTGATACCACCTTGCTTAACACTCAGCATTATAAGGTACGGTTCAAGGGTAAAGTGGAGCAATCCAGGGAATGGAGTAGCACCCTCCCCTACACCTTGGTGTAGTAGCTATCGAAAAGGGAGCCTTCGGGTCACCCTCGACTATGGTCGCTAACTTTACTTTTACTTATTTATGATTCTACAAACTTTTTAATGCCTTTCTACAATACTTCTAATCATAACCCTTCCTAAATTACAAGCAACAATAAATATCTTTTACAATCTCATGAAGTTTCTCAAAAATGTTTAAATCCTTTGCAAATATCTTACCCTTTAAAATTTATTTTGAACACTTATTACATCACAGACATTTGAAAAAGTAAGCTTTTAAAGGTTATAGAATGATTTGAATTTTCTCATGTTTTCGTTTCATTTCAAAATTTGACAATAATTCAGAAGATATAACATCACATATCAACATTGCCTTGATGATGGTTTTATATAAAATAACAAACAATCGAAACGTTAAACATTAATAGATTATCCAACAATAAACTCTGGATATCTTGCTTTTGTATTTCTATAGTAGCTCAGACACACATGCATATATAGGAACACAGACAGACACACTGACACAGACACACACTCGCACAGACACATAGACAAAACACATACACACATAGACACACAGACACATACACACACACAGATACACATACAGACACATAGACAAAACACATACACACATAGGCACACACACAGACACACACACAGACGCACACACTCACACTTACACAGACACACACACACAGACACATACACATAGACAAAACACATACACACATAGGAACACACACACACGGACACACACAGAGAGACACATAGACAAACCACATACACACATAGACACACACACACACAAATACTCATTATTATCATTTTGCTCCTCGAGAGTTTTTCACATCAGCCTTAGCAGATGTTCTTTAACTGGAGTCTGAGTGACAGCAAATCACCTCAAGTCTCCATGACTCATCGCAGTATTCTAGCCGATCTTAACAATGCTGTATTTTGGATGGTCCCTACTTGTCATATTATTTCTTAATTCCTCCAGACCTTGTACCAATCTTATAGAGACTGAACCAAGAACGTCAATTAAAACTGGTATATCTGTCACTTTCATGTTCCACTGTTTTTTCAATTCCCTAGCAAGGTAGAAGTACTTATCCTTCTTTTCATTTGCTTTCAATTTTACCCTGTGGTGAGTCCGGATAGCTAAGTTCTCTTTTTTTTATTGATTATTATAAAGCCTGGTCTTCTGGCCGAAATTACGTGATGCGTTTGTATCTCAAAATTCCAGAGAAGTTTGTGTATCGTTCTCTTGGAGTGATCCTGGGTTGTGCAAATACCATTTGTTCGTATGGTCAAATTTAAATTTCTTACACAATTATTTTTTTTACTCATTGGGAGTTTTTCACATGTTTTAGCTGATGAATTTTCACTGGAGTTTGAGTGACAGGAAATCCCCTTAAGTCTCTAGGACTCTTCTCAATAAAGGATATGGCTGTAACGAATAAGTAAATGACCCTTCCCCCATTTCCGCCAAGTAGAAAACCGACTAAATCTATATAAATGTTCTTAAAAGTTTAAAAAATTTACTAGAAAGACAATTTGAAAGAAAGATAAGAAATATTAAACGCGTCCACTCCAAGACGAGAGTCCAAAAACTGGTTAGTAATATATTGTCTTTTTACCATATTGTCATTTGAAATGCATGTATGATTTTATTTAATTTTTTCATTGTAAAATAAGTGCTGTATACTATCAGTGTCTTAAATGGAAAAACAATTTCTGGCACCAGCTTTAGTGGGCTTCCTCTTGTTTGTTTGTTTTTATGGCATATCGACCTTTGTAGGTTAAGCCCAAATCAATTTGTACACAAATAGACAGTTTTATTTCAAACAATTCAGTTTTTCATAAGTACAGTTTTAATGTCAAAAATAGTTTATTTCCAACATTTCAGTTTAGCATGCAAAACACTTCTATTTCAAGCAACTTAGTTTAGTATAAGTACGCATTTTAGTTCTTTAGAGTATTCGCCAATGGCCTGGGAAACCTGGGTTCTATCTTAGGTCGAGTCATACCGAAGATTAAAAAAATGGTACTTGATGTCTCCTTGCTTAACACTCTGCATTATAAGGTACGGTTCAAGGGTAAATAGGCAATCCTGGGAAAGAAGTAGTGCCCTTGCCCACACCTTGTTGTAGTAGCTATCGAAAAGGGAGCCTTCGAGTCACCCTCGACTATTGTCACCAACTTTACTTTGATCAATAGATAAGACCCTATCAGGTGCAACCTCCCTGGGCTAGAGTGGATCTGGGAGCTATGGTAATGTAAGGGTACTCTGCATTCCCCAAAGGTCTAGAGTTACTGAAGCCTCACTATTTCATTGTTTAGTGTCAAATCCAGGGCACACATTGTGGTGGTATCTTACCTCTCTGTAGAGAAACAATCGGTGTATTCTCCAATCCCAGCCGACTGGGCAAGCTTTCACAAGAGTCTGAATAAGAGCAAGTCACCTAAGGTCTTCAGAGATTCATCTGAGTCCTCCGGCCGATTTCAGCAATGCTGTTGCCTGGGTATTATCAATTCTTCCTCTTATTTGCAATTGCTTCACGCCACTTTCAAAGACTTTCAGGACCGTTCCAAGAGGACAATTTTAAATCAGTATCGCCGTCATTCCATTGTTTTATTTTTAGAGTTCTGTCAGCTGGTCAAAGTATTAGTCCTTCTTTTCAAGTTTTTTTTTTAAATTTCATTTTGTGTTCCGCTGGAAAAACAATCTACTAGATGGCAAGCTTTCTGGTTTATTTTGTTTATTAGCACTAGATTTGATCTGGCCGGGATTAAGGGATGTGTTAACATCTGAAATCCCTGAGAATTATTTATTTTACTTCTTAGAGAGTCTTTTTCACCAGGATCAGCTGATGTCCATTCCCTGGAATTTGAATGAAAGAAAGCTTCCTCAAGCCTCCCAGACTTTTCGCAGTATTCTGGCTGATCTTAACAGTACTGAAGTTTAGATGGTCTCCACTCGTGTTCTCATTTCCTATTATTTCAGTCCCTTTACCAATCTTTTAGTTTCTGTAACGAGCGCACCGATTACAATTGATATCATCTTCAATTTCATCTCCCATATTTTCATCAGTTCTCTTGCAAGGTCCAGGTACTTATCTCTTTTTTCGCTTCCTTTCTATTTTACTCTTCGTTCTGCCGGGAGGGCAATTTTCACAATGTGGCAAGTTCTCTCTTTTTGTTGTGGTTGTTTGGCTGAGATAAGATAATCCATTTGAATATCAAAATCCCAGAGAATTGTTATCATTGTTCACTCATTAGAGTTTTTCACATCAGCGTTAGCCGATGGTCTTTCACAGGAGTCTGGGTGACAGCAAGTCCCCTCAAGTCTCCAAGACTCTTCTCAGTATTCTGCCGGTTCTCAATAATGCTGTCGTTTGGATGGTCTCATCCTGTCCGCTAACTTCCAAGTCCTCCAGTCCCTTTAGTAATCCTTTAGTTACTGTTCCAAACGCACCAATTACAATTTGTATAATTGTCACCTGCATGTTCCACAGTTTTTTCAATTCCCTAGCAAGGTCGAGGTACTTATCCTTCTTTTCACATTCTTTCAGTTTTATTCTGTGGTCAGCCGGGACAGCAATGTCGACTATTTTGCAAGTTCTCTTTTTTTTGTTGATTATTATTAAGTCTGGTCATCTGGCCGAGATGAGGTTATCCGTGTGTATGTCAAAGTCCCAGAGGAGTTTATGTGTGTCATTTTCTAGGACAGGTGCTGGGTTGTGCATATACCATTTGTTTGTATGGTCAAATTTAAATATATTATTATTATTATTATTATTGATTTAGGACAAGTTGATTTTTTGAAATACATTACTGAATTTTACTGTTTTCTTCAAGATCCCAGTTTTTAGTTTCGAGATTGTATAGACACGTTTAATCGTTTATTTCACAAGGGCTACCAATAATCCCGAGTGATTTACAAGATTTGATTGAACTGCTACTGCTTTATTATTCAATGATCATTATTAGCATTTTATTGTTTGTTTATTAGTCTTTAATTTTGATTTTCTAAATATTTAAACGTATTTGTGACACATCTTCAATATAAAGATTGAATTTATATATTCAGTTGTTATTATATATACGAAGTACATACGATAAGTTTCCAGACTTTTTTGTACAAAAAGAGAGGCTGAGGAACTGTCTTGATGCCCATCTTGCTCAAATAGTCTGTGACAAGGATGAAGTTGTGTACTGCTGAATTGTCCTGGTGGAAATGCTACTGACCCAATTTGAAGAGTGCTGGCCTCTTGCCAAGGAATCTCTTCCTGAACTCCCTTAAACCCTCAACATAGTAACCCTAACCCTAAACCAAACCCTCTAGTCAATCAACTCTGATGTATTGACTTCCTTACTCCTCCCACACCTCTCATCATCCCTCAGTGACTCCCTGCCTTCCTTGAATCTCTTTTGCCACAAAGAAACTCATGCTCAATTCATGCAAGTTCGTCGAAAAGCAGTCTGAAGCATTTTATACGTTTCTGTGGCATTTTTTCCAAGTTTAAAGCAGAATTTTATTGCATATCGGTCTTCTAAAGTGTCCTTACGTCCAGATTGCATTTTTGAAATTCCCTAGCTGTGCCAATCAGGCTTTAGTAGGGTGTATCCCAATTGCTGCTGTAGCTGTTCCTTTGAACTTGAAATCAAAAAAACTGGTCAGTCATCTCATAAGATGTATAGCAATAACATACTGCATTTTCAAGAGTCTACGACAATTCTAAATGCCTGTACAAAAAAGTATGGAGACCTATTGAAGGCACAACGTATTTTATTCATAGTTGTTTAAATTTTTTTTTTTAGTTACTGCTTTGAGGATTTATTAACATTTTTTTTTGTTATTTCTTTGTATAATTTTTGTATTGTTATTCAACCAAACCTGTTTAGATGGTCGTCTGCTATTTAAGTAGACAATCTATCTATATATATATATATATATATATATATATATGTGTGTGTGTGTGTGTGTGTGTGTATGTGTGTGTGTGTGTGCTAATTCTTGGTCATCAATGATTTATGGATACACATTTTTGATATAACTGATATATATATATATAATTTAGATGAAAAAAGAATTTTAGTATCTGTCTACGTTCTTTTGTGAAAAGAATTCATCAAATATCTGTGCTTAAGCTGGTTTGCTGATAATATATCTGACAAGCCTCCGTTCGTCAAATACTTTCCCTTTAAATGTTGCGTTTTTTAAAAGAATGTAAGGCGCCTATCTTAATTGCTCTTTAATACTATGATGTATACCTCTCAATATCTGGGTCATTGGAACAAATCCTAAATACCGCACTACTCACACACATGCAAGAAGTATTCTTACACCCGGAGTCGAAATATACATATATATATATATATATATATATATATATATATATATATACATACGTGTGTGTGTGTGTGTGTGTGTGTGGATATATGAATAGTCATACGCTGAAAGACTGTTTAGTTGTATCACAACTATCACTGTGGTTAGATTCTCCAAGCTGGGACCAATACCTGGCTAACTTTACGATCAGTTCGATAACATACCTCACAGCCAGCATATGTCGGCATATAAAATGAGTGTTTCAACTTTAAAATATTCCCGGGGATGCCTCGTGGTGTAATGGTTAAAGCGATGGCCTGCGGAATCGTAGTACGCGAGTTCGTACTCCAGTCGCGCTATTACGTTCACTTTCGGGCAAATAACCTTGGGAAATGTAAGAACCCCCTTATCCTCCCAGCTACGGGTTAAATAGTACCACTAGGAGAATAAATTTGGCATTAAATAACTTACAAAGGTTGATACGCCATTAAACAAAGAAACCAAACCAAACCTTTAAAATATTCCAAAATATTTAGGATCGTCTTCTACGACTAGTATAATATATGTGAACCTTAAAACTGGCACGTGGTTAATGATTGATGGGAGCTTTAATCCCACCCTTGATAACAATGCCAATACTTTTTTTCATAAATCACTTTCTGTAATTCGATTAATCTTAATTAAATTTTATTGTAATAAAATTACTCTTATCTTTTGTATCATGTAGCCGCATAAAACAAAAATGAAAAGCCCAATCCTAATTAGGGGGGGTCCTCGAGGTGTAATGGTTAAAGCGGTGGACTGCGGAATCGTAGTACGCGAGTTCGTACTCCAGTCGCGCTATTACATTCACTTTCGGGCAAATACGCTTGGGAAAAGTATGAACCCCCTTATCCTCCCAGGTATGGGTTAAATAGCACCAATACTAATCATCAAGGAGAATGGCTTTGGCATTAAATAACCGAAAAAGAGTTGATATGCCATTAAAACAAAAGAAACCAATCAATCCTACTTATTTGAAAAGAAAGTCCTCGTTGTAAGCGAGTTCGAACTCCAGTCGCGCAATTACGTTTACTTTCGCTGGGAAAAAGTATGAACCCGCTTTTACTTCCATCTATTGGTTAAATAGTACAACTTTTATCATGGCGTTGGCAATAAGTAACTCATTGATATTATTCCACCATCAAACAAAGAATCCAAGCCAAAACTTATTTTGTATTATTCGTCAAAGAACCTCTTTTTTTATCTAAACGAGAAAATGTTATGGATTTTCATAATAGTTTTCTATCAGTTTATATAATCTTCAACAACCAAACATCAAGTTCTACAGATAATGTTTATTGAAGTCTTGTAGATAAAGTTTATACCAAAAGCCTTTGCTAGTATTCTATTGCTGATCTCATGGGACAAATCTGTCTGCCAACATATTTTACGCTATTTGGATTTCCGAATTACTAGTCGGAATTCTACGCTCCAGTTCTTTCTGAGATCAGATTTTCTCTTTGTAGAAGTGACGACATGCGATTCTATTTTTATTACTGTTTTCAAAAAATTGTATATGTTCTTGTTTGTTATACAGCAGTTACATAAAATAAGAAAAGGTTCTTTACAAAACTTTGAACCGTTTGATTGCAAATAAAGCTAAAATTTAATCCTTTTTTTTTTTTAATCTTTCTCCGTGGAAAAATAGAAAGATCAGAGTTCTAACGTTATGGCGTTTTCGGGAAATCAGGTTTCTTCTTGTAAATGATCCTTTTGTCTCATACGAAGTGCAAATGATAAGTTTTCAGACTTTTTTCGCATAGGCACTTTTATTGACAGTACACACATGAAACTCTTGTCTCCTTCGAAGTTATCTCCGGCTGCAGTGCACTTGTTGTAGCATTCCAACAACTTATACAAAGCCCCATGGAAGTCCTCTTGTGTGAGTATGTCAATGACCTTCGTCTCAGCGTCTTTTATCTCCTCAATTTTCTCATAATGATAGCCTCTGAGCTTAGGGAATAAGCAAAAGTCACTGGGAGCCGGGTCAAGACTATAGGAAGGGTGACGAACTGTCTTCATGCCCATCTTAGTCAAATAGTCTGTGACAAGGATGGAGTTGTGGACTGGTGCATTGTCCTGGTGGAAATGCCACTGACGCTAGGAATCTCTTCCTGAACTCCCTTAAACCCTCAACATTGTAACCCTAACCCTAAACCTTTGACCAATCAACTCTGGTGTATTGACTTCCTTACTCCTCCCAGACATCTCATCATCCCTCACAGACTCCCTGCCTTCCTTGAATCGCTTATACCACTCAAAAACTAAAGCTCGATTAATGCAAGACGCTCCAAAAGCAGTGTGAAGCATTTCATACGTTTCTGTGGCATTTTTTTTTCAAGTTTAAAACAGAAATGTATTGCATGTCGTTCTTCTAAAGTGTCAGATTGCATTTTTAAAATTCACCAGCTGTGACAATCAAGCTTTAGTAGGGTGTATTCCAATTGTTGCTGTAGCTGATCATTTGAACCTGAAATCATAAAAATTAGTCATTCATCTCATAAAATGTATAGCAATAACATACTTAATTTTTAGAGTATACAACAATTATAGATGCCCATACGAAGAAAATCTGGAAACTTATCGTATGCAACTTGTATCTACTGTTTTATCATTTATTTTAATCTATTTTCAGCAAACGTTTCAATTTAAATTCTTCTTTAGAAATTATAATGGAAATGTTATTTATTTATTAATTTTTCTTTATTTATTTTAGATTTATTCTAATTTCAATTTGGCTTTCAGTCTTTGGATATTTTTTGGTTGTTTTTTTTTCCATTAATCTCAGGCCTAGAGTTGTTTACGACTAACAATTCTTGATATTTAATTGAAATAAATTCTAGCTAATCAGCTGTACAAATTAACTGAAATCAAAAGAAAATAAGCAAATACAGTAACGAATACTTTGTTTATCCATAATTCCCACCAGGCATCATCGAACACAAGGTCATTTTCACTGGGGGTTAGGAAGGGGAGATCGCGCACGAGTCTTGACTCGAGCGCGACTGGTAGATGGTGGTCAGAGGTTCAATAGGTGCAATGTCAGCTTTGCGAGTCATTGTTAGGTCTCCCGGCACGTACACCAAGTGACCTTACTTTTCATTGTTGGCGCCCAGTATGAAAGTAAGGCAGCCGGTTAAAGCCACTTCCGGTCCGGGGATCGGGATTGACCGGTGAAGAAGCCAAAAACAACCCCCTTTGAATTATGGAAAAAAGTAAAATGCACGTTTAAAATTATTTTGAGCTGCGATTTAAAGTTTCAAGAATCTGATTAAAATTTCGAGGAAACAGTAAGTATCTGACGTAGGTGAAGAAAGAGGCTGGAAAATTAAACTTATCTCCCCTGAAATGCAGTGGAATATAGTTGGGGGTTTTTGTTTAATGGTATATCAACTTTTGTAGGTTATTTAATGCCGAAGCCATTCTCCTAAAAGAACAGTAGTGGTACTATTTAACCCATAGCTAGGAGGATAAGGGGGTTCAAACCTTTCCCAAGGGTATTTGTCCAAATTTGAACTTAATAGCGCCACGGGAGTACGAACTCGCTTACTACGATTCCGCAGCACATCGCTTTTACCATTACTCCACGAGAACACCCCTTGGGTTTTGTTAAGCAAACTAATATCATAGTTAAATTCACCTCTATTATAGATTAAATTTATACTGGTTATTCCATCAATGTATTCTTGTTCCTGATAAAACTTGTTATATAACCTTTCTCTTTTTCTCAACATGAAAATAGTGACTAATTTTTCTTAGCTTAAATACGCCCTTTCGGCAGAGCAAAGAATATGCCCAGCAGCAATTCTCAGTAGAAAGGCAAGACCCTCTAAAAACGGGCTGTGTTAGGTATATCACTAAATTGCATCTGCTGATAGGAATTAAGTTCGGGAGATCTTGGACCATTACTCCGAGGTCGACTCAGCCCTGGTCTGGTAATAAAACTTAGGGCTTTATCTATTATTCAAATACCTTTGGTTTTGTTTTTTTTTATTTTTTAAATCGTATTCTATGGGACCATATGCAAAAAGAAAAACCTTTAATAAACATCTATTCAGAAACGGTTAAAAAGTAGACGTTTTGTGAACGCAATTTCCTATCCTCTGGGTGTGAAATAACCCTAAACCGGTTGTTATGCCGATAAAATCAATTAATCAATTTACCTTAAATATTTTCCTCTCTCATTCATTTCGCATTTACTCATCCTTTTCATCTTCCTTCTGAGCAGCAGCAGCAGCAGCAAGAACAAAACAACAACAAATATTTTCTTTTCTTCTTCTTCTTTAAAGTAATTATACATTTTTAAGTAATTATGTGTAGGCAGTTAGACATTCAAGTAACTATTCCTATTCCTAATTATTTTTACAGAATTATATGTTTGCTAACTCTAATCCTATCGAAAATAATCATTTGTCGGAAAATGGTTACATAGTATTAAGTATCCATATCTTATTAAAACAATTTGCAAATATCTATTGGGTTTCAAGTATTCCTATCTAATAATAATAATTATTTTCGAACATATTTATTTTACCCATAGATAGTACCCTAATAGGTACTATCCTACTGGGTAAGAACTGTACTTCAGATTAATCCAAAAATTTTATAAATGCAGAGAGATTGCGTTTTATATATCTTTCCTTTCGGTTTAGTTAGACTGAGATCCTTTCGCTTAGCGCATGGGTTAGTTAGGTGCAACATTAACGCAGGTGTTCACGCGCGTGCGGAGAGGATGTGTCATTCAGAGATGTCAAAATAAAAATCCCAGAAAGAAATTGGACCAGGGTATTTGGGTGCCGTCAAGTACCGGAAGCGTGGGCTGAGATTTAAGAAAAAGCAGTTAGTTGAGTTCCCGCCTCGGAAGAAGAAGGTTGACTTTCAGTGCAGGGCGTGGCCAGCCGAATTTGTGCGCTACAGGCACCGTACGTTGGTTGGGTTGAAAGCTGACGATGTAAAAGCAGTCAGTAGAGAAAGATTGTGTCTCTCTCTCCTCATATCGAAAAACCTTTAACTCAAAGGTAATAAAAAGTTTCGTACCTGAACTAAGAAGTCGTAGAGTTTTTCGTGTTTTCGGATTCCCTATGTCTATTTCACATATCCGTATCATGGGTATGTTACACAAAGTCAACTTGCCCTGTTGGCTTGGGCTGTAGAATACACCGACTACTTCTCTGCAGAAGAGTAATATCCCTCAACGAGTGTCTTGTGTATGACAGAAAACAATATGATGGTGAGGCTCCAGTAAAAATAGAGTTTTGGGAATGAGAAGTACTCCTGTATTGCCATTGTTCCTATATCCATTCTGGCATAAGTGGTAGCACCTTATAAGATCCTCTCAATGGGTCAAAAAGAACTAAACTGTGAAATTATGGTAAACTGAAATGTTTGAAATAGAACTGTTTTGACATTTAAACTGCATCCTTATGCTAAAATGAATTGTTTGAAATAGAAGTTTATACATCAAACTATGTGTAAACAAAAAAACTGTACCCACTAGTATATTTCAAAAAATTCAGTTTAGCTTAAGTGGGTATATGTATAAAAATGGATTTGTTATAAAATAACTCATAATGGTTGATATGCCATTGTGGTGGAAAGATGTAATTTGGTTATTTCAGTAAATGTGCGTCCGTACTTTACGGGTATTGCTCTCTAAATTATTCCCACCACAAATACAACACAAAACTTTACAATCGCGTGAGAGAAATGGAATAGAACACAACGAACATTAAACAACAAACAATTTGATATGCATATAACAGAATATGAAAACAAATAAAATACATGATGAGTAAATGGCCTTTTGGAAAATAAAGTTTGACAAGAAGAAAATAAATTTGTTTAAAAATGTGTGTATGTTAATGTTAACGGAGTCCGTAAATAAGTCGTTCTTACTTACATTAAGCTCATGTCTTGTTTTATGATTGTGGCGACAGCGTGTCGCGTTGATGAAAGAAAGTTTGTCGGGGTTTTCTTTTGAATGTTATTCGCGGCCATCTGAAGCTAGGTCATGAACTTTAGTTGATGAAGGAAAGGAATATGCCGGACGGTGCATCGGCTACTGCTTTACTGACTTAATGGCTTGTGGTGTTGTCTTCGTCTTAGTTAATGGCTCCCTAACTCAGTGTTATTTATATCCTACAGGTGGATCAAAGAATCGTCCTAAAATTTTGGCGCGTAGACATTTATTGACCAATTAGATTTGTATTTTACTATTTTATTTTAAAGCCTAAATATTTTCTGTTAGTTGACTTCTGATCCTATTTTTCTAGAATGTTTTTAGCTGATTGGTTGAAAAATATAAAAATGTAACTTAAAATGCTAATGCGGTTTTGATCTTAAATTTCTAGAATGCTCTTAAGTATGTTTTTATTGCTTATTTTAAGACTAGAAAAAATGTGTAGTTTATACCATAAAACCAAACCAAACCTATTCTACCCAGGATAAAAATTTAGTGTACGTGCCAATGGATATTTCATCATTTAACTATCAGTGAAAGACAAGATCCGAAAAGAATATCTCAGGACAACGAGAAAACTACTCGAGACAAAACACTCTAGTAGAAACCTCATCAAAGGAATAAATACTTGGGCTGTGCCCCTAGTTAGATATTCGGGACCCGTTCTCAAGTGGACCAGAGATGAACTTAAACAAATGGACCAAAGAACAAGGAAACTAATGACCATGCATAAGGCATTACAACCCAGAGACGACGTTGACAGACTATATGTATCTAGAAAACAGGGAGGAAGAGGACTTGCCAGCATCGAAGACACCGTTGACGCATCGATACAACGGCTCGAAGACTACATAGAAGAACACGAACGAGGACTAATTACAGCCATCAGAAACGATACGGACAACACGATAGACGACAGAATGGCAACAACTAGGAAACAAAAATGGGAGGAAAAACTAATCTATGGCCGCTTTAAACGTCTAATAAACATCTCACACCAGAAAACATGGACCTGGCAAAGAAAAAGGAAACCTTAAGAGAGAAACGGAATCCCTCCTAATAGCAGCACAAGACAACACTATAAGAACCAATCATATCAAAGCAAGGATTGATAAGACGCAACAAAACAGTAAATGTAAGCTATGATGACAGAGATGAAACGATCAATCACATTATAAGCGAATGCAGCAAATTTTCACAGAAGGAGTGTAAGGTGAGACACGACTGGGTCGGCAAGGTGATCCACAGGGAAATGTTCAAGAAATTTCAATTCGACCATACAAACAAATGGTATATGCACAACCCAGCATCTGTCCAAGAAGATGACACGCATAAACTCCAATGGGACTTTTACATACTCACAGATCAAGTAATCCCAGCCAGAAGACCAGACCTTAAAATAATCAACAAAAAAAAAAAAAAAAGAATTTGGAAAACTGTCAACTTTGCTGCCTCGGCTGACTACGGAATAAATCTGAAGGAAAGAGAAAAGAAGGATAAGTACCTCGACCTTGCTAGAGAATTGAAAAAGCTATGGAACATGAAAATAACGATTGTGCCAATTGTGATTGGTGCTTTACGCACAATAACAAAATGATTATTAAAAGACCTGGAGGAATTGGAATTTTGCGGACGGGTAGAGACTATCCAAACAACAGCATTGCTGAGAACGACCAGGATCCTGAGACGAGTCCTGGAGACTTGAGGAGACTTGCTGTCACTCAGACTCCAGTGAAAAACCAACAGCTAACACTGATGTGAAAAACTCAAATAAGTGAAAATGATAATAATAATAATAATAATGAAATTTCAACATACAAACAAATGATATATGCACAACCCAGCACCTGTCTGAGAAAATAACACGCATAAACTCCAATGGGACTTTGACATACACACGGATCACCTAATCTCGGCCACAAGAACAGACGTAATGATAATCAACAAAAAGGAGAGAACTTGCAAAATTGTCGAGTTTGCTGTCCCGGCTCACCATAGAATAAAACTGAAAGAATGTGAAAAGAAGGATAAGTATCGACCTTGCTAGGGAATTGAAAAAAAAAAACAAACAAACTATGGAACATGTAGGTGACAATTATACCAATTTTAATTGGTGCGTTTGGAAGAGAAATTAAAGGATTACTAAAGGGACTGGAACACTTGGAAGTTGGTGGACGAGTGGAGACCATCTAAACTACTACATTATTTAAAACAGCCAGAATACTGAGAAGAGTCCTGGAGACTTAAGGAGACTTGCTGTCACACAGATTCCAGCAAAAAAACAAAAACATCAGCTAATGCTGATGTGAAACACTCTACTGAGATAATGATAATAATTATAATGATGATGATGATGATGATGATGATGATGATGATGATGATTTTTTTAAATATTTGTTGTAAGCTGGTCATTTGTAAAAATAAAGATTACACATTCGCTTTTCTTTATGTTTAAGTTAATCTTTGGTATTTAAAAGTATGCCAGTAAATTCGAATCTAATCTATGCTTGTAAAAATGAAAAGATTTTATAACAATAATATCAAACAATAACTGTGTTAGATTTTACAATGAAGGAAACCCATTTGTGTGTCAACTCACCCATTTAGTTTCGATAAGACGTATCAGAATAGAAGACTCAGCCAATATCGCTGTATGTTATTAAAAAAAACAGGCGTTTTACAAAGCATTGTACCTCTCCTTCACGGATGATTCAACAAACGGTAGGGTTACCGCTCCACCAATTTTATATGAGGAGGGGGATTTTTTTCTTAGATGTATGATACTTTTCAAAATCCTGATCCATCACCGTAGTTACATTCCCCCAACACACTTTTGGTGACTTCGCAGCCAAGATAACGCATATTGTGACGCTGTACTCGCTGGAAAAAAGAAAGGATCATTTTAGAATGAGATCGACAATTTGTAATTTAAAAAAAATCAACAATAAATCTACCAGGGTGTCTTGCACGATGTAATGGAAAACAAACTAGGTTAACCAGTGTTTACAAGATAGTACCCAATTCTTTTGAGTGTATGCTGAGTAAAATACTTCAATAATAAAATCTAAAAGTTATTTATTTATTCATTTTATTTTTTTTTAATGTAAACCAGCTCAGAAATTCAAATATGCTCGTATACCCATCTTCTTTTAAGTGGAATATATAGTACACATAACTAAATAACAAAATTATGAATAAACATTTTTATCGTATTTTTTCATTATGTTTCCACAACTAGTGCAGTGAGATCATCATAAAAAAAAGAAGAAAAAAAAAAGAAAAATTGTCGAAACACTGAAGAATCCGATAAAAAACTTTGACATCGAATTGAAAAACAAGGAAAAAAAATATAGGTGTAAAGTATTTTTTATCTCTACAAAAAATCAGAAGAAGCAGTTGAAATAAAATGAAAGAAGATACAAACGAAAAAAAAAATCAACGAAAACAAAGGAAAATAAATAGATAAATAAAAACAAAAAAAGAAAGTCTTATCGCCCTGACACAATAAATCGTTAAAAAAATGGCAACGGCGTTAAACAACTGAAACGAAATCAAATTAGATTCGTTCCGTCTGTTTGGTATTTTTTTCTGCAAATGTTTTCTTTCTTCACGGTTTTGTTATCACCTTTCATATGTATATATTTTTTTCTGTGTCTTTTTTTGCTGCTTCTAAAGGAAACATTGTTAGAATATGATAAGAAAGGCAATCTTCTTGTAAGATTGAATGAGACGGGTAGCAAAGATAAAACCAAGTGGGGAAAATAGGAAAAGAACAAGATAGAATATATTAAACAAAGAAGCCGAAAGAGGAAAGTCCTTAAAATTTTTCAATGAATTAAACGGATTCTGAAAACGGCCAAATAAATATATACCAAAGAAATTCCAGGTGTTTAGAATAAATGAACGATTATTTAATAACACGATTATTTTCATCAACTGATATTCTAAGACTTAAAATAAAAATAAAACTGGGATTCAATTTCTCTTCAGTTTTTTGGCAGTGATTTATGATATTCAATATTACGTACTGCTTTTTATTTGTTTTCCTCTGTAAATAAATTTTAATTCAGTACCCACACAAGCAAACACATACACACACAAATACAACCCCTTATATATATATATATATATATATACATATATATATATATATACATATATATTACTGGGGGTACAAAATTTTATAAAGCTTTTAAACAGAACAAATTTATTCAAGTTAAAAAATATAAAATTGAGCAAGTTCCTTAATTTTATCTTTTAATTATGGATACATTTTGTCTGTTTATAAGCTATATATATATATATATATGGTTAAATATAATAGACATTTTTTGTCTACATATTTTTTGTCAATCCTTTCGAATAACTGTATTGATCTTATGATATTCGGCTGGAATTGGTGGATAATTAGTTATTTCCCAAGTTCTTTCTGCCCGACTTGGGGCCATCATCAGGGG
>OY757919.1:20708127-20805627 GCA_963585895.1 Sepioteuthis lessoniana
TCTTTTACTGTAACTTGCAATTATCCATTAAAAAAAAAAGAAAAATGGACTCGTCAATACAAAAACTATTGCAAAGGCAATCGAAGTTAATGGAATTATGTGCCAATACCCCTGGCCGATTGACCCCCACTATCTCAGCTTCCTTAAATCAAACTACTCATGGCCAGTGTATTCGTCTTAGGGTTTCCAACCAGGGGCATTACACATTTCTTTACGGACACACAAAACCCAACCGAGAGGGTGGAAGAAAAGAACAAACGAACAAACGCAGACTTAGGTCAACTTCAAGCTCAAGAGGAAGGAGTTTGTGACACTTTTGTGTAGCTCTCCGTACATTTACAGACTATCGCAGGCCTGTATTAGCGCAAAACTTCCACAAAGCCACTAGGAATGATGATTCATCTCTTGACTGCCCTGTTCTGTTGACTGGTCTATTCTGCTCCTTTCTGCTGACTGTTCTCTTCAGCCCTCCTTTGCCAACTGACTCCCTGTGTCTTCTCTGGGACCTTCTTTCCCTCCTCCACTTCCGGTCTCGCGGGATATCTCACCCTCCCGCCCTTTGTGTGAACTTCGCGTCAAAACAGACAAAGGGGTTCTCTGATCGATACTCACATAAACAGAAACGAATGTTACCTATCGTGTCACAACTTTTTACTGAGCGACTTGTGGCACCACAGCACACATACGAAATTGATTATGTTGGGAGAGGCCCTAGAAAATTCTATCACAGAATTTCACTATGTAACAGACGTGTACTCGTCTTTCTCGATATGGCTCGCTAGTTTTGAGGATAATTTCTGTGTGGATTTTCAAGAACAAATAGAGGAATGGAAGATTAGGATTCCGTTACGAAAAATGGGCCCCTCAGAACATGATGAATATTCCAACTACATTCTACCAAGACACCCACAGGATTGTAGTTTAGCAGAAACAGTGGAGATGTTAAAAAAGTTTTTAGCGAGCACAGCACACTCTTTTAATGCTAGGTTCAACTTCTAAAATATCACAAATTGTCACACAGTCAATTTCACGACATTTGCAGGCACCGTTAAAAAGAAAAGTGAGACACTTAAAATGTCGTCCATCACAGATGAAAGGTTTGCATGGTTGTTTGTGGATTGAGGTCCCGAAGGTATAAGTATATCGACACAAGGATTTATTAAAAATAGAACAACATCCATACATGACTCTATAGCAAGTTACAGAGGAATGTTGGCGGCTGGTGAATCTGAATCATCATTCAGATATTGTACAACAGTCAGTATGCGCCACAACAATCCACAATAAACTCCATTCTAGGACAGCAGTACCCAACATCACCTAATTCAACACAAAAGAAACCTCCATCCGCTTGCTGAAATTGTGTTCGCTGGCATTTTGTGAGGATATGCCCTTTCAAAACACATCGCTACTGCGAATGTACCCTGCAAGGACACAAAGGAGGATTTTGCACTCCACCGGTGAACAAAAAACAAACAAGTAACCACATAACAAACGCAGACTGAAAAGAAAAACACATAGTGTGGTAGCAAATCTTCTCCCCAACTCAAAGTCAAACCGGAAATGTATCAGTAAAACAACAGCTACCCTGTTCGTTTGCTTATAGACACTTGCCTTGGATATCACCCTCTATTCACAGGGACTATGAAAAACTATAGGCCAGCCTTCACTAACTTCTACAAATTATGTATCACGGAGCACTTCAGGGTATTTTGTCCATATCACAGGTGAATAGCCAGCTATCATTAAGATTTAGGATAAGACAGCATTTGGAAAAGTATATGTTGCAGATTCAAGACACAACCTTTGGGGACTGGATTTTATCGAGTCACTGGTTCGCCTTGACATTCCACTCAATTTTATCTGCAATGCAGCATCCAGATCTTCAACTCAGAGTACCATTATGGACCAAACCGAAAAAATACTAAAACATTTTCTCCAGTTTTTACAAGCAACTGGCACGCTGTACTCAATGCAAAGACACACTAGCACTTAAACCTTCTACAAAACGCGTTTTCCAACCCAAACGACCGTTATCATATGAGGCAATGCCACTGGCTGACAAGAACCTAAAACTCCTGAAGGAAATGAAGGTCATGACACCAGTAACATATTCACTGTGGGCAGCACCCATTGTGGTAGATAAAAAAGCCGATGTCTCTCTTCGGTTGTGTGCTTATTTTTCAACTCGTCTCAACGCAGCACTGAAAGATCACCAATACCCACTGTCGATTCCTGCGCATATCTTCCCCATATCCTATGGTGGCACCTGTTTTATCCAAGCTAGACCTCACAGAGGCCTATTTACAAGTCGAGGTTTCTGCAGCCGCAAGGGAACTGCTGGCAATACACACACACACCACGGTTTATTTCAATACATACAGTTACCCTTTGTAAAAAAAGAGTGCCTGCAATATTCCAGCAGACCATGGAGAATATGTTAACTGGAGCTGAGAGTACATCTGCATACCTAGATGATATCATTGTTGTCGGTCAATCGGAACAGGATTTGATAGAACGGACCAACAAAGTTCTGACATGAATTCAAGACGTTGGTTTCCAGCTTGTATACTCATGAGGGATCATACCCCTCTACAGCGGTGCAGTCAGAGTATTCTAACGCTCAAGCTTACTGGACTAGATCGTTTACGGTCATATCATGGACACTCGTAAGGGATCTTACCCCTCTGCAGAAGTGTAGTCATAGTATTTTAATGTTCCATCAGAGTGGACCAAATAGTTTAGGGTCATATCCTGGACACTTATGGGGGATACTACCCCTCTGAAAAGGTACAGTCGGAGTATTCTAAGGATCCAGCAGAGTGGACTAGATGACTTAGGGTCATATATTGGACACTCATGGGAGATATTACCCCTATGCAAAGGTGCAGTTGGAGTAATCTAAGGCTCCAGAAGAGTGGACTAGACGGTTTAAGGTTATATCATGGACACTCAGAGGGGATATTACCCCTCCGCAGAGGTGTAGTCAGAGTATTCTAAGGGCTCCAGCAGGCTGGAGTAGATGGTTTAAGGTCATATCTTGGACACTCATGGCGAAATGATTTTACCCCTGCAGAGATGCAGTCGGTGTATTCTACAGCCTCAGGAAACTAGGCTAGATAGTCTTTTGTCATATTTTTGACATTCGTAGCAGGATTCTGACCCCTTCTGTTCCCGGTGTATACTGCAGCCCCCAACCCCAACAGACTGAGCAATCACAAGTTAAAAATAACTAACTTACTGGACTGTGATATAGTTGTATGTGAGTTCGAACTTCAGTCGTGCTATTTCATTCCCTTTATGACTAATACACTTGGAAAGTATAGGGACTTTAATATATATCCCCAGTTATAGGTTGATTTTATTACGTCTGTTCTTCTACAAGCATTAAGTCACTCACGAATTTTGATATATAATAAAACGTAGAAACCAAATCAAATCGCTAACCGTAGTCAGCAAGAGAACACAATATTTTCATGCGTTGAATCTTTCAGTAAAGATGTCATATCAATTGCACTTGTTCTTTCCATTAAATCATTCACAGTGGGATATCAAAAAGTGATACCACGTACGATCACAAAACAATACATTGAAAAATAATCAGAAATATATAATAAAATAATGGTCGTACATCATCAAGTTCCCTGAATCTCTAAGCTATCCGTCCCAATCGTTCATCACCCCAGGCAGGTCCTTTAGACAGCAGTCAGTGTCCGTATAATCTGATATAGGTAAGTCTTTGGCATTCGGCCAAGACTGCCCTGTTCATGTGTCGTGTTTCCGGCAGAGAACGTAGTTTAAGAAATTGAAATTGAAATTTCTTCTTGTTCGTCTTGTTCATCTTACATGATTTGTGAGATGGGAGGCTAAGTAACAACCAGTTGCAGTTTTCGGAGGTGTTACTTTCTGGGTTTTATTCAAAATAACACATAGCATTCTTGTGTAGTTTCCGTCTAGCTTTTCTTAAATGCATTTCTGGTTATGGTAATTCAATTCACTATATAATTTTCTACTTAAAAAAAAAGAAAAAATATACATCTATATCCTTGCCCTTGAGGTCATAATTATTTGCAGATGCATATTTCTAATTCTCTTGAGGTGACCGTGTCCTCAGTAAAGAGTGCGGATATAACTTGTGAGATACATTCAGGGTAATTGGCCGCGCATTTACCATGACAAGTTAATTTGGCGTCACTTGTGTGCAGTATGGACTGTGACTCAGTTGTACAGTTTCAGTATAGCAATTTGTTTCGATATCTAGTGGTAGAGATCACGGTATACACTGCTAATGAAACCGCTTTTTAGCTTTTTACTCATGTGACTTTTATGAAGTCAAAAAGAACTTCATGCAGTCGCTTTTGGGATTGAACATAAAATAATGATGACCGCTGCTAGAATTTCATAATCTGCATTCGTCATGATAATGTAAGAATTAACATAGACAGGTAAAAGAATTGATAGTAACCACCCCCCACACTGATATCAATATCTATACAAGTTTTTTTTTTTCTCCCAAACGTGGTTTTGGCAGAAAATAATACCTGATTATATATATATATATATATATATATATATATATATATATATATATATATATATATATATATATATAGTGGTTTTGATAAGAACCGAAAGTACACAGCTAATTACAAATGACTCACTCTGTACATATAAAATTCTAGCTCCATATGACAACATTTAAAAAACTACATTTGTCTTACTGCAATATATATATATATATATATATATATATGAAACGCCATCGCGTTTCTGCCCGACTTTAGGTCATCATCAGGGGAGGATCTATTCCAAAAGTCGGGCAGAAAGTACTAGGGATACATACAACTATGAACAATACATAAATCAATTCCCACCGAATACGATGAAAGCAATACGAGAATACGAACTGATCCAGAAGAAAATATGTAGACAGAAGATGTCTCTTATGTTTAATGAAATGTGTGTGTATATATATATATATATATATATATATTGTAGCTGGCTATTAGAGGTCATTTTTGTTCTACATTGTCGGGTGTAGAAACTGGCTCTTGAGTTGTTGTTCAGGTGGCGGCAGAGCCGTGTGATTTTTGATGGTTAGTTTAACATTGGTTATCCAATATGTCAAATTTTGTTTATATTCTGAACTTCAAAGAACCTGTGATGAAGCCGCCAGCGCACGTGTTACGCTGATGCAGTCAGCAGATAATATTTTAAGATTTGTTTGAGCGACCACCCGGAATGAGAGCGTGTTGTGATTAATTGAGAGTACCTTTAGAATCTTCTCCGGTAAAACAATGAATTCTATAGTTGATTTAACTCTGAAAGCTGACCCAAATGCCAAAAAAAAAAAAAAAAACCCACACGACTATCAGCAAGAGTAAAAAAAGTAACGAAATCGAATCTTTTCAGCGTTCTCGGAAAACGAAACATACAGAAATAAACAATTAAGGGATTAAAGTGATTTTTGTTTAAAGACAATCAATCATCATCATCATCATGATAATTGCCGTGTAATCGGCTGTCTTCTCTCAGTTTTTGCCTCCCTACTTCACAGAAATGGCAGGCGTTATCGAAAAAGTTTTGAATATATTTAAAATGAAGCTTTTTTATTAAACGAAAATATGTTTCATTCACTAATATATCTACTCCAACTGAGCCAAAACATATTTAAGGGAGATTTCTGGTGCTACTGATTCAAATATAAGAATTTCTCGAGATATATGATCTTAGTGTCATTCACCGTGCCGTTATTATCTTGAGAGATTATCTTGCAATTTCTGAGGATTTATATTGATATCCAATTTCGAGTATGACATTTCTAGTTTTTCTGTAGACATTTTTAGATTCTCTAATGTACCAGAGACGAAAATAGTGTCATCAGCGTACCGTTTATCGTTTATCATTCATTTTTCGTAGAATGTCTAAGACATGAAAACTGCAAAATAATTCTTGAGTAATTGCTACCAATTGAAATAGTAAAGTATCTTAATCCATGTAGGAAATGAATTACCTTTCTTATGACACATAAATTATTTTTCAAAATTCCGCTGGCCAACATACAAGGCAATTGCTTATGGCATACACAGTTCTACTAATTTTAATTTGTGTAAAAGAATAAATAGGCAAACTTTACTTTTAATATCTCTTGAAAAGGCAAAAACCATTCTTATATTATACAAACTTCTCTTGACAATCGTCATGGGATTAGTATAATGAAATGATAAATACAGATAAAAGAAAACATGTATCTGTATAATCCTCTTCCTAATTGCTTTTCTCTGTGGTAATTGCAACATCGCTACCGTATATGATGTGAATAACCAGAATGAGTGACAGAACTGTAATCTTTAAGGTTTTGTGGTTGAATAACTTAATAAAACCATGTCATAAAAGTAAAGGCAATAATGGCCATTTCTATACTTTTACAACATAAGTAATAATGCGTACTATCCAGAACAAAATTTGTGTTTATACAGTGTTATCCGGGGCACAAAAACAAAGTTCCAAAGGAATAATAGCCATTTTCGGTAATTTTACAATATAAGTAATTAAGAAATTGCACATTCTATCCAGAAACGAAATATATGCAACATAGTATTATCTTACACAGAAAAGAAAGTTTGAAAGGTAAAATGTACATTTTCTGTGATATTACAAAATAAGCAATAAAGAAAAAACTGCATTCTGTCAAGGAACAAAGAGGGCATTTACCAATGAATCAGGGAGCCTAACGAAATCCAGGAAAAAAATGTTGTGTTAAATAGTGCAATCGTTGAAATTTATGAGAGATTGATTGGTTTGTTTTTTATTTATACCATACATCTTAGTTGATGCATCAGGATGGGTCGTCAGTGATGTTTCCTTTGGGTTCATGGGGGTTTCGGGTCTTTCAACATCAGACCCCACCTCACCCAAATGACCCAGTTGGCATCGATCTTACTCCAACTCCCATCCCGGCAGCTAACCTGCGCATCCACACAAGGAGAAAAAAATGACGTCAGAAAAGGCTCTATATATAATTTTGCAACAGCCAATCTGAGCTAAGCTCTATTGATGACTTCTAAATCTTTCCTTTAAAAATCGGGAGGCCACTTTACTCTTGCTTCTTTGCCACAATGACGTCGTTATTCGGTTATCTGTTCATTCCGATATGTATTTCTTCCTTTTTTTCCTTTTTATTAATTTTTTTTTTTTATACCTACAGAAAAAAAAAAAATTAAATAAATAAAAAAAAAATTATTATTTCATTATAAAATGGCATATCAACCTTCTCGGGTTTTTAATGCCAAAACCATTCTTGTAGAAAAAACAGTAGTAGTACTATTTAACCAATAGCAAGAGGGATAAGGAGCTTCAAAACTCCCCTAAGAGTATTAGTCTGAAAGTAAACACCCTACCGCAACTAAATTTCGAAATCGCTTACTAAGATGTCACCCCCCCCAGCACATTAGCCACGACACCACAGGAACTCTACTAAATGTTTTATTAATTTACATGTTTGAACATCAAGAAACTCTCACTGACCTAACTCCTCATAGAAACAATTTTAAGCCACAAATTCGCCTCCTGCTATTGGTTAAATAGTACTACTACTTCACTCCATTTACGTGTCTTTTAATCTTCTACTTTACAAGAAACTAGTGAAGAAGAATTGAGATTTGATATCTATTCAGCATTTCGTCTTTGCTTCTCAATGCTCCAATATCTTACATTTACCTTTTTTTTATTTTACGTTAACATGGCTTCACAAATTGTAGTTGTCTTTCAACGTGATACAAATTATTTCATTACTTTCCCCTAAAATTGATATTTTCCTCTGGGTTGTTTCCTAAAGTAACTGTTATTTTCTTTATTTCTTGCTACTCAGTCGGCTGCCGCAGAAGAATACGTCGACTGCATTTCTTCAGACGGGTACAAGCCCCACTTAGTGAGTGTCTTAGATAAGACATTAAACCATATGATGATGAGGCCTCTATCCTCAACCTCTTGAGAATGTGGGATACCATCAATGGGTCAAATAGAAGTATTTAATTAGTTAACCATGTGTAAACAATGTCTGATTTTTACTTGAATTGTTATTGTTACATAACAATACTTGAAACAATTTAACTGTGGGAAAACTAATGAATAACTTTGAAAAAAATTATTCGTATTAAATTGCAATGGCTGAAACTCTTTTACTGAATGCAAATGTAATTTTTAGTGCTTGATAGCAATACCACAAATTATTTAACTGTGTGCAAACAAATGATAAATACTACAAAGAATTATTCTCGTCGGATTGGAATACTTGAAACCATTTAATTAACTGAAAACTAATGGACTTTGACTCATTTAAAATATTCCGTACCAACTATTTGTTTAGAGACCATACATATTCAGAATATGTATGTATGGATGTATGTATGTATGTATGTATGGACAGGAATTAGCATTAATTAACCGAAAAGCGCTTATGTACCATAAAACCCAGTTAACTAATCTATTTACATTAATGGCAAAAGCAAACAGGGCTAATCTCTCATCATCATCAAGTCGCACTAAAAGCACAATTTCCCTGAATCTCTTTCACTGTATGTCCCTATTATCCATCGGTCATTTAAAGTCTTCAAGACTCTATCGTGTGTCAATTCAGAACTGATATTAGGATAGCCTTAGCTGGTTGGCAAGCGTTGATGAATTCATGAGGAAACAATGATTAAGAGTGCGCCCTTAAATTATCTTGTTTGTTAATTTAGATATTTCTTTAGATGCGAGGTAAAAACCATTTAATTAACTGAAAACTAATGAACTTTTACTCATTTAAAACATTCCGTACCCACCATATGTTTAGAGACCATATATATTCAGAATATGTATGTATGTACGTATGTATGTATGAACTGGACTTAGCATTAATTAACCAAAAAGCACTTATCTGGCATAAAACCCAGTTAACTATTCTATTTACATTAATGTCAAAAGCAACAGTGTTAATCTCTTGTCATCATCAAGTCGCGCTAAGAGCCCAAGTTCCCTGAATCTCTTTCACTGTAGGTCCCTATCATCCATCACTCATTTACAGTCTTCAAGACTCTATCGTGTGTCTATTCAGAACTGATATTAGGGTAGCCTTAGCTGGTTGGCAAGCATTGGTAAGTCCATGAAAAAACGATGATTATGATTGCGCCCTTAAATTTTCTTGTTCGTCAATTTAGATGTTTTTTAAGATACGAGGTAATAACCATTTAATCAACTGAAAACTAATGGACTCTAACTCATTTAAAATATTCAGTACAAACTATTTGTTTAGAG
The DNA here is from genome assembly GCA_963585895.1 of Sepioteuthis lessoniana. Classification (NCBI taxonomy): domain Eukaryota; kingdom Metazoa; phylum Mollusca; class Cephalopoda; order Myopsida; family Loliginidae; genus Sepioteuthis; species Sepioteuthis lessoniana. Next base: position 20,717,425 of record OY757919.1, read on the forward strand.
ACCATACATATTCAGAATATGTATGTATATATGGATGGATGTATGTACAGGACTTGGCCTTGATTAACCAAAAATCCCGTTTAAAGTCTTCAAGACTCTATCGTGTGTCAATTCAGAACTGATATTAGGATAGCCTTAGCTGGTTGGCAGTTTTTTTTTAGATACGTGGTAAGTAGCCATGTTTTGTTATGCTGGTTCAAAATTTTGTTCAAAACATCATGTCCCATCCTTGTGTAGTTCAAAAGTAGTCGTTTCTCAACGCGTTTCGTTGGTGTCAAGATGGTGCATCTGTAACATATTGACCTCCGACCCAGCCGTCAATCAAGGAACAGGTGCATCCGGTCGACAATATCAGGGTATAACCTTGACTGTTGACGGGTTGAATAGCGTGCAAATGCGACGCTCACAGGAAGCAGGTAGACGTCCAACAATGATATAACCCGGTGCAACAGGAAGTTCAGTTAGTTGGAGTCAGTGAGTTGGAGATAAGATGCTGTAGAGAGAACCAGCACCCAGCAAAGGGCTATGGGCCCTCAGGACCCCCGATTGGGCAGCCCGGCAGAATGAGGAAGAAATGCTGCCAAAGACAAAGGAACTGGGGGTTAATATGTTGCAGTTTGTTCAGTCTCTAACTCACCTTTCACACATAACCCTTTCGCAACCATTTCGAATAAAGTGTGAGAGGTGTATTTTTCTAATGAAGTGTGTCCGTTCGTCATTATTGTGTTGATTTTGCTTCCGCATGTATATGTGTATTGGGATATATTATATTGGGATATATTATATTACGGTTATGCAACAACTCTATATAATAGTGTACTTAGTAACCTCAGGTCGCCAGACACCAAGAGGGAGAAGAGAGAAGCCAAATGATTGGCTGGGACCTCAAAAAGGAAGTGGGGACCCCTTCCCCTCAGCGGAGGTAAATAATAAGAAAGTTAGTTTTTGAGCAGGGTTCGTAGCGGGCAGACGAACCATAGCCAGTATTCCGGGTTGAAGACAAAAGAATACCTGAGACACGAAGGACTCCAGGTTCTTCAAGCCAGTGTAAAAAATAGAATAAAGTCTATTAGCCCGTGAAAGAAGAAAGATTCTCCAGTGGAACACCATCGAAAAATAAGATAAGTAACTTTAGAGCAACTTCTCCTTTATACCCAAATTTTGTATACCACTCTCTCTCTCTCTCTCAATTTGAAGAAAAACAAAAGTCAAGAAAAGACATTTATATTCGTGGACTGTCCAATTATTATATGTTTTGACACTTTGAAAGTGTATATAACTGTCGTAAAGGAATCATATATTTTTATGTTACCACGTGGTCTAAGTTTGTTCTTTGCAGTTCTTCTACCAATTTGTTACTTCATGCTTCCTTTTCAGCTTCTATTCGCCTTATTTTATCTTGCTTAGAATTGTCCTATTAATTCCTTAAAAATATCACACGGGAAACCGGAGTTGTCGACTACTACAATATAATATTATTACGATTAAAACCTATAGGTCCATATTCTTCCATTATCTTGGGGAAGGAAGTGAAAGCGGCCTGGTACTATTTACCAACCCCTCCACTCGGGCAGGATAAGACACAAGGTCAATTTTTAAGCGGAGTTTAACAGGTTTGAATTCAGAGTTTTCTTTCTCCTAGACTAGTTGCCTCACCAAGGCTGAAGAACCTAGTCCGTCCTACTATTTACCCATAGCTGGAGGGAGAATAAGGAGGTTCATACCTTTTCCAAGGGTATTTGCCCGAAAGTGAACGTAATAGCGCGACTGGAGTACGAACTCGCGTACTACGATTCCGCAGTTCATCGCTTTAACCATTACACCACGAGGACACCCCATAAAAAAGCGGCCTGGTGGGTGTGTGGATAGTGTGAAATTTGGAACCCCTTGCCAGCGGCGGTCAGTCTGGCCCTAAATTAGTCCCTCACATAATATGCCAGTTCTTATATGCCTGAGAGAAAAACTCTGAACGAGGACTTATTATGTAGGGGATCAAGTGCCAACCTGCCCTGTCTTCACACGTGCGAAAATAAAAGTCCCGTTTTGGGATTTTAGTCAATTTGCCGTCACAATAGCAATGGTATAGACACAGCTAGGAATAAATCCTGTTTTTATCGGAGAGATCAGATTTCTGCTTTATGGATAACCTGTTAATAGAATTTCACGCATTTGATGACGTATGTGCACATAACTTTCTGTAAATGAGATGTTACTGCCAAGGCATATGTCCTGGTCTACTCATTTATGACGCTTGCTAATTAAAATGGAGAAACCTCATTTTAGTTTAAAACATAGATTCTGCTTCATTTGCTTTCTCGTTGAGGCCAATGTCTCCTGCTGCTTGCTCAACGTATGCAGTTGCGATTAGGCTTAGGCAAGAAGCGCTAGATTATCTGCGAAGTCTGCGTTTGTCATAGTTTCTGTGGGATATCATCTGCTTTTTTGGCTTCTTTAACTTGACACATTTTCTTTAAATATATCTAATGATGTTCGAAGTGCGTAATGTAAGAAAATCATGAACAAATATGGCTAAATGTAAGTCCAAGTAACACTCCAGAGAAAAAAGTTAAAGGAGCTGGTGTTATCAGCAAATGATCGAACCATTGCTTTGGTGTTTTTCTAAAGCATCATTATTTCAGTGACAGTTTTTTTGGGGGAGACAATATGTTAGTTGTATGTTGTTCATCTTTCATCTGTGTTTGGAATCGAATACCTTGGTAAAATCTATGAACAATAGTAGAGGCTCGAATTTTTTTAAATATTTTAACCTTTCGCTGATTCAACGGATAGTTAGAATCTCTGAAGTTATGGATTGATTCCTCTAAATACCGGTCCGATTTTCCCTAAGGATTTTCTCAATTTCCGGTTTGATATTGGATATGATTGATTGGTTTGGTTTCTTTGTTTAATGGCATATCAACTTTTGTAGGTTATTCAATACCGAATCCATTCTCCTAGAAGAACAGTAGTAGTACTATTTAACCCATAGCTGGAAGGATAAGGGGGTTCATACGTTTCCCAAGGGTATTTGCCCGAAAGTGAACGTAATAGCGCGACTGGGGTAGGAACTCACTTACTACGATTCTGCAGTCGATCACTTTAAACATTACACCACGAGGACACCCACTGATTATGATTGAGAATCTGTACATAATAATCCTTAGCAGTCATAGCATTAAGTGTTATATATTTGCTGTTCTTTTTGATTCTGAGTACACTTTTCTCGTGGAAGAGGCAGATACGTTCCTTTATCTATTTGTCTGTCGTGTTCTATTTACACACAGCTTTACATAATCGACGAAGTACATCAACAAACATCTTGTCTCTCATAATTCAGTACGTATTTTGTCGAGGCTTGCAGCTTTTTTGCAATACATCACTCTTTCAAGAGCGCATCAAGTTATTACTGCGTTAATTGTCCCATGTTGATGTCTAGTTGACTATTAATAATGATTTTGATGTATTTTTCAGTGATTTCAGTAGGGTTTCAGAGTATATTCTTGAAATACTCTTTCCACTCCCGATAATTTTCTTCTTGACTATTTTAATCTTTTCCTTCACCTTACTTCAACCACAGTTTACCCTGCCAATCGTGAGTATCTATCTTTCACCGAATTGCTGATTTTCTTGATTCAGCTTTGAATTTATTCTAATTGTTTTTTATGTGTTATTTTCTCTAGTCTTTCTTCGTGTTGACTCATGTTGGATTTCTTCTATTAAGTAACAATGCTTACTTCCTGTTTTCTCGTTTTTTTTTCTTAATTGTTATTAACTCACATAGAACTATACATTTGGCTCTAAGTTTGCATGAAACGTACTACCTTAATAATGATGATAAATTTATATTGTTCGTCATTCAGTAGATAATTTCTGAAGACTATCAAACTGGTATCTAACAGTTACAATATATTAATTACATATATCCCAATCGGTAAATGAATACCATAATGGTGAAAGTTAACCGTTTCTTATTTCTGCATAGACTCAGGCGTGTCTTTCCGGGGAGCATTCTGTGATGAGAAGATACTCTTTCAAAAGGTAAAAATGTCTCACATATCAAAGTGCAAATTATCCACTTATCCAGACGCATTTGTCGTTATTTGGGTTGGTGTACGTTCATAATTTTCCTTTAATATTTTTAAGTCTTTATACATGCAAGCCTGTTCTCGATTGAAAAAGTCAGCGTGATATTCAATGTTTCTATCTGGCAAGTTGTGTTAGCAATATTTATTATTTACGTCTTTACCTATTTCAGCATTCATGTCTTTGCCGAGGATTAGAACGTTGTGCTTGGGAATGTGTCGAGCAAGGAAAGATAGCTTGTTGTTGAAGGTGTTAATATCCATTTCATCACTGGCAATGGTGGAACTGTCGCAGGTGCAGTCGTTGGTTTCTTTCTTAGCTAGTTAGGGATTTTGAGACACGAGGTCAATGAAGCGTTCTTACACCTCAAATAACGGCATTGACATTGGTATGTGCACAACCCAGAAAACGTACTGGAAAATAAGATGCACAAATTCCTCTGGGATTTTGAAAAAGGAACATATCACGTAATCTCGGCAGAACGATCACATAATGAGATAGTCAACAAGAGAGAGAGAGAACCTGCCTAATAGTGGACTTTGCCGTTTCGGCTGACCACAGGAAAAAATAGAAAGAAAACAAGGAGAAAGATAAGTACCTGAACCTTGCTAGAGAACTGAAAAAAAAATATGGCACATGAAAGGGACGGAGATCCTAATTGAAACTGATGCCCAAAGAATTGATGAAGGGACTGCAGGATTTGGAAATAAAGGGATGAGTTTATATTATCCACACAACAGCTTTAAGATCAGCCAGCATTCGAAGAAAGTCTTGGAGACATGAGGAGCCTCGCTATCACTCAAACTGGAATAAAAAACCAACAGCTTAGGCTCGTGTGAAAATTAATCACTCAAAGAAGTAAAATAATAAAAATAATAATGATAAAAATAATAATACACATGGATCACTTAATCTTGGCCAGAAGACAAGACCTAATAATATTCAAGAAAAAGAAAAAAGAAAAAAAAAGAGAACATGCAAAATTGTCGACTTTGCTGTCCTGGCTGACCACAGAATAAAACTGAAAGAATGTGAAAAGAAGGATACGTACCTCAACCTTGCTAGGGAATTGAAAAAACTGTGGAACGTGCTGGTGACAATTATACCAATTGTAATTGGTGCGTTTGAAACAGTAACTAAAGGGACGGGAGGACTTGGAAGTTGGCGGACGAGGAGAGACCATCCAAACTACTACATTATTGAAAACAGCCTGAATACTGAGAAGAGTCAGGGAGACTGGAGAAGACTTGCTGTCACTCAAACTCCAGTGAAAGACCATTAGTTAACGCTGATGTGAAAAACTCTAATGAGAAAATAATGATAATAATAATAATAACAATAATAATAATAATAATCTTGGTTGGTTGTGCTTTACAGCCAATAAACCCTTTTTAGGTTATTTAACGCTTAATCCTGTTAATACTTATATAGTAATATAATAATAATAATAATAATATTAATGATATTAATATTAACAATAATAATAATATTAATATTATTAATAATAATAATAATAATAATAATAATAATAATAATCTTGGTTGGTTGTGCTTTACAGCCAATAAACCCTTTTTAGGTTATTTAACGCTTAATCCTGTTAATACTTATATAGTTAATATACATGATTTGTAAACGAATAGTATGTAGGTGATGATTTTAAACGTGCCAGGGCTCATTTATTTGCACACAGCTAAACGGTTTCAAGTATTACTTACACAATTTATTTGTTGTTTTTTTGCGCCAGTATTTTAAAAAGCGGAACACTGACGCAATTGACTTGTTTCAAGTATTGCTATTGAACACTAACACTTTTATTAGCCCACAGATAAATGGTCAGAAGTATTGCCATTTAACAATCGCAATTCTTTTCAATATTATTCCTTCAGTTGCAAAAAGATAAATGGTTCCAAGTATTGCTATATAAAACTGATAATTCAATTTAACAGTCATTTATATTCACACAGTTGAATGATTTCAAGTGTTGTAAATGATTAAATATTTCTACTTGACCTCTACATGGACTCCTACAGGTAATACCATTCCGGGTCAGGGTGGACCTGGAAGTAATGACAATGAAATGATACTCTATATTCTACCAAAAACACCAGGACTACAGTCTCACCATCAGATGCAGTTTAGAGGTATATCCAGAAAACTCAGTTGGTCTTTTTCCTCTGCAGAGATGCAGTTAACGTATACCGTCGTCCTAGTCGACTAGACCGAATAACAATAATCTAAACTTAAAAGCTAGTCTAGAATTCAAGTAATTGTCAACTGCTTCGTTAGATGATTTTGCTGGTGCAGTAATTGCAATGCGTTTTAGGTGCGCTAATATTGAGGCCTTATTCCAACCTAATTAAAACTGAATCACTCCTTTTGTAGCCAGTAACGTGGTTGAAATAGTTGTGTATTCCCTCTAGGTGCAGGGAGTCGGTGTTAAAACTAAGTCAATTGCGTCAGTGTTCCGCTTTTTAAAATACTGGCGCCAGACTATCTTACATACCCCTACTTCATCCACGTTGTACAGGGGATGTACTGGATTTATTCAGTGAATATCGATTTCACAAAATTTCCAAAACCGAAGTAGAAAGAAGACGATAAACGGCATATATGCCAAGAATCGTGAAGTGTGCACACGCCAAGTTAGTTGAACTTCTTTGAATTGACTCGTGGGACTAGATGAGGTAGATGAAGATCCGTTACTAAATGATACGAGCAGCAAGAGGCGTACTTTGATATGAATATTCAATACTTACGTTTCTCTTACGTTCAAGTACTCTGCTTCTTTGCTAGTGCATATGATTTTTCAAGTATACATACATATATATATATATATATATATATATATATATATATATATTACTTTTCAGCAAGAATTATTAAAGCTCTCACACAACGTTTCCTTTAAGAGTTCTTCACTCACTTAGTTTTTCATCTTTGGTTCAATATTTTTGCAGAAACTGTTGAAAGTTTTCTTTTCGAAAGCCTTCAATGACCATTGATCATTATCAAGGATAAAATGCTCAATTCATTTTATTTCAACCATTAACAAACGAATGATTATTTTTAATTGAGAAAATTGTTCATGTTAGATAGCAATGCTTAAAACCATTAAATACGATAGACATTATTAGAGTTAAAATAGTTAATTGATACAAAAATTGTTTCGAAAGGATTTATATTAGGTAAGAGACACCATATAATAGTGTTCACTATCAATCATCGAGCTAATAGGGTTTAGAATACATCGATTGCACAGTGGTAAAACACCGGTCAATAAAAGGGTTATGTTGAATATTGCCCTAAATTTAGTCTGGTTATAAGGCTCCTGCCCTGTAGGTTTAGTGGGTGCAGTACCCAATGATTGCCATTCTACCAAATTTAGCTCTAGTTCGAGTTAGTAGTCCCTTTTTTGGTCCCATAAAAATACATGCGCTTTAATCAAAGAGGGGACATCTCCACACTAAACAGTAGCTCTTTGAAATTAGTAGCCGAGTTCCCTACCTAGGAAGAAGTGTCTCTTCAACCAAGACAGATATCAACACGCGACTTGCAAAGGCATGGACAGCTAACGATAGATTATCGGTCATATGGAAGTTAGACCTGACCGATAAAATAAAACGCAGTTTTTTTTCCAAGCAGTGGTCGTGGTGATACTGCTATATGTATGCACTACATGAACGCTAACTAAACGTATGGAAAAAAAAGTTTGACGGCAACTATACAAGAATGCCGCAAGCAATATTGAACAAGTCCTGGAAGCAGCACCCCGCAAAGCAGCAGCTGTACCGCCTCTTGCCACCTGTCACGAAAACTTAGACAAACCAGACATGCAAGACACTGCTGGAGAAATTGGGAATAATTAATATATGTCGTACTCCTGTGGACCCCTTCACATGGACGATCAAAGGCAGGACAACCAGCTAGAACTTACATACAGCAGCTCTGTTCCGATACCGGATGCAGCCCTGGCAACCTGCAGGAAGCTATGGTTGATAGAGAAGAGTGGTGAGAAAGGGTCAGGGATATCCGTGCTGATGGCGAGACTAGGTGATGATGATGATGTGTCAAGTAGATATTTTCGGAAATCAGAATATCGAAATACTTGAAACCATATGAATAAATATATTTGCAAATTTTAAAGATTAGATTAGGATGCTTGAAGATATATAAAAATACGCAGAAGGTGCCCGTGGTGTAATGGTTATCGTCGTAGGAAATGGACACTGTGACACGAGTTCAAATCCTGGACGAGACTGATTGCATTTCACATAGCACTAATACCCTTGGGAAAGGTATGAATCAAATTACTCTCCTTCCAGCTATGAGTAAATAGTAGGGTAGACTGGTTCTTCAGCCTTGGGGAAGAAAACTAGAAGGAAAACTCTGAATTCAAACCTGTTAAACTCCGCTTAAAAATTGACCTTGTGTCATATCCTGCCCGAGCAGAGAGGTTGGCAAGTATGTATTAGTATACGTAAATAATAGCAATAAGGTCTTCATACTAGAAACCTAATAACTATTCTAAATTTATTGAATTAGATCAAAATATTAGAAACAATTGTTTATTTTTTAAAAGTCAATTGAAATGCTCGACACCATGTAAATATATGCAAATTATGAAAATTTGTTCGGCATACTTGAAACTTAATAAATAAAAGTAAATGGAGGTGCCCGTGGTGTAATTGTTATCGTGGTAGGAAATGGACACGGCGACACGAGTTCAAATCCTGAACGAGGCTGATTGCATTTCACATAGCATTAATACCCTCGGGAAAGGTATGACTCCAGTTATTCTCCCTCCCACTATGGGTAAAGAGTCGGACAGACTGTGTTCTTCAGCATTGGTGAGGCAACTAGTCTAGGAGAAGGAAAACTCTGAATTCAAACCTGTTAAACTCCGCTTAAAAATTTAGCTTATGTCATATCCTGCCCGAGCGGAGGGGTTGGTAAATAGGATAAATAAAAGTAAATTTAATGACCATCGTCGAGGGCTACCGGAAGGCTTCCTTTTCAATAGCTACTACACCGAAGTGTAGAGGAGAGCACAACTCCTTTCCATGGATTTTTCCAGTTTATCCTTCGTACGTACCTTTTATTGCTCAGTGTTAAGCAAGGAGGTATCAAGTACCATTTTTAGTATGACGAGACCTGGGATTGAACCCAGGTCTCCCGGACCATTGCCGAACACCCTACGCACTAGTCAATGAGATTATTATTATTAGATCGGAATACTTGAAATTTTATGAATATGTGCAAATTATTAGTATTATAAAAGAATGCTTGAAAACATATAAGTTTGTACAAATCATTGGAATTAGTTTTTCTAACTTGAAACTATACAAACGATTTAATATTGTTAACTAAGAATCTGTCTAGACTACATGCTTAGAAAATCGATTGATACAATCAAGGAAAACAGTTTCGAGCTGAGAAAGAAAAGAAGCAGAAGGTACCCCGCAAAAACAATTACCGACGCCGACTACGCCGATGATATAGCACTTCTGGCAAATACACCCACTCAAGCCGAAACCCTACTGCATAGTCTAGAACGAGCCACCGCACTGGCCTCCGTGTCAATGCACACAAAACTGAATATATGTGCTTTAATCAAACAGGTGACATTTTCACACTAAACGGTAGCTCTCTGAAGCTAGTTGAAAAGTTCACCAACCTAGGAAGCAGTGCCCATTCAACCGAGAGAGACATCGACACGCGGCTAACAAAGGCATGGACAGCAATCAAAAAACTATCGGTCATATGGATATCAGACTTGACCGATAAAATGAAACGCAGTTTCTTCCAAGCAGCGGTTGTGTGGATACTGCTATATGGATGCACTACATGAACGCTAACTAAACGACTGGAGAAAAGGCATGACGGAAACTACAGAAGAATGCTGCGAGCAATATTGAACAAGTCCTGGAGGCAGCACCCAACAAAGCAGCAGCTATACGGCCACCAGCCTCCCCCCACCATGACGAAAAGTATCAAAGTTAGACGAACCAGACATGCAGGACACTGCTTGAGAAGCAGGGACAAGCTCATAGGTGATGTACTCCTATGGACTCCCACATATGGCCGAGCAAAAGCAGGACGACCAGCTCGAACATATATACAGCAGCTCTGTAAGGATACGGGATGTAGCCCTGAGGACCTGCCGGAAGCTATGAACGATAGGGAAGGATGGCGAGAGAGGGTCAGGAATATCCGTGCTGATGGCACAATGTGATGATGAAGAATATTTACTGGAAACCATATAATTGTTTATTTGAATAATACAGAAATAATTGAAACCACACAACTGTTTGCAAACGTATGACTATTGACAAATTAAAAGTAGAATTTAAAAAGAATAAGATGAAAAATTGAAAATATATTCCTGATAACAACAATAAAGTTACAAATGAATCAAATTACTCAATTGAATGACCCGCAAATTGTCGATATGCCGTTAAGTAAACAAAGTAAATCTGTTATAAAATAGCCGAGGGATTTCGGTTCATGCCTTTGATTTTAGTTAGGCTGAGAACCTTTCGGCTCAGCACATGGGTTAGTTAGAGGCAACATTGAAGCAGGTGTTAACGCGGGTGCGCGCGGGCGGATGGAGGTGTCACTTAGATATCATAATCGTCCGAGACTATGTAGCAGCCCGTGGTGTAATGGTTATCGTCATAGGAATTGGACACGACGATACGAGTTCAAATCCTGGACGAGACTGATTGCATTACACATAGCACTAATACCCTTGGGAAAGGTATGAATCTAATTATTCTCCCTCCAGCTATGGGTAAATAGTAGGACAGACTAGGTTCTTCAGCCTTGGTGAGGCAACTAGTCTAGGAGAAGGAAAACTCTGAAAACTCTGTTAAACTCCGCTTAAAAATTGACCTTGTGTCATATCCTGCCCGGGCGGAGGGGTTGGTAAATATGATAATAGTCCCAGACGATACTGGGTGACAGGGTGTGGGTGACGTCGCGGAGGTTGTGTGAGAATCTGAAGAGAGAAAGAGTCGGGTACTAGACGCCAAACGAGAAGGATCGACTTTTGGAGCTCGCAGGCGCGAGGCGAACTTGCGCCCAATGGGGGCCGCTCGAGTTGGTGGGGGGACAAATGAATAAGACAGCATAGAAGATTGTGTCTCTCCTTCTTACGTCGAAACCTTTAACTCAAAGTTAATAAAAAGGTTTCGTACCTGAACAAGAAGTCGTTACGTGTTTTCGAATTCCGGGATTCCTATGTTCTTTTTATGTTCTATCGTAATGAACATTATATGTCCATTTCGCACATGGCCATATTCGTGTATCTGACAACGCCACAAATCGAACAATTCAGCTAACCTTTTATAAGACTTTTTTTTTCACTATGGCCTTTCTTAGGGTTTGTATTTTAATATTTGCCTAGCATTCCCGATTTAGCTTCCACTACAAACGCAATGATTGTTAGATGTATAAAATGGTTGAGGATGACTTTTTTGCATTTATTTCTAATAAAATCTAGTTAATATACAATTCCAAACATTGATAGCAATTTGATTAATAAGCACTTTTTGTTTTTTAAAATTCTGCCTTCAGGTTTATGCTGTACTTTTTAATTTATTTAATGCCTTTGTGCTTTCCACGTTAATCTGTTCACGATTGGTAAGACTCTTACGATCTTGCTTTCTCTATTGATTGCGCTATTTTATTATATTGACTGATATTGTCAATGAGAAAAAGTTGTGATTATTAAACAATTGGTCTTTGATTTGTGTGACTAATAACACACACACTATATATATATATATATATATATATATATATATATATATATATATATATATATACGTTTAGTCGAATTGAGAAAATAGAATCGGAGATTTGAGTTAAAAACAACTGGACGATCCAAACTGCGCCTTACTTCGTTCTCATGCCCTTCGATATTATATGAATTCGTTAGCTTCTTCTCAACCATCGGTAAATCGTAGAACAGACTGTGCCATTTAACTGATGAAGTGGGTAATAGCACCTGTCTGCTTTCATGCAAGACTTTCTTATCCAGATTTTTCAGAACTGCTTTTTACAAGAAGATCGAATCTCTGCCTTAACCATCGGCGTCTGGTATGTGGAAAAAGTAATAAAAAAGAAATTATTTTGGAATGGCTTTTTAAGATTGTGTGACGCAGGCACTTGTTCATGGCGGGCGAAAAGCACGCCTCGTCACTTTCGGTTAATAGGTTGATATTTAGTGTTCTGTAGATCCAAACCTGCAAAATCCAGCACTGTTATTCTGCTTCCAATATTTGCTCTAATTGTTCATGGCAATAGGAGACCTTTTCTTCGAAGGTTACTCGCATCTATCTATCTATGTAATTCCCAAATTTATGATTTTTCCATTAGCGCACATAATGACGAGCTTCCGAAGTGAAATCACCCTACGATAAATTTACTTTTTACTAGGAATCGAAAACCAATCACTATCTTCTTGCGAAATATGCAACTATCTCTGTTTCGAAGTCGAATAAAATTTCCAAAAAAGTTTTTCTTTCTTGATTTTTAAGGAGGGAGAATAAATTTAAAAAATGTAACTCATACTATCAGATAAAAAACAAATTCAAAAATTAAAAAAAAAGATTTAAAAAATAAAAAGAAACCGCAAAAAGTTTTATAAATTTATAACACAATCAAAATTCACTGGACATGAACTGAAATCGATTTTGTTTCAAACTTGAATTTTCCGCTCTTCTTAAAGTGAGTGACAATTATCTATGCTATTTATTTCTACATGCAGAGCACTTAAGAAACGTTTATGTTCTACTTCAACAGTCATGCAAGACAATTTATCGATTCTTGTCTATTTCAGACAAAGACATGAAAAGAAGTCGGTCGAATATTTATTTATTGAACGCCTGTAAGTGATACAACGGATATTCAATCATGCCACAATGTATATTCACTTCTCTTTTTCAATTTTTTTTTGTTCTGCTCTCAGGCGCAATAGAGAACAATAGAAGCGTATAAGATTTGTCGCTATCAACTATAAATCGACAGAAAAAGTCAGTAGAACTTACGTTGCCATGTAAATAGAAGTGTGCAGGCGGAATTGTCGGCCAAACTGTATGGTTTGCTGAACATTGTTTCAAAAACTTACCGCCAAATAAGTTAACATCAGATTAATATAAGTAAGTGAAGTTGGCGACCGTAGTCGAGAGTGACCCAAAGGCTGCCTTTTCGCCAGCTACTACACCGAAGTGTAGGAGAGGGTGATACTCCTTTATCTGGATTGCACCACTTTACCCTTGATCCTTACATTATATTGCTGAGTGTTAAGCAAGGTAGCATCAAGTACCATTTATTAGTCTTTGGTTTGACACGACCTGGGATTGAACCCAGGTCTCCCGAGCCGTATATATATATATATATATATATATATATATATATATATATATGCCTAGAGGGTAGAATTTTAGCTAATGGTCCGGGAGACCTGGGTTCAATTCCAGGTCGTGACATACAAAAGAATTTAAAAATGGTATTCGATACCTCCTTCTTTAACACTCAGCAATGAGAGGTACTAAAAGAAAGTTCAAAATTCAAACCCTTCTAACTCCATTTGTGTCACATCGTTTCTTGTACGGTGGGGGCGGTAAATACTTAATTATCTTTCGAAACTAAAACCATCTTTTAAAATATCCTCGGACTTTGTGATGTCTGCTAACATTTAAAGCACAAAAGATGGCTTCAGTAAGTCAAGTTTAAGTTGTTGTTAATATAATTTGCGCTTACTTTGCCACTTAGAAAGACATACATCTATTCTCGATCCAGTTATGACTCAAACAGCAGCTTGCGGTCAAGTTGAAAGACAATCCTGATTTTAAACGTCTTGCGGTGATGGGAAAGTTTTCTGTTGAAACCATGATGACGCACCGCATATCCGGATACCCTGATCAGACTGACGTTGCCTTCCACCATGTTTTGACAATTTCTGGGAAGAATATGATGTCAAGCTGTGCCAACCCTCGACCTCCGCTTCTAAAACATCGGATGCGTGGATATTAAAAAGTTGCTATACGGACAACTGCTTTTCTTCCAAATATCTATTTCCAGACTTGGAGACTGGCGGGAATGCAAAATAATCAAATTGCAGATGTTCTCAACAGGCTGACGCATTCCACACATGGCTTTCTAGTTTTTCCTCCGCGTCTGCTTTTAAATAGAGGGTTGGATTCTTGCTATAATCACATTAAAAAAATATAAGCGTTGTTTTTTGTCTTTCCTTTTTTTTTCATATTAATCCCATAAAGATTTCCAACGTTTTAAGTTTGTTGCTTCGAGAATTTTTTTTTTTTTTGTAACTTTGATAGAAATACGACGATGTATCGCACCAAATCAAAAGAAGTGTTTTAGAGGTGGTTCGATCATTGAAGAAGAAACAAAATCGCTAGATTGCTAAAGGGAATCCTTCAAAGAAAATTAACTTTTTATTCTTCGTTTCTTACTTTCTTCATACATTCAGCTTCAGTATTGATACCTTATGAACATTCATTGTGATAGAGATTTTTTAAAGAAATATCTTTTGCAGAACATTATATATAGAACACTGGTATCATTATAAATAACAATAAAATCAGATGGTAATCCTATTTCTTCACACATTCAGTTGACGGTGGGCTGATTCGTACTTTATAGCATATTAATCTATACGGGTTATCTAACGCCAAATCTCGTTTTTATGAATAGAATTTATAAGCGAAATTTAAAATTAACTTTATTTTAAGCTGTTGGTAAGAGCTCGTTTGTTTGCACACCGTTGAATGGTATCCTATATTCCTATGTAACACTAATAATTCTATTCAATGTAAACTCTTTGTTTGCAGTCAGTAAAATGCTGTTAAATATTCCTATGTAAGACCAATAATTCAGTTTATCAAGTATTCCTATGTGGCATAAATGATTTGTACGCGGCTGTATAAATTCAGATAAATTATAATCCTAGTCAAATTATTAATAATTTTTTCTTGTCTAATAATCCGGGTCAGTGATGGCCAATGTATATTGGTCATGAAGGTGTAATCCACATGCTTCAAAGCTCCAGGAGGGTGTCTTCGGGGCAAAATGGTTAAAGCGATGGACTGCGGAATCGCAGTAAGTGAGTTCGTACTCCAGTCACGCTATTACGTTCACTTTCGGACAAATACCCTGGGAAAAGGTATGAACCCCCTTATCCTCCCAGCTATGGGTTAAATAGTACCACTACTGTTCTTCTAGGAGAATGGCTTTGGCATTAAATAACCTACAAAGGTTGATATTTCATTAAACAAAGAAACCAATCAAAGCTACAGTATGGAAGCATCAACCGGTGATGCATTTTAGTGTCATATTCAAGACACTCAGATATTTTGGACCATGTTTTGGTAACATATTTTCCTGAACATGAAAATTTTACTATGCACTTTAATGTTAGTATCGTACGTTGGCATAGAGGCTAACGTCTTAGACTGCGAACTCATTGTAAGTGAATTCAGTTGAATGATTACCTTAACTTTCAGACAAATACCATTGGAAAAGGTATGTTACGCCTTATCCCTCCAGTTATGGGTTTAAGAATATGTTTGGTTTACAAAGATGGCATTAAATAATACACGAATATTGTTTAAGGAACAAAGAAACCACAAAACAATTTTGGGATGTAGGCGACCTATCAGTCTGTAGGTAGATATATAAAACCATAACCTTTTTCTCTAACATTATGTTCGAAACATATACTAGCGTATGTGTAGGATTTGCTGATTTTCTTGGGCATATTTACAAAAAGATTTTTTGTAGTTGTTTTATTCCTGAATTTGTTTATAGGTGGTTTTTGTGATATGACATTAATTCAAAAGAATATATATATATATATATATATATATATATATATATATATATATATACAAGTTTTCAGATATTATTCAATCAATGTTGGATACCACGAGGTATCTTTTGAAGAAAATTAACATTTTACTCATTGTTTTTTTTTTTTGTTTTGTTTTTTTTACTTTACGTGGTAAATTAGTCTTCCGTCTCGATACCCATAGATTTTTAATAGATTTTTAATATACAAATATAGATTTTTAATAGCTTTTTAATATACAAATATAGATTTTTAATATAATATAATATAGATTTTTAATATACCCATCGTAATATAGATTTTTAATAGATTTTTAATATACAAAAAAAGTATGTATAAAAAACATTGATATCATTGTAGTAATTTACGAAGGTCTTTACTTCGATTTAGCACAAGGCCAAATGAATGGGGTACCCAATGAGACTCGAACTCACTTGTGTAGGTTTGCGAGTCTAACTTGCTAACCATTACACCACCAGAGGTGCCCATTGATATCATTGTAAACAGAACTAGTCCCATATCAGAACGTTATTATGAATATCTGAATGTTTGGACATGGTTTCTTTGTTTAATGTTTTTTTAATTTAATTTACTTTCTTTGTTTAATGGTATATCAACCTTCGTGTGTTATTTAATGCCGAAGCCACCCTTCTTGAAGAAAAGCAGTTACGCTATTTAACCCATATTTGGGAGGATAAGGGGGTTCATACCTTTTGCAAGAGTATTTGTTCGAAAGTAAACGCAATAGCACGACTGAAGTTCAAACTCGATTGTTACGATTCCGCAATCCAGCTCTGTAACCATTACACCATGAGGACAACCCCCTACCCCGTATTTTGGGGTTATTTAATACCGATAACATCCTTCCAAAATAACTGAAGTGCTTCTATTTAATACATAGTTGATAGGGGGATAAACGATTATATATATATATATATATATATATATATATATATATAGTGTTTGCTTGTGAGGCGAGTATGATGTTGGAAGACCCGAAACTCCCATGGAACCAAGCAGAATATTCCTGACGACACCCTCCAGCGCTAAACGTGTTAAGGCGTATATATATATAAATTGTGTATCCGGCGGATATATATATATATATATATACATATATATTAATGGGGTTGTGAATCATTTGTTTAGACAAATACGATCCATGTTTCGTTTATATAGTTTCTGTAATAGTTTCGTTAGGTGTGGGTTCACTTTTCAAAAATACCCCATGTGACAAAGCTTTATCAGAGGGAACATTTGTAAAGTAGTTCGCCCGACACAGACTTGTTATCTGCTATAGACTTTGAACTGATCACTTGAACTGATTAAGAAAGACCTGTCTTGTATTACCTTATGTTAAATAATTGATTGAAATAAAGAGAAATCAGTCAACCATAAGACAATGTAATGCCAAAGCAGAGCCAAAGCATAGCCAAAGCTTTATGAATATTTGAAGGAGATTCACAGCATCTATCTATATCAACTGAACTCGAAAAAACTTGTTCTGCTTAGGTACCAAATGCAGATTAATTTTATTTCTTCAACATCCTATAGCTGATAAATTTGAGTAAGGTCTGGCGTATCTAAGAAAAAATATAGACGAAGCCTATTCATTTTGAACGACTTATTAAGCGTGCATTGAAAATAACTTAGAACAGTAAAAAATATGATAGAAATAGTCTATTCATCTTTTTTCTTCCGGCTTGCTTTTCTCGTGTTCCGGCTAAATCTCTTCATCTTCTCTTGTACCGACTTTTTCTTCATCTTCTCCATTCCCGGCTAGCTCTCCTATTCCTTCAAGTTTGTGGTTCAAGTTGGGAGTATACACGTATGAAAGTTATGATCCCCCTTACCGCCAGCAAAAGGTTTAATAGCAAAGTTATTGTTCTTGTACAAGGATGGCTTCGCCGGTTTTATATTTCATTTGTAGTTTCATATACCATTAAACGAAGATATTAATGAAAATTAGTCATCACAACTCCAGGATTTAATGACCATATATCCCGGAAAATAATACATTTGTATTAACAGAATTTAGCATTAAATACACTATAAGAGTTGATGTGAAATTATAAACAACCAAAAAACAACCAATCAACCAATCGAAATAAGAGCAATATGTTTTTCATACTATATATATATTTACCAACACCTCCGCTCGAGCAGAATATGACACAAGGTCATTTTTAAGCGGAGTTCAACAGGTTTGAATTCAGAGTTTTCCTTCTTTCCTAGACTAGTTGCCTCAGCAAGGTTGAAGAACCTACTCTGTCCTACTATTTACCCATAGCTGGAGGGAGAATAATTGGATTCATACCTTTCCCAAGTGTATTAGTGCTATGTTAAATGCAACCAGTCTCGTCCAGGATTTGAACTCGTGTCGCCGTGTCCATTTCCGACGACGATAACCATTACACCACGGGCACCTCCAATATCCCCCATGTTTTTCATACTTTATTGTTTGCTGATTCTCGTTCACCCAGTATATTCTTTCCATTTTTTTTTTACTTACCTTGCCAACAGGGCGTAGAATACGTTGACAGTAGAGATGTTGTATAGCCGTGATACATATACCAATACAAGCGGAAATATAATCAACAAAATCTACGAACTTCAATGAACTAACGAACACACTTTTTTTATCAAAATATATTTCTCACACTTTATTCTCGAAAGGGTTGATGTTTCTGTGTTGTGTGAGAGATGGGTGGAGAGACATATACTAAGAGAGATGACTTCTTCCCATTTCTTCTTCCGGGAGCCAGGGGGTGCCAATGCTTGCACCCCTTACAAGCTCGTCAGAGACGTCTCTGCTCGGCTGCGTGTTCCTCGCTCGACTGTGATTCTCTGCACTTTGTCTAAAACTGAACGCGTGGTCCTCATCACGTGATCTTCTTCCGGTTACACATCTGTTGTACCTAAGCTACCTGACACGTCGTCATCTTCCTGTTTACTAATCAAAATGTGACAGGTTGCCAAAGCACACGGGGTCACTGGGAAAGAACTGAAAATCCAAAGCATATGTTATATAACAAAGAGGTGAGACCCACCCTTAAAAAAGTGTCATGCTTATTACACTAAGCTGCATCTGATAGAAAAGCTCTTGTTCTGTGGATTTGAGGACTCTGGTGTACATAATCATCGTCTGTTCTGTGTCTCAGTTTGAGGAATTCTTGTCAGGTCTTGATGTATAATTTGTGCATTTACTGATTATTTTTGAATAAACAGAACTTTTCCACAGATAAATTCAAAATGAACGTTCAGTTCGTATTCACACTAAATGTTACATTTTTTCAAAGTATGGATTTTTACAGAAGTAAATTAAACATGCGTATAAGTGCTACTAGTAACCAGAAAAGAAGGAGATGGCTATATCTCTGGCTTTTGTGGATTATACGAGGACAAAAAAGTGGACGAAATGACATTTGGATAAATTCTATTAGATAATTTTGAACACAAGTTAACCTACCTAGGAAGCAGTGTCTCATCAACCGATACACACATCAACACATGGCTAGCAAGGCATGGACAGCCATGAATAGGATATCGGTCATATGGAAGTTAAACCTGACCGATAAAATTAGACGTAGTTTTTTACAAGCAGTGGTGGTGTCGATACTTCTATATGGATGCACTAAATGGACGCTAACTAAACGCATGGAGAGAAAACTTGACGGCTATTACACAAGAATGCTGCGAGTAATATTGAACAAGTCCTGGAGGCAGAACCCTACAAAGCAGCAGTTGTACGGCCACCTACCACCCATCACGAAAAGTATCAAAATAAGACGAACCAGACTGCTGGAGAAGTAGAGACAAACTCATAAGCGACATATTCCCGTCGACCCTTTCACATGGACGAGCAAAGGCAGGGCGACCAGCTGGAACCTATATACAACAGCTCTGTGGCGATACAGGATGTAGCCTTGAAAACCTACCGAGAGCGATGGACGATAGAGACTAGAGGCGGGAGAGGGTCAGGGAGATCCACGCTGGCGGCGTGATATGAAGATGATGATAACTATGATGATATATGAAGAAACGATCATTCGAGCTCAGCTGAAATGCTAGTCGTGTATTGCGTCCTTGGCATTTGGTTTTGAAAAAAAAAGTGTTTAGTTTAGATAAGACTTAGGCGTTTGGTTTTGCTAAGGCTTAAATATTTGGTTTAGATAAAACCTAAATTGATGTGACTTATTAAGCTGATAAAAACATTCTTAGAATTACAAGCAATATTATCGGTCTGAAATTTTTAGAGGAAACTGGATGTGTTTTATTTCAGTTGTAATTTTTCCGACCCTTGTTTGTCTCTATATTGCGGTCAGATGAAACACAACATTTCGGCCGCTGTATCATCCAGCCCTTCAAATGTATCCCTTGTTTATCCGGGAATATATATGATTCAACCTGAGAAATCAATTTTAAAGTGTGACAGTTGATCAAAAATAATTCTTGAGCATCTTGTTTGATCAATGTTCAAACTTTGAAAATTATTTGAAAAGAAAGTAACAAATCTGATCAGGAAAAAAGTAAAACATTAAATATGCCCAGATGTTCTGGTTGTTTTTGGTTGTGGAAAAATATTCTTATAATTACTCATATTACTAAAATATCACTAACATTTGTTATATTTTGACCTTCGACCCAGTCCCGAAAATGCTATTCCTAGGTGATACACCGGAAGGAAGTGACACATTCCAATGGCCCGTAATCGAAAGAGATCGCGTGGGCGGATTAAGGCTTATGATATGGGACAAGGTGAAGGTCTCATCTCTGCCATTACAGTCATGCACCGGAAGAGAGTAACCTCTGAACTGCATGACAGTTATTTCCGCTTGATGACGATTAAACATCCGATTCAAAGATCCAGTCGGCGATCGTGTGGGCGTTGAGTTATTATTTAACTCAGTTGAGTTTGGGGCGCCAAAGCAGTTGCCAGCAGACTCCCAGAGAGTTAGAGACGAGATGTGGTAGGGAAGGCCACAACCGACCGAGGGGGACCTCGGAAACCCCCGATGCAGTTGCCAGCAGACTTCCAGACAGTAGAGACCAGATGTGGTAGGGAAGGCCACACCCGACCGAGGGGGCACTCGGAAACCCCCCGATGCAGTTGCCAGCAGACTCCCGGAGGGTTAGAGACGAGATGTGGTAGGGAAGGCCACACCCGACCGAGGGGTCCTCTGAAGCCCCGATGGAGTCGACCCCAGAATCAGGAGAACAAGAAAGACACCTCGTGACGGTCATGACAGCGGGGTCAAAATATGAAGTTTACGTTCGGTCTCGAGCATCCTCTCACATGCAAACTTTGAGTAACCCTTTTCAAACCTTGCAATAAAGTGAGAGGTGAATATTTTTCTAAAGAAGTCTTCTGCGTCTTCCTTGATGCGTCGTTTATCATTGTGTCAGTATTTACCCAGTATATATATGTGTATTTCTGAATGAATCAGCAGATGACAATGCAAAACATTTACATTTATATATATATATATATATATATATGAGCAAAAAAGTCCCATTCTTTTAGCTATGTTTCAGGGAACTGTGTTATTTACGTGGTGCCTTCATTAAGTTTTCAGACTTGTTTTGTAAAGGCATTTAAAATTGTCATAGAAAATTCAGTATGTTATTGCTATACATCTTATGAGACGACTGAACCATTTTTATGATTTCAGCGTAAAATGAACAGCTACAGCAGCAATTGAAATACACCCTAAGGGATCCCGTCGGAAGAGGCCAGCACTCTTCAAATCGGGTCTGTGGCATTTCCACCAGGACAATGCACCAGTCGACAACTCCATCCTTGTCACAGAGTATTTGACCAAGATGGGCATCAAGACAGTTCCTCAGCCTCCCTATAGTCAAGACCTTGCTCCCTGTGACTTCAGCCTATTCCCAGCTCAGATGCTGTCGATATGAGACAATTGATTAAACGAAAGAGGCTGTGACGAAGGTAATTAACACGCTCACATTAGAGGACTTCCATGGGGCCTTCCACTAGTTTTTAGAGCAATACAACAAGTGCATTGCTGCCGGAGGAGATTACTTCGAAGGGGATTAGATTTTCATGTGTGTGATATCAATAAAAGTGCCCATACGAAAAAAGTCTGGAAACTTATTTAATGATCCTCGTACAGACCTTTAAATGGTATAAATCAATTCTTAAGCTTTATAATACCAGTTTCCGATGGTTTGGCTTCTGACATCATGTAACAAAATTAACCAAAACAACTAAAATATCTGAGCATATTTAGCATTCTACTTTTTCCTGATCGTTTAGATTTATTTCTGGCTTTACAACAGTTGCTAAAAGATTTCTCTGCCTTGTAATTTATATAGGAAAGCCAACATTGATCGTATTTAAAAGGTTATTTTTCGATAAGAAAGTGCAATATTCGACATTTTGTTCTGCTCTTTGAAGGACTTTGTTTAAAGAGTATATCGCCACTATGGTTGCTTTCGTGAGCAATTAACTTCTTATATATACGATGCCCTATATATATATATAAGAAGAAGTAGGAGACTGAAAGCAAATGTCATAAAACATGGCATGATGTACGTTTCAGGAGTACAGTTAGATTATGGATGTGGTTGATATTATCATCAGCTTCATAAGGTTGTGTGGATGGTAGGGATTTCCTTGTCTTTCACTCTCGTCCCTATCGTCCATTTCTCTGGCCAGGTATTCTAGACAGCATCAAGTATCCACATAATGCTGATTTATTTGCTGGTCAGCCAACAATAGCATGTTCATGAGTAGAAAACGACGGAAAACGTTGCTGATAAGTTTGTACTTACTTCTCCTGCAGTGTCCTGTATGTCTTTTTCGTGTTACTTTGATGGTTTGGGAGATAAGAATTAGGCTGTTGTACATTTGCAGTTTCTGAGGTGTTGCTTCCAGGATTTGTTAAAAACAGCAAAAACCATTCCTGTGTATCTACGACCTAGCCTTTTCTCCTTGCCTTCATTAGCGGTAAGGTGGTGATATCCATACAGCGGTACTGACACAGGATCAGCTTAGAAGACATCCCGTTTTATTTTGAACTTTCCAAAAAGTCCACGCCTGTTGACATCACATTCAGTAGATGAGATATTGCTGCTGAGGTATGGGAACTTGTTTACAAATTTTAGAGGCTTCTCATTACAAGTCCAGATGGATCTTTTCTACTTAAAATAATGATCTCTATTTTTTGTGTGTTTATGTAAGAGCCAATGCCACCTTCTGTGTATTCCAATTTATACAATAAAGGTTCAGTTTGGGCAAATGTATTTGCTAGAAGCAATAGATTATCTGCGTAGTCTGCATCTGTCATAGTTTCTGTGTGATAGTATCTGCTTTTTGTCTCGTTTACTGTAGAACTATTTTATTTTATTAGATTTATAGTCATTCGTTGTAGGTAATCTTAGCAGATTATAGATACCTGGTGCTCATGTATCTACTTGAAAAACTCCAAAGACGTAAGTGTCACTATCCAATGAACGAACAATTGCGTTCGTGTTTTTGTAAGGCACCTTTATAGCTGTAAAAGTTTCTTTGAAGAGACAATAGGCCTTGAAGACATATACGAATAATTGAGAAACCCCTAGATGTATGGCTCGTACTCCTTTGATGATTCGATTGATACTCTGTATCTATGATTCTGGTGGATCGATTTCGCTGAAAGTCGTTCTGATTTTTCCTAAGAATTTTCCCTACTTCCGAATGGATACGATTGAGTAGCAGGGCATTGTAAACCTTGGTTAATATACCAGTAAGAGTTACGCCTCAATAGTTTTTTAGTGATTGCCAGGTTCAGTATCTCGGAGAAGGAGACGATGCAGTCATTGCTCCTTTTTCAGTTGTGTTTTGTTTAAAGGCAACGTCAAATAATTGAAGAAGTATGTCCTCAATTTTTCTGATGTTTTAGAGTTCAGGAGATATTTCTTCGTGGGCTTGCATTTTTTACTGCTTTTGATTTTTTTTTTTTTTTGTAGCATTGCGTCAAAGTCTTTCATCATCATCATCATCATCGTGCTGCTCGCACGGATTTCCTTGAGTCTCTCTCGACATGTCGTTAAGCATTTTCTTCATACACATAGTCAGCGTCTATGTGAGGCATCCATACTGTAGTATGGACACGACCGCTGCTTGGAAAAAACTGCGTTTTATTTTATCAGGTAGGTCTTACTTCCATATGACCGATAGCCAATCGATAGCTCTCTATACCTTGCTAGTCGCGTATTGATGTCATTTTCGGTAAATGGGAAGTTGCTTCAGCGGTAGGTGAGCTTGTTCACTCGTTTCAGAGAGCCACCATTTAGTTCGATATCGCCACTTTGGTTAAAGTACCTGTTCTCATTTTTGTCTGCGTTCAAGGTGCTCTCTTCAGAATATGAAACAGGAATTCGACCAGGGCGAGTGCATTTGTCAGAAGCGCTATGTCATCAGCGTAGTTCGTGCGGGGTACCCTTTGCTTTTTGCCTTTTCAACTGTAAGTCCATTAATCTGTCCTAAATCGATATTTAGTTGGCTATAAATAATTTTTCGGTACATTTGTTATGGATATCAGGAGGATTTCCTCGTAAGTTCTTGAAATGTTCTTTCCACTCCTGAAGTTTTGACTCTTGACAAGCAGCTTTTGGTTTTGCGCTCAGGGTGCTTTTTGCCATTTATATACTTAAGCTGTTCATTTAGATATAAGTGAATTCTCTCCGTGCTTTTTTGAGTTTCTTCGCATTGCCATTATTTAAGTTTCTTTCATTTTATTCGGTTGCTTTAGGTATGGATATAGGACTATTTTCTATATGGTCCGTAAATACCCTTGATTAAATTAGCGTTAACCCCGAAGAAGTCTACTTCTTTGATACAAAAACACAGTTTTAATCTCAGATATATATCACCCTCAAAAGAAGATTATGAAGCCATTTAACGACGTAGACACTTTTTCCACTCCTGGAAATAGTTACACCTCTACACTCAAAGCGTAAAATTAAAAAACAACAAACATTTTCCAACCCCCTGATTCTGTCGACCAGCCAATCGATTGCAATAAATGGTCAGCAAAAAGCCGCTGTCCTGGTTCACGTCTTTCCTTCTCTCCTTTATTATTCTTTCAAATTATGCGCGCCTTTATTTTTACCCCCACATCTGTCCCATACTTCAGTACTTCACACTTTTTTTTTCTTGGTACATTGCAACGCAGTAAATGGTTGGTCCTGTCACCAGTTTTTTTCTGTCCTGTCTTATGACCGCAGCAATATTATCTTTTATCTTTTAGTCACAGCGATAGCACCGTGCGGAATCATTTCTTTTATTTTACACACACACATACACACACACACAGACACACACACACACATATATATATATATGTATATATATGTGTGTGTGTGTGTGTGTGTGTGCGTGTCTTATTAATATTAGCGATGTATGAAATAAATGCAAATTAAATTATTCCTTTAATATCTGGAATAGAGTCACAATACACAACACTGTACCCTTTCTTTCTTTTTTTCTTTCTTTATTTCTTTATTTATTTAGACAAGGCTCTCTCTCTCTCTCTCTCTCTCTCTCTCTGGGTCACCTTCTCTTCTTTTTATAAACCCTTTCATTTATTTCAATATATACGTTTCTTTCTTTCTTTCTTTCTTTCTTTCTTTCTTCTCTATTACGACAACGTTCTTTCTTTGGGTCACTTTTTCTTCCTTTTATACACTCTTTCATTTCAATATGTACGCTTCTATCTTTCTTTCTTTCTTTCTTTCTTTCTTTCTTTCTTTCTTTCTTTCTTTCTTTCTTTCTTCTCTATTACGATAACGTTCTTTCTCTGGGTCACTTTTTCTTCCTTTTATACACTCTTTCATTTCAATATGTACGCTTCTTTCTTTCTTTCTTTCTTTCTTTCTTTCTTTCTTTCTTTCTTTCTTTCTTTCTTTGTCCTCTATTAAGACAACCTTCTTTCTCTGGGTCACTTTTTCTTCCTTTTATACACTGTTTCATTTCAATATGTACGCTTCTTCCTTTCTTTCTTTCTTTCTTTTTTTCTTTCTTTCCTCTATTGCGTCAACGTTCTTTTCTTTTTATATACCCTTTTATTTGAATATATGCGCAGTTAGTTTTATTCTTTCTTTCTTTCTTTCTTTCTTTCTTAGGAGTTTGATTTTAAATGATTACTATCACAACGAGTACACCTATACATACGTAAATAATTCCGATATTTACGAGTTGGTGCTAGTAAATAAGTAGTGAACAGTGTTTAAACAATGACAATTGTTTAAGCTGGGATTTTCTTGTAGAAGTTCACTATTTCAGAAACATTAGTTTTCACTAAATGTTTTAAATTTGCAACGGAAAAATGAAGAAGAATTGTATCAAAACAATAACAACCTAACGTACTGAATGCATATACAATTTATAGGGTTGCAATTAAATTCTGGAGACATGTTTATCATTGATCAATTCAAAATAGAATCCTCACTTTCCAGTGTATGATACATAAAACATAAGACCTACTGCAATCTTCGTATTCAGGGCATTACAAAAACACTCGAAAATAAAGTATATATATATATATATATATATATATGTGTGTGTGTGTGTGTGTGTATACATGCTTTACATACATAAATACATACATACATACGTACGTATATATATATATATATATGTGTGTGTGTGTGTGTGTGTGTGTGTTTGTGTTTGTATGTTTGTGTATACATGCTTTACATACATACATACATACGTACGTACGTATATATATATATATATATATATATATATATATATATATATATATATACAGACAAATGTGTATGTGTGTATAATGGTTATTTTTGTATGCATGTAGGAAGCTATTACCAATTCACATCCTATTCTATTATATTAAAGAAGATGTTAACAGTAACAAAGTTAAACAGTTTAACACAGCATTAACTTCATTATTATCTTCGTATCCCCGCCCAGTTGGTGAGCTCAAGAACACCCCAACAGAATTCCGTGCATAAGTGTAAAAACCCCATCATCAACCAATTATTATATTAACGACAAATATGCCTGGTTACAGGACCATTTTTTACTTGGTTTTATGGCATATTAATCTTTGCAGGACATTTAAAGCTAAATCCATTTTATACATATAAACAGTTCTATTTCAAACACTTCAGGTCTGTAGAAGTATAGTTTTTTTTTGTTTACACTCAGTTAAATGTCAAAACAGTTCAGTGAAAATTCAAATCAGTTCTATTTCAAACACTTCAGTTCTGTAGAAGTATAGTTTTTTTTGTTTACACTCAGTTAAATGTCAAAACAGTTCAGTTAAAATTCAAATCAGTTCTATTTCAAACACTTCAGGTCTGTAGAAGTATAGTTTTTTTTTGTTTACACTCAGTTAAATGTCAAAACAGTTCAGTTAAAATTCAAATCAGTTCTATTTCAAACAATTCAGTTTAGCATAAGTACACAGTGTCAATACATTAATAGTTCTACTTCAAATATTTCAGTTTAGCTTAAGTACACAGTTTAGTTCTGTTTGATTGATAGTTAGGACCCAGTCGGGTGCTACCACTCCTGGCCAGACTGGATATGAGAGCAATATCAATGAAGGAGAACTCCGCATTCCCAAAAGCTCCCACAATTATGGAATCTCACCATCAGATTTTTAGTGTCACATCAGGACACTCGCTGGGGGGGGTCTTACTCCCTGCAGAGAAGCAGTTAGTGTATTCTAAGGCCCCTGCCGACTGGGCAAACACATTTTATTACATTATTTAAAAGGCTCTAAATATGTACTAACAATTCTTGGCCTAGGTAACCACATTATGCAATATATAGTCCCAGAAGTAAAATTCTTATCCCTGGTGACAGGACCATTATTCACTAAACGATGCACATCCTTTCCCATCCGTAATTATTAAAAAATATATCTTCCTTGTTAAAATATGAAAATTGTCTCCAGTTCAAACCGGAACACACACAAACACATTAAAAATGCCGATAACATCAACAACTTCCGAAACAGATGCTCTAATTAAAATACAAAGACACTCGAAAACTAATTAAATCTCCACCTGTATACACGTTCCAACATCCTGTTGAAGCCGACCTAAGGGTCGCGGTTCTTTCACCTCTCAGGGATTAAAAGAAACGTATTTATTCAGTGTTCTTTCTCCTATTTTTTTCCTTTTTAGAACAAGAGATCGGCGAATCTCTAACAGCCAGCCTGCTGATAAATGCTTAGGCAGATATTATTATTATTTTATAAGAAAATGTTATTGTACAAAGGCGTGATTGTTTTTCCTCGTGTTAGTATCCAAACGCGCGCCAACTGAACTACCGTCATCAGGGGAATCCTTCATCTGACACAATTAAAACACCATTGATCGGTTTCACAGATTCTTTACACTAATGGAAGGGTAAGAAGTGTGTCATTCGAATTGTAAAAATGTAACTTTTTTTAAACAGAATTTAGATTTTGGAACGTGTCAATATACAATGGAGATTTTAAGCTGTGAAATTTATTTATTTACAACTTCTATGAGTAACGCAGAATTGATGTAAAGGGACTTGTATATACGATAGTTTGGAAGCACGAATTATTTCTACAAACAAAGAAGGAAAAGGAGCTTTGCAACAATTTATGTTTCTGTCGTTCTTAATTTCCCGCTAAAACTCAAGAGAGGGAGAATATCTATGCTCAATGTTGAAGTCTCTGTGACGTTCTGGCTAACATATTGGACTGCGATATTATAGAAAGCATTTCAAATAGAACTGTTTTTTGACATTGAAACTGTATCAACACTAAACTGAATTATTTAACATAGAACTGTTTTGACCTGTGACTGTGTATAAACGAGATATGTACTTATACTAAACTGAATTAGCTAAGTTGGAGCTGCTTGATTGAACTGAGTGGCTCGAGGTAGAGATGTTTTTCAAAATTGGACTGTACTTAAAACTGAACTGCGTGCCGATGCTAGACTGAATTATTTGAAATTGAACTATTTTGAGCATTGAATGCTGTGCTTACACTGTGCTGAATTCCTTCATATAATTGCTGGAATAAACCGAATAGTTGGAAATAAAAATGTTTTTGACAAACTGTGTCCTCATGCTAAACTGAATTGTTTGAAATGGAACTGATTATTTACATAAAAATGGATTTGGTGTTAAATAAAACCCAACCAAACGAAACCGTATATATTTAATATATACGTATAAAGAGGATTTGGCATTAAATAACCTACAATGGTTGATATGCCATAAAACCTAACCAAGCCAAATCATATATATTAAATATATATGTATAAAGAGGATTTAGCGTTAAATAACCTACAAAGATTGATATGCCATAAAACCCAACCAAACAAAATCGTATATATTTGATATATATGTATAAAGAGGATTTAGCGTTAAATAACCTACAATTGTTGATATGCCATAAAACCCAACCGAACCAAATCATATATATATATATATATATATATATATATATATATAAAGATGATTTAGCGTTAAATAACCTACAATGGTTCATATGCCATAAAACCCAACCAAACAAAATCGTATATATTTAATATATATGTGTAAAGAGGATTTAGCGTTAAATAATCCAGGACTATAAAGTTCATTTTTATGGTAATAAACTGGTAAAAGCATGAACTCCCCTTTACCCTTAAACGATTGTTCTTTTACAAGGATGACTTTGACCTTGAATAACACACAAAGTTTCATATACACTTTAAGAAAGAAATCAAACCTAAAGAAACTACGTGGTGCCTTCAATAAGTTTCCAGACTTTTTTGTACAGGCATTTAAAATTGTCGTAGACTCTTAAAAATTCAGTATGTTATTGCTATACATCTCATGACATGACTAACCAATCTTTATGATTTCACGTTCGATTAAAAATCTACAGAAGGAATTGGAATACACCCTACTAAAGCCTGATTGTCACTGTCGATGAATTTCAGATATGCAATCTGGACGTGAGGATACTTTAGAAGAAGGATATGCAATAAAATTCTATTTTAAAGTTGGAAAAAATGCCACAGAAACGTATGGAATGCTTCAGACTGCTTTTCGATCGTCTTGCATGAATTGAGCATCAGTTTTTGAGTGGCATAAGAGATTCAAGGAAGGCAGGGAGTCTGTGAGGGATGATGAGAGGTGTGGGAGGAGTAGGGAAGTCAATAAACCAAAGTTGATTGGTCAAAGGGTCAGGGTTAGGGTTACTATGTTAAGGTTTTAAGGGAGTTCAGCCAGAGATTCCGTCGGAAGAAGCCAACACTCTTCAAATCGGGTCAGTGACATTTCTACCAGGACAATACACCAGTCCACAACTCTCTCATCATCACAAACTATTTGACCAAGATGGACATCAAGACAGTTACTCAGCCTCCCATTGTCCAGACCTTGCTCCCTGAGAGTTTTGGTTATTCCATAAGTTAAGAGGCTGTCGTTATGAGACAATTGATGATATAAAAGTGGCTGTAACGAAGGTCATTGACACGCTCACACAATAGGACTTCTATGGGGCCTTACAGAAGTTGTTGGAGCGGTATAACACGTGCATTGCAGCTGGAGGAGATTACTTCGCAGGGGACTAGAGTTACATGTGTGTACTATCAATAAAAGTGCCCATACGAAAAATGTGTGGAAACTTGTAAGTAAATACTTAAACATTTCCTGGGATCAAACATGTTAAGAATTATGATGAACAATTCATATGTCGGTTTACTAATGTCTCTTGCTTTCATCCTTTATTTAATCTGATTCCTTCTTTTCTTCCCTTCTGCAAGCGCCCTCGTTCTTCCCTTCTTTTCTTCCAATCTTTTTTTTCTTTTCTTCCCTTCTTTTCTTCTTTTCTTTTCTTCTTTTCTTCTTTTCTTTTCTTCTTTTCTTATCTTCTTCCCTTCTTTTCTTTTTTTTCTTTTCTTCCCTTCTTTTCTTCCCTTCTTTTCTTCTCTTCTTTCCTTCTTTTCTTTTCTTCTTTTCTTTTCTTCTTTTCTTCTCTTCTTTCCTTCTTTTCTCCTTTCTTCTTTTCTTTTCTTCTTTTCTTCCATTCTTTTCTTCCCTTCTTCTTTTCTTCTTTTCTTTTCTTCTTTTCTTCTCTTCTTTCCTTCTTTTCTTTTCTTCTTTTCTTCCCTTCTTTTCTTCCCTTCTTTTCTTCTTTTCTTTTCTTCTGTTCTTCCCTTCTTTTCTTCTCTTCTTCCCTTCTTTTCTTCTTTTCTTCCCTTCTTTTCTTCTTTTCCCTTCTTTTCTTCTTTTCTTCCCTTCTTTTCTTCTTTTCTTCCATTCTTTTCTTCTTTTCTTCCCTTCTTTTCTTCTCTTCTTTCCTTCTTTTCTTTTCTTCTTTTCTTTTCTTCTTTTCTTTTCTTCTTTTCTTCTCTTCTTTCCTTCTTTTCTCCTTTCTTCTTTTCTTTTTTTCTTTTCTTCCATTCTTTTCTTCCCTTCTTCTTTTCTTCTTTTCTTTTCTTCTTTTCTTCTCTTCTTTTCTTCTCTTCTTTCCTTCTTTTCTTTTCTTCTTTTCTTCCCTTCTTTTCTTTTCTTCTGTTCTTCCCTTCTTTTCTTCTCTTCTTCCCTTCTTTTCCCTTCTTTTCTTCTTTTCTTCCATTCTTTTCTTCTTTTCTTACCTTCTACAAGCGCCCTCGTTCTCTTGTTTCTTATCTAACTGTTTCGATAGACTATCGAATCCATTCTTTTGGCTCATTATTTGAACATTTGAGAAATAAGAATGTTTAGATCCTATTTACCCAACCCCTCTGCTCGGGCAGAATATGACACAAGGTCAATTATTTTTTTAAGCAGGTTTGAATTCAGAGTTTTCCTTCTCCTAGACTAGTTGCCTCACCAAGGTTGAAGAACCCAGTCTGCCCTACTATTTACACATAGCTGGAGGGAGAATAATTGGATTCATACCTTTTCCAAGGGTATTAGTGCTATGTGATATGCAATCAGTCTTGTCAAGGAATTGAACTCGTATCACCGTGTCCATATCCTGTGACGATTACCATTACACCACGGGCACCTCCAAATAAGAATGTTTAGATCTATCTATCTATCTATCTATCTGATATATTTAGTGGTTTTTATTTTCATGATTAATGTATAACGCAGAGCTCATCGGGATCTCTACGGTCCCGTCTAGAAATATAATCACACATACATATATATATATATATATATATATATATATGTGTGTGTGTGTGTATTATGAAATAAATATGTGGATTATTGTCTTAATCTTCATTGTTATATGCACAAAATTTCACGTCGAAATCGGGAACCTTAGTAGCCTGTTCAGCCGGACACATGGCGCAGTGGATAAGGAGTTATGTTGAAAAGTGCGTCAGAGAGAAATCATCTGAACTTCATCCCCAACTACAGATAAAAATGAGAAGGAAAACTTACTATAGATTAACACATGTATCCTGTCTTAGTTAACGGAGACAAATTAGCCTAACCCAGTCGATTAAACGAAGGTTTCAGTTCGAGGGTCCGTGTAAACTCCCACTTTCGACATGAAACACAAGAAGAAGGCCGAAGGATATATTAGCCGAAACATTGTGATATGAAGACAATAATATGAATATTGTAAGTGATAAAAATTAACGAACTTCATCTCAGGAATCCTGAAATATATATATATATATATATATATATATAGATAGATAGGGAGAAATGAAGAAAAAGGGAGCACACTGGAAACCTTCCTTTACAGCAGAAATCTGTCAATTTGATCTTATTGATAAATATAGACTTTGAAATCGTACTAATGTCATTGAATAGAAAATGAATACAGAAAAAATATAGCCAGGAATGGTGTTATAGCACTAGTTTTATGAGTGGAAACTGCTTTCTTATTTCAGAATTATCATTCGCAATTCTGGACATTATCTGGTCTTCGACGCGAATCAGATGAAAAATACCCAACAATAATAAACTCATGGCAGGCTCAACAGGAAATATTCCAATTGATCATGTGCCAGTTTGATCGAGGTAAAATCGTTGACGTGATCAGAGAATGTTTGATGGTCGTTGGCTTCAAAAAGGGATCTCCCGGCAAGAAATGTAGTTTTAGTTTTACCTTATTCACTATTTTTTTTTTAATTTAAAAAAGTAAGAATAAAGAATATCCAACCAAGAAAAAGTTGAGGTTGTTTCAATTCGCTTCGTGATATATCTTTTCTCAACAATAAAGAAATTCTTTACTGCAATATCAGGAGATTTATTATTTTTTTTTTTTTATTTCGCTTCCACTTTGAATCTAGCGATTAATCGATCCACAACTTTTCTCCCTGAAAAACACTTGCACAATCGCTTACACACGCCAACTCATACTTACAATCTCACACAGACGCAGACTCACACACACAGCCATGCACATACAGACAGACGTACACAACCATGCATTGTACTCCCTCACACACACACACACACACACACACACACACACACACACACACATACATATATATATATAGTCATCAGTTTTTCCGTGTGGTATATTTAACTGAAAAAAACTTTTTTTCCTACATATATATATATGGAAGTAAATAATAAAACAAAGTAATCCAAAACTGATAAGTGTATTAAGCAGGAACATCAATACGATAAAATTTCGGTATTAATATGCTTGATGTCATCTTTTGAAGTCTTGATGAAGGTATATCAATACCGAATGGTTATAACGTCAACTGACCTGATTAATAGATTAATCTTATTTGGACTACTCTGCTTATCAATTTTCTCCAGATATATATATATATATATATATATATTGTCATCCACAGACAGACTGTTTCGTTGTATCACAACTCTTCAGTGTGGATAGAAACATAGGACGCTTGAAGCTGGGATCGAAGCCCGCCCAACTTTACGTTAGAGTAAGTATCAGACCGCTCGGCCAACAAGCGTACCACGTCAGCTAGGTATTAAGTAGCAACAGCAGCAGCAGCGTTCGTTTGTTTACATTTTTATACCTTACTGGATACCAAAGTGCTCAATTCGTTTGAAGAGCGTTGCATTATGCGAGCTGCAGCAGTAAATTCCTTCGCCAGAGTGCTCATTCCCCATGGGGGAGTGTATATAACCGTTATAGTCGTTGGTTCCCTAAGCTTCTACGGAGACAATCATTTGGAGGTAGCAGGTTCAATCCTGACTGCAGGAGAGTAACAATACAGGAATACTTCACACTTGTACCCGGTTATGGCTAATGGAATCAGAGCAGGTGACCCCCGTGGATTCAATAAAGGAGTTCGTTCGAAGTTCTAGTGAAGGTTCCCGAGTTCGACAAACACCTAAAGAAGGACAGAGGACATATCGGCCGAAACGTTGTAGATAATAGTCCGCAAACCCTTAATGATATATATATATATATATATATACGCGGTGTATAAATTCTTATATTAAACGGAGAAAAATAATCGTGAATATTATGTATATATATATATATCATGGAATTTTGTTAGCCGACCAAAGGTTACATCTTCAGCAGTTACTTCACCATGGTTAAAGGGAGCGCACCACTCAATTACCTGGATTGATCAGCTTACCTTTGATTTGCACCTTATAATGCTTTCCCATAATATAAAATATACCAACTGCGTCTTTACAGAGGGGTAAGACCTCCTCAATCAAGTGTCCTGATATGACACTAAATAAACTGATGGTAAGGTTCTAGTGATGCTGGAGCTTTGGAGAAGGCGGAATAACACTTCATTGTCCACTCTTACCTGGGGTGGTAGTAATTTATATCCTATCTATACTAGGTACTTATGTTAAACTGCATTGTTTGAATCAGAACTGTTTGACTAAACTTATTTGCTTGAAATAGAAATGTTTCGGATAATTGAACTGTGTACCAACATTTAAACTGTGTATCCATGCTAAACTGAAATGTTTAAAATAGAATTGTTTTTGTATTCTTGTCAATGACCTTTGTCACAGCCTCTTTTATCTCCTCAATTGTCTCATAACGACAGCCTCTGAGCTTAGGCAATAACCAAAAGTCACAGGGAGCAAGGTCTGGACTATAGGAAGGCTGAGGAACTGTCTTGATGCCCATCTTGGTCAAATAGTCTGTGACAAGAATGGAGTTGTGGACTGGTGCATTTTCCCGGTGGAAATAGCACTGACCCGATTTGAAGAGTGCTGGCCTCTTCCGACGGAATCTCTGGCTGAACTCCCTAAAAACCTCAACATAGTAACCCTAATCGTTTGGCCAATCAACTCTGGTTGAAGCATTCCATGCGTTTCTGTGGCATTTTTTTTCCAACTTTAAAACAGAATCTTATTGCATATCGTTCTTCTAAAGTGTCTAGGCTTTAGTAGGGAGTATTCTAATTCCTGCAGTAGCAGTTTATTTGAACCTGAAATCATAAAGATTGGTCAGGCATCTCATAAGATGTATAGCTATAACATGCTGTATTTTCTTGAGTCTACGACAATTTTGAATACCTGTACAAAAAAAAAGCCTAGAGACTTATTGAAGGCACAATATATATATATATATATATATATATATATATATATATATATATATATATATATATATATTTCCGTATGTTTTTTTTTTGTTTTTTTTTTCTTTTTCGATTTTCGAAGATTGTCTGATATTATTCAAATTGTATCATCTGGGTCTTTTTACACAGTTGAATATGTGTAAAGATGAAATAAGAGTTACAGTTATATTAGCATCTATTGAGAGCTTTTTTATATTCTATACATAATGGAGCAAACACGCATCCCTTTTTCTTTCAAAAATATTTCACTACCAAATAAACACCATGACCAATCAGTATCATTTAAAAAATATTGTTTTTTTTTATCTCAAATATGTGAGAGTAAGCTTTTTTTTCCTTTGATACAATTCCCAAACCAAATCCCAGGATATACGAGAGTCCCGTCGCTTTAAAACTTACACCAACACTCCTAGGATTAATGAATTTTTGAGTCCGTTTTTATTAGATTTGTTAAGTCTATAAAATATAAAAATGTTTGTATTGGCAAACAACTAATATGAGTGACCTTAAGGTATCGAAATTACCAACAAAATACCAACACTCCTAGTATTAATGAATTTTTGAGTCTGTTTTAATTAGATTTGTTAAGTCTATAAAATATAGAAATGTTTGTATTGGCAAACATCAAATATGAGTGACCTTAAGGTATCGAAATTACCAACAAAATCTGTTTTGAAATAGGTTAGTCGCCTTACTTATACAATATGAGCCCAAATAGATAATAAAATATTACATAAAGAAGTTAATAAACATTATAAAAATGCTCCACCTGATTCAAAGGCTGATCTGAATAAGAAGCCGAATTATTAGGTAGTGAACTGAAAATGGAATATCGGAGAGAAAAAATTAATATCAAAGTTTTCTCACTCTAAAGGATCACAAACATGATTTCCGTTGTATTCCGGAATGTAGATTAATTAATCCTACCAAAACACAAATTGCCCAGTCGGCTGGAGCTGTAGAATACATCAACTGCTTCTCTGCATAGATGTAAGCCCCACCCCGCAACCAGTCTCCTTGATATGACACTAAACCATCTGATTGTGAAGTTCCTGTGATACTGGAGCTTTGGGGGATGCGGAGAACCCCTTTATTGCCATTTCTCCCTGGTCCTCTCCTAAATTGGATTGTTTGAAATAGAACAGTTTTTGACATGTAAACTCTACTTACATTTAAACTGGGTGATAATGCAAAGCCGAATTGCTTAAAATAGAACAGTTTTTGACATTGAAACTCTACTTACACTTAACTGAATTGTTTGATATATATAATTGTTTTGACATTTAATTGCGTGTAACCAAAATCTGTACTTATACTAAACTGAATTAGCTGAGTTAGAACTGTTTGAATAAACTGAATAGCTTGAAACAGAAATATTTTTGAAAATTAAAATGTGCATTCATGCTAAATTGAATTGTTTGAAATAGAACAGATTGGTTGTATAAAATAGTTTTGGCGTTAAATAACCAATAAATGTTGATGTGCCATAAAACCGTAGCATCCAACAAACCAACCAAAACATAAATGGAAAAAATCAGTTCAGTTATTTTCTCAGATATTTGTTGTATGCCCTAAACATAAATCAATGACGTAATACGAATGACTGTAACAAGTGGTTAAATGATTATGGTACAAATGATAACTGCTTCTTTATAACATATGACATTAAATAATTTTACCCGTCTATAACGCCAAAAAAAAAAACGTAGAAGAAGCAATAAATCTCGCCAGGGAATATATGTTGATATCGGAGGACAAAACTGAAATCATTAAATATTGTCATAAGTTTTTGCTTTACAATAATGATTTTTTTTTCTGATTTAAAAATAGGGGTTAGTGATAGTTTTGTCTACCCTATGGGTTCATTTAATGTAGCTTTTGGGTTTCTTGTTGTTATCAAATCTCATTAGAATTATTGACCCCTGCAACAATGGTTTTTATGGATATATCTGGGTGTTTATTGTTGTTGTTGTTATTTTTGGGTTTTATGGCATATCAACCTTTGTAGGTTATTTAACACCAAATCCAGTTTTATGTAAATAATCAGTTCTCTTTCAAACAATTCAGTTTATCATGAGTACACAGTTTAATTGTCAAAAACTTTTTTTTTCAAACTATTCAAGCAGTTATCATATTTACCCAACCCCTCCGCTCGGGCAGGATATGACACAAGGTCAATTTTTTAAGCGGAGTTTAACAGGTTTGAATTCAGAGTTTTCCTTCTCCTAGAGTAGTTGCCTCACCAAAGCTGAAGAACCTAGTCTGCCCTACTATTTACTGGAGGGAGAATAATTGGATTCATACCTTTTCCAAGGGTATTAGTGCTATGTGAAATCCAATCAGTCAGGTCCAGGATTTGAACTCATGTCGCCGTGTCCATATCCTGCGACGATAACCATTACACTACGGGCACCTCCACTATTCAAGCAGTTATATATAACAATTCAGTTTATGTAAGTACAGTTTCAATGTCAAAAACTGTTCAATTTCAAATAATTCAGTTTAGCATGAGCTCGCAGTTGAAATGTAAGTACGGTTTAATTGCTAAAAACATTTCTATTTCAAGCCATTCAGTTTAATCAAACAATTCAGTTTAGCATTAGTATGCTGTTAGTTCTATTAAACCCATAGATAGGGTCCTATCAGGTGCTACCACTCCGGGCCAGAGTCGACCTGGGAGTGATGGCATTAAAGGGGTTCTCCGCATCCCCCCAAGCTTCAGCATCACTGGAACCTCACTATCAGATTGTTTAGTGTCATATCAGGACACTCGTTAAGGGGGTCTTACCTCCCTGCAGAGGTGCATTCGATGTATTCTACAGCCCCAACCGACTGGGCAAGGGTTGATTATTGTAAAAATATAATTAGAAAAAAATGTATTTGTTGTTCGATAAGTTTGGTTTTAAGCTGGATATTTAAACTAATTTAAAAATTACAGATTACTTGGATTACACTCAACTTGTACAATGGCACCGTTTCCCCATTTAGGAAAACTAACCAACACCCACATTATATTAATGTAGATTTTTACCACCGTAGACACATTTTCAAACATATCCCAAATGATATTTTATTTAGTAAAAGTAAAGTTGTGACGTTAGACGAGAGTGACTCGAAGGCTCCTTTTTCGATAGCGACTACACCAAGGTGAAGGGAAAGGTACTACTCCATTACCTGGATTTTTTCACTATACCCTTGATCCTCACCTTATAATACGGTGTGTTAAACAAGGCGGAAAGTACCATTTTTAAGTCTTTGGTATGACACGAACTTGGATTGAACCTTGGTCTTCCGAGCCATTGGCGAAAATTCTACTCATTAGGCCAATTGCCCGGTTCTAATACCAATGTCTTCACTAAAAATATTGATTACAAGTCCAAACTTGTATATAAAACCACCGAGGAAACATCAGTGTATGTAATTGAAGGAGAAATTGGGATAGCAAAACATAATGGTTTACGACACCATTCTTCGATAATAAATTACGGAAGGAATTATTTAGATTATAAAAGAACAAAAGCACTGTTAAATTTAGCAAATCGCAGTATATTCTAAAATATTCAACAAAAACACCGTTATATTAAGCAGTCTATATATATTCTAAAATATATTTTTTTTAAATACCGTTAAACTAACCTAAGAGTTGTATGCCAAATGTTGTAAATTTGATCAATAAACTGCATTAATAAGGCCGTTATTCTGATCATCTGGAAGGCGAAAATTCGGCAGATTACTTCTTGCTCTACTTAGTGTATGGAGCACTCTTACGTTTCTGCGTAGATTTTATCAGAGTTTTTTTTTCTTTTGGCAATTAATTGCGGGACTGGTTGATTATTTTAAAACAAAACGGAAGTTTTCAGACTTTTCTTTTTTTGATGATTTTTTTTCCCAGGTATCAATTTATGCAATACTTTTTCTTTACAAATTGTATCATCTATGATTTTTCACACCATCAGAATTATAGAATAGGTAAAAAAAACAAAAAAAACACACACACACACGCACGCGCACTCACACATACACAAACATATATATATATACTTATATGCTTGTGTATATGTATATATAAGTATGTATAAACATATACACGTATATATAAACATATATATTCACACACACACACACACATATCTATCTATCTATCTATCAATCTATATATATATATATATATATATATATATATATATATACATGAATGCATATAGGTATGTATAGATATATACATAATTATACACACACACACACACACACACACATATATATATATATATGCACATATATGTATATATATATTTATTCATGTATGTACGAATGTATATATATATATATATATATATACATATATGTATGGGGGGGTAGTGTGTGCGACAACGGTCCGAGAGACCTGGGTTCAATCCCAGGTTGTGTCATACCGAACACTTTAAAATGGTACTTGATACCTCCTTGCTTAACACTCAGCATTATAAGGTTCGTATCAAGGGTAAAGTAGAGCAATCCAGGGAAAGGAGTAGCACCCCCCCTACACCTCGGTGTAGTAGCCATTGAAAAGGGAGCCTTCTGGTCGCCCTCGACTACGGCCGCCAACTTTACTTACTTACATATGCATATATATATATATATATGTATATATACGTATATATAAATTTACGTATACGTACATTTCTCCATATATTTATATATACTTATATATTTGTAAGTATGTACCTATATATGTCTATAAAATAATACTGTATATGCACATAAGGAAAAATATCCTTTTTTTAAATTTAAAAAAATTTCCATTTTCTTTAACAAAACTCACTTGACTAATAACTTACTGCCTATAAAGATATATATAAATATGTCTGTATATATATATATTGTCACGTGATGGCTCACGGAGACGAGGAGGTGGGAATGATACCCCCCCCCGTTGAACTAACATTATCTAGGAGTCAAAAAGTGACCGTTAGGAGAGAATGTGGGTCACGCAGATGTTCGCACCTAAGTGACCTTGGGTCGCCGGACATCGGAAGGGGAAAGAGAAAATGAAGCCAAATGATTGGCGGGGACCCCAAACGGAAGTGGGGTTCCCTTCCCCTCAGCGGAAGTAAATACAAAAAAGGTTTTTTTGAGCAACGCTCGTGGCAGACGGACGATAGCCATTTTACTCCGGGTTAAAGACAAAAGACTGAGACATGAAGGACTCCAAAACCCCTTCAAGCCAGTACTAAAAACAGAACAAAGTTTATTAGCCCGTGAAAAAAAAAGAAAAATTCTCCAGTGGAACCCCGTCAAAAAAATAAGATAAGTAACTTTGGGTCATTCTTCCTTTACACCCAAATTTTGTTTACCACTCTCTCTCTCTCAATTTGAAAAGAGATAAAAAGCCAGGAAAAGACATTTATATTCATGGACTATCCTATTATATATTTTTGACACTTTGGACGTATATATATATATATATATAACCGTAGTAAAGAACCTATGTATTTTCATTTTACCATGTGGTCTATGTTATTATTTCATGCTTTCCTTTCAGCTTCTATTCGCCTTACATTATCTTGCTTAGAACTGTCCTATTAATTCCTAAAGTATCACACGGGAAACCGGAGTCGCCGACTACTACAATCAACATTAATATTATTACAACTAAGACCTATAGGCCCGTATTCTTCTATTATCTAAGGGAAAGAAGTTTAGCGGCCTGGTGGGTGTGTGATAGTGTGAAATACTGGACCCCTTTGCCAGCGGTGGCCAGTCTGGCCCTAAATTATTCCCTCATGTAATATGCCTGTTCTTATCTGCCTGAGAAAAGAACTCTGAACAGGACTTATTTCTGTAGGGGATCAAGTGCCAACCTGCCCCGTCTTCACACGTGCGAAAATAAAGTCCCGTTTTGGGATTATAGTCAATTTGCCGTCACAATATATATATATATATATATGAATGCGTAAGTGAACCGACCATAGTCGTGGGAGCCCGGAGGGTTCCATTTTTAATAGCTACAACTCCGTGGTGTATGTGAGGGCACTACTCCTTTTCTGGAATTGCTTTGCTTTCCTTTGAACCTTACCTTACGATGTTAAATGTTGATCACAGAGGCAGCATATATATATATATATATATATATATATATATATATATAATATATATATATATATATATATATATATATATATATTTGTCCAAAAATGAACGTAATTGCTTGGCTGGAGTTTGAACTTGAATACTACGATTCCGCTGTCCGTTAACCATTGCACTACTATCAAATTAGATCTAACAGTTTCCTTGCTTGAGTTAACTGGTTTTTAGTTTTATTATCTAACACAAATTATTCAAGTTAATATAAATGATAATCCCGATGAAATGATTGAACAGCTCTTTTTAACATATAGATGGGACTCTGACAGATAGAACCAATCCGAGTCAGTGGGGACCTGAGAGTAATGTTTATGAAGGGCTGCTTCACAATACACAAACATCAAAACAGAAGCCTCACCAACTACTGCAGTGCAATTTCATACCCAATATACCACACACAACTTGTATACGGTATTTTTTGCTTCGAGTAAAATTTGCCAATTTAGCAACAAAGTTTTACTAAGTGGAATTTTATGATTTTCTTTTAAATCTTAAATAAATGAACTGTTTGTCCCTGCTACACACCAGACAGGAATTGACAGGAGGTCAATGACAAGAAGTCGGCTTATGGTGGGGATTAAAGGAGGAGGAGGAAGAGTTCGGGCCCGAGCGGAGGCTCGAGCCCTGCAAGACTAAGCTGGTTCCCGTTCACTCAGTGCAATATAAACCAGATGAGCCTGCTGCTGGACATGAGCTCATTCGATATATTACCTGAGCCTTTCACGGATAGCTCGATTAAACAAGGAGTCCAGTGCTATACAAAGCTATAAATGTTGCTCGCCTACCCGAAGGTGGCTCAGCCGAAGCCAGAGGACTTTCGGCGTTGAGTTTACATAAATCATTGATACCGCGTTCTGCACGAGTGCTTGACTGCCCAACTAAAAAGCTGGGTGGGGGGTATCTTAAATTGTTTAACATGCACGAAACATTTACCGATTGCTTTACCATTTATTCTTGCCCAGTCAGCTGGGGCTGTAGAATACAACGTGTGTCCTGATATGACACTAAACAATTTGATGGTGAGGTTC
Organism: Sepioteuthis lessoniana; assembly: GCA_963585895.1. Classification (NCBI taxonomy): domain Eukaryota; kingdom Metazoa; phylum Mollusca; class Cephalopoda; order Myopsida; family Loliginidae; genus Sepioteuthis; species Sepioteuthis lessoniana. The sequence goes on from OY757919.1 coordinate 20,760,028, forward strand.
CAGGAGTGCTGGAGCTTTGGGGGATGCGGAGTACCCCTTTATTGACATCGCTCCCAGGTCCACTCTGGCCTGGAGTGGTAGCACCTGATAGGGCCCTAACTATGGGTTAAATGGAACTAAGAGAATACTTATGCTAAACTGAATTGTTTGAGTAAACCGAATGGCTTGAAATAGAAATGTTTTTGACAATTGAACCGTACTTACATTTAAACTGCGTGCTTATGCTTAACTGAATTATTTGATATAGAACTGTTTTTACACTTAACTGAATTGTTACAAATAAGTGATTGAATAGTTTGATATAGAAATGTTTTGGACAATTAAACTGTGTACTTATGCTCAACTGAATTGTTTTAAATAGAACAGATTATTGAAATAGAAATGTTTTTGACAATTTAACCGTACTTACATTTGAAATGCGTGCTTGTGCTTAACTGAAATGTTAGAAATAGAACAGTTTTTTCGACATTAAAACTGTATTTACGCTTAATCAATTTGTTACATATAACTGCAACTGTTTTTTGACATTGAAACTGTATTTACACTAAACTAAATTGTTTAACATAGAACTGTTCTGACATATAACTGTGTGTAAAAAAAATCTGTAATTTTACAAAACTGAATTAGCTGAAGTAGAATTGCTTGACTAAATTAATAGCTTGAAATAAAAATGTTTTTTTACAATAAAACTGTACTTACATTTAAAACCGTGCTTTTTCTAAACTGAACTGTTTTTGACACTGAAACTGTACTTACCCTAAGCTGAATTGTTATATATAACTGAACAGTTAGAAATGTTTTTGACAATTAAACTGTGTACTCATGCTAAACCGAATTGTTTTAAATAGAACAGATTATTTACATAAAAATGGATTTGGCGTTAAATAACCTACAAAGGTTGATATGCCATAAAACCAAACCAAACCAAGCCAAACTAGAACAGATTATTTACATAAAAATGCATTTGGCGTTAAATAACCTACAATGGTTGATATTCCATAAAACCAAACCAAACCAAGCCAAACTAGAACAGATTATTTACATAAAAATGGATTTGGCGTTAAATAACCTACAATGGTTGATATGCCATAAAACCAAACAGAACCAAGCCAAACTAGAACAGATTATTTACATAAAAATGGATTTGGCCTTAATTAACCTACAAAGGTGGATATGCCATAAAACACAACAAACCAAACCAAACCAAACCAACCGTTTGTTCATCCTTAATAAATACTCTAACGTTGTTTATAAGGTTTTTCTAAACGAAGCGATAATTCTTGTGACACAAAAAGTGTATAGAATACAATTAGCCTTGAATGAATATTATATTCTGATTATAATTTCCTTTTACATTCTTAGATCTTTAGTCTAACGCTCTACCAACTGAGCTTCGTCCCGGTGCATTGGACTAGTGGTTAGAGTGTTTGCCAATTGCCCGGGAGACCAGGGTTCAGCGCCAGGTCAAGGCATACGAATGACTTTAAAATATGGTACTTGATACCTCCTTGTTTAACACTCAGGTACGTATCTAGGGTTGTAGAACAATCCGGGAAAGGTGTTGTAGTTATTGAAAAGGGAACCTTCTGGTCGCCCTCGACTTAGGTCGCCAACTTTACTTACTTATTCTTTACTTACTTATTCTTAGACAGTAATTAAAAAAAAACTTCAAGATATTAACCATTTACTTTATCTTATATCAATACAAAAATATTCTTACGATTCTTCTTAGTATTACAAGTAAAGTAATAAATCTTGCAATCCAAAGATTTGCCGAATGGAATCGATATTTGATGAATATCAAACCCTTGATGAGAAGGATTCTTGCAAATACTTTCATTGCCTAGTAAAAATCATGGAACAAACAAGACGAGCACTGAAAGCACAGAAAAAAAATACAAGGGTAAGGTAAATAACGCTAGGTAAATATTTGTACGTTTCCACTGATTAAACTTAGGAACAATATTTATTCCTTAATTATATATGTGTGTGTAAAAGCCTGTAGTACTTTTTTTAGAAGGCATAACATTCCATAGTTTTTAACGAAATATACAGCACTGATCGAATAAATTTACTTGTGAAAAAGACCGGTAAATGTCGAATGAAATGATACATGTTTTATTTCTCAGTACATTGAACCCTTGATCCAAAATCCGATATGGTTTAACCACTCATGGATCAGATATAGTCATGAATTGCTAGGGTGGATGATATGTCTGAAGCTTTTGACTTCTTGTAGCAGAAAGCTGGTAATCAAAAAAATGTTCATCAAGTTTGTGCTAAAGAAGAAATCTAGATATTTTTATCTATAAAACGTTTATAGGCAAATACAAGAAAGAGTTAGATATATTAGCTTTGGATACATTCAGAGAATAAATGAAGCAGAAACAAATCGCACATTGGGCTTGACCTGGTCTCAAATTAATACATTTTCAACCAACTAATCATATTTTACCAAATTTTAAGTCAAAAAATGTACCATGTTAACGTAACCATGCGCAGTAACTGAAGATACGAAAGTCGTTTAAAAATTTCTAAGCCTCATCCAGGAAGAAAACCATTGCTCGACATGTTTATAGTGGCAACACACTACCCCTTCTTATAAAACTAGAAAAATCTGAGTTAGATTTCCATGTTTTATTAGATGTGTGGTATGTTGCCACAACAAAATTGCTCAGATAAGGTTTTCTTTTTTGGTTTGGCTTGGAACTTCTCGAACGACCCTCGGATATATTGATGATAACTGACAATCACATTTGTGGTTTTGAGCCTAGAAAGGTCTCCAATGAGCAGTAAATACCCAACAGCAAAATTTGAGCCATGATTCGAAAATGGAAGAAAAATGGTTTGACTAATGATCTCCTTTGAAAAGTATGTTTTCATAAACTAAGTACCGGGGCAATTAGATCATGTAAAACCTTCATAAACCGAGGAGAGATTCAAAAGGATCTACTAATGATTATCAAAGAAATGAGAAAGGATATGATTAGTTATATTCTTCAGAACTTTGTGCTTTACATAGTCCCGACTCTTACACGGGATTATTCAGGCTTATACTTACATCTAGCATATTTCTTCTCGCTTCTTCTATGAGAATCCGTGGTTAGTTCCTTCTTTGCAATTTTGATTCTTGCAATTTTGTATTAACTGCTATCTTTCCTTGCTTGGATTACAAAAACGTGGACACCGTTCTTAAGTGGATTTAAATTATTTCTAACATTTCGACCTTTTACGGAGAGTGACGTGCATGGTTGAAATCAAAGATGCACTTGAACGCTTAGTTTGCAACTGGTAAATTGTTCAAGTTATTTTTTAAACTTGAAAACTGTTTTGGTCAACTGATTGAAACGAACCAATTAGAGAAGTGTTTTCAGATTAACATCACTTTTGTAACATACCCATGATACGGATATAGGAAATGTACATAGAATGTTCATAACATATATACATCCCGAAACACGAAAAATACTTACGACTTCTTAGTTCATGTACGAAACCTTTTATTAGCTTCGACATAAGGAAGAGAGATGCACAACCTTTCTATGATGGCTTTTCCATCCCCCCCAACACGTGTGGCGCACGAATTCGTCTGGCCTCAGCGAGCTCAGAATGTCGACCCTTCCCGTTCGGAGTCTAGTTCTCAACTAACTGACTTTTTCAAAATCCTCCAAATCCGGTGCATGACGTCATTCACATCCACTGGTCTACCTTTCTATCTGGGATTTTTATTTAGACATCTGTGAACGACATATCCTCCCCGCGCGCGCGTCAACACCTGCGCTCAATTTTGTACCTAACTAACCGATGCACTGAGCCGAAAGGTTCTCAGCCTAACTAGACCGAAAGGCATAAAATGAAATCCCTCGGCCATTATATTACACTTTCAATAGCTCTCATTCATTCTTTTATGTAAGAAAAATGTACCGATATCGACCCGTGTGGTAGAACACGGATATCCATGCAACAAACACAACCGTTGAAACGCATTGTGCTCCTGGGGGATGGGTCTCATCTCAAAGAATAGTTGATAAATTAATCATTCAAAAAGAAGTCTAAGTATAGTATTATGCTGTGTCTTCACCTTGAAGTCCACTAGAACGAAACACATTTTAGTAGGCCCTATTCCTTGTACAATGATCAGGCCGGGTGTATGTTAACTCGGTGGCAGTCGATTAAGGCGGCTAGACGAGGGTACCCGGGAAGTCAACGAATCGCGTCTCGTGGCTGAGACCGGCCTCCTTGAGTATCTGGAGGCCAAACCCTGGCTCTAACATTCTCTGGAAGGTTTGGTTTCTTTGTTTAATGGCATATCAACCTTCGTGGGTTATTTAATGCCAGAGCCATTCTCCTAGAAGAACAGTGGTGGTGCTATTTAACCCATAGCTGGGGGGATAAGGGGGTTCATAACTTTCCCAAGGGTATTTGTCCGAAAGGATATGATTAGTTCTTGTATTTGTCCGAAAGGGTATTTGTATTAGTTCTTGTATTTGTCCGAAAGGATATTTGTCCGAAAGGATATGATTAGTTCTATTGGCGAACACTCTCCCCACTTGTTGGGGAGGGCGCTAATAGTGCGACTAGAATTTCTCTGGAAGGGGCAAGGTTTATCACCTTGTGCCTGAGGCGCCCCCCTTTTAGAAGAATAGCTATCGGGGCCGAAGGCATTTTTTGAGCCTCCGGGCATGTGTGGGCTACGATGCTGCACCTCGTACCGACAAGAAAAGAGGCCTTGTGCAAAACCCGAACATACGTGGGGTTCTCGGGAAATACCAGCATAGTGCATTCAGTTATAGCACTGAACTATATAACTGGTGGATTTTAACTGAACACTGATTATATGTCGGATAACTGTGTTTGCTTCTTTACAGTTGATCAGTCAACACAATGAAATAAATTATTTTTCGCTCAAAAACCACTTATAGCAACAACAAAAAAGGAAACGAAAAAACACAAAATGAAATGATAATTCAGGAGCATATTGCAAATATATAACACTTGCCACGTCCCTTGAACTGAGCCGCCTGAAGCATTTCACCCACAAACAAATGCATGTATTTGGTCAGCCTTGTATGATCAGTCCATCTCAAAAGGGTTAACAAAACTTGTACTAATAAAAAGTGAATAGGCATGGTTACTGTGCTTTGCTAATTACTTAAAATTATAGAGTGGGTTTTCTGGTCGTTATGAAAATGAAAGACGCAGAAGAGATTCCAGATAAAGAACGTAAGAGTTTGAGACTAGTTTCGACTAAAGAGAAAATCTGTGTAAGTACTCGTAGCTTCAATTTCGAGTCAATCGGAGTTATCAACAAAACCTGAGTGATCCCAACAGAAGTGGGGTGAAATTAGTTGTAATCCCTACAAAAAACTTGTTCTAAACATTTGATATACATTATATCACACAATATAGTATATTTATGGAGGTGCCCGTGGTGTAGTCGTTATCGTCGTAGGAAATGGACACGGCGACACGAGTTCAAATCCTGGACGAGACTGATTGCATTTCACATAGCACTAATACCCTTGGGAAAGGTATGAATCCAATTATTCTCCCTCCAATTATGGGTAAATAGTAAGACAGACTAGGTTCTTCAGCCTTGGTTAGGCAACTAGTCTAGGAGAAGGAAAACTCTGAATTCAAACCAGTTAAACTCCGCTTAAAAATTGACCTTGTGTCATATCCTGCCCTGGGTTGGGTAAATAGGATCACACAATATAGTAAAAAGTAAAGTTGGTCACCGTGGTCAAGGGCGACCAGAAGGCTCCCTTTTCAATAGCTACAACACCGAGGTGTTGGGGAGGGCGCTAATCTTTTCCGGGGATTGCTCCACTTTACCCTTGATACTTACCTTATATTTCCGATTACTAAGCAAAGAGGTATCCATTACCATTTTTAAATTCTTTGGTATGACGCGACCTGGGTCTCCCGGACTATTGGCGAACACTCTCCCCACTTGGCCGGTTTCACTCAATATATATGCCATGAAATATGGAAAAATGTTTATTGATGAATGTCCAAAGTTTTTGCGAAGGAGTTTCTTTAGTAAATGTTAATAATTCCATGTATCAGCAAACATTTGCTCATTTCTCCTTAAACATAATATATCCTTCGTATGTGTTCAGTTGATTTTTTTAAATTCAGAAGCAATAACATCAATGATCATTTTTATTAAAATCCCCTTTTCCATGTCACTATATATATATATACATGGGAGCTTTGTGTGTGTGTGATGTGTGTGTGTCCGTGTGTCAGTTACGTGCATCTAAGCTCGTTAAATTTGAATTGGATCGATATCTATTTCAGTATTATCGAATTTTATGTATATTCACCCGGAGGTTAACGTTCAAATCGAACGCTTTGATTTCACCGAGAACAAAAGTGTCAAACACACCAGAAGATGAAACGTATTTGAAATCGATTCAAAGAACGTGCTTTTTATTGAAATGATTATAAATCTCTTTGAGCCGTCAAAATCGATATTTCATTGAAATACACATTTTTATACTTTTCTTTTTGGAATTTAGAAGCTGTCATGTTCAAATCTTCGAAAAAGATGGAGGTAGAACTTTCAATTTTCAGTAAAAAAAAAAAAAAAAAAGAAAAAACAGAAAAAGAAAAAGAAAGATAATATATGCTACCTGGCGATCAAAATGGCACGATTGACAATAGACCAGCAGATGAAAATGAAATCGAGGTTTCAATCCCGCTTGTCAACCTTAATAGGTTTTTTTTTTTTCAATCCTTTGAGGAGAGAAGAGAAAACATTACAAAAATTAAGTACTTTTTGCATAAAAAATGTAAGAATAATTATATCCTGATAATTCTAATTTCCATAAAAAATAATGTTGTCGCACGTCAATTTAAAATGGTACTTATCTAAGTGTCAAGATTGAGGCATAACTTTTGTTGGGGAGTTGAGAATACACGGAGGATTTGCAGTCGAAAACCCTTTAAAATTATTCAAGCAAAGAAAGATCGAAGAAATTAAGCAAAGAAAGATACGCCAGAAATCATAGAATACTGAAATCTGAAGTGAGAAATGAAAATTAATTCCGTGGAAAACAAAAGAAAGAAAAGAGTTTACCGAAATATTATTTTTTAGTTAGTGTAGAATAAATACATATTTATCCTGTATGAAGAATTACATAAACATCCATTGGACAAATTTGGTTTCAAAAAAACTTGTCAATTTATAAACAAACAATTTCTTCGTCAAAACAAAGTTTGAGTTTTAACCTTAAGTAGTATAAATATGTTTTATTGAAGTTGTTGGTTTATTGGTTGGTTAGTTGTTTTCTTTAACGACATATCAACCCTTTTGGGTCATTCAACGCCGAATCAAATTTCAAACAATTCAGTTTAGTCTAAATATAGTTTTTGTTTACAAAGAGTTAAATATCAAAACAGTTCTATTTAAAAAAACAACAACTTTACCATACGTACACAGTTTAGTTCTATTTGACCCGTAGATAGGACCCCTTCAGGAGCTAACATTTCAGGCCAGAGTGGACCTGGGATCGATGACAAGGAAGTAATACTCCTCATTCCCCAAAGTTCCAGCATTACTGGAACCTCACGATCGAATTGTTTAGTCGTCATATCAGGGCACTCATTGATGTGGTCTTACCTCTCTGGAGTGACGCAGTCGGTGTATTCTGCAGTCCCAGTCGACAAGGCAATTGAAGTTGTTTAAAAGCTATTGAAGTTATTTTATGCTTCGATAATACTGCCATCTTAAGTTATCAAACAAAACCAAATAATCCTATCTTCTATAAAAAAAAAAATCATCAAAATCTGATCACCACTTACGATAGAACTAATTACAAATACATATTATAAGCTTTTGAATCTTTACATTAAAAAAAGGTTCTTCTCAAAGATAGTCAATAATCTTTCATCCATTGATTTGGTTGATATTTTTCTTCAGCAGGTTCACTTTTCCATATAGTGAGTTTAATTGCTTCATATAGATCTGTTTTGGTTTCATATAAGTTGCTATCATCTTATAATTTCACCGTCAAAATTGACCATAGAATTTCCATCGGATTCTGATCAGGACTTGACGGCGGCTATTATATTATCATTTCTCCTGTAAATCTTTTCAGCTCAAAGAATTCACGAGTAAGCTAAGAAACATGAGAAGGAGCATTGTCGGGCATAAATAGACACTTAACTGCAAAACTAGGACTTGCACAATACAAATAATCCCTTGTTTATAAAATTGCAATAGAGAACTGTATTCAGTTTTACTTCCTCATCGTCTTTAAATGAATGGTTCAATAATGTTTTGGTCAACTATCCAGCCCATATAATTAAAAGATCGCCTCTTTCTTGCATTCTTTCAGCTACAGGCACGTCTGAATCGGATATAATCCGTTATTTGGCATATCTATCTGGTACATTCAAAGCTACTTGAACATTTAAAAAAAATTAATTTTCACATATTTCTTGACTCAAATCTGGCGATGGAAAATATTTGCTAAGTTTGCCAAGAAGGTTTTTCACAGATCCTTATTCACAAAGTGTTCTGCTCTTTTGGGGATCCTTTATTCCCTTAACTCTTGTCTTTTCAAAGATCTGAGCGCGGTACAAAACTTGTTGTTTCGCTATAACTCACTTTAATACCCGTTCATCTCGAGGAAGAAAGGTTCAAAAAGCTTTTTTCTTTCCTTCGAGTTTTTAACTGAGTTATATTTTCAGTGACATTTTAATCGTTCTATGATCTCTGCAAATGTATCTTGATATATCCAGAATGTATAAAATAATTAGGCATTTTAGCAAATCATTTTAGTAATAAATTGTTTTCAAGATAAATTTTGATTTCGAATTTGCAGGGTTTTGTTTTGTAAAGGTTAGGGCTTGCATAGACTTATTTTTGTGTAAACATGTCAACTCCTGTCATAATACGATTGATAAGTTTGTTTGAAAATCAACTGCACTCAAAATATTTAATAAACAATTAGGTAGACATCAGCTGACATTTTAAAATGACGTGTCACTAAAGGTTATTGTGATTACGTGTGTTTAAAGCATTAGTTGCAGAATAATTAGAAGAACATAAATAAGAAAGAGACTGAAAGACGCGAGGAGTCAGAAGGGCAAGCAGACGGACAAGAAGTCGCAGGCGGAGCAGAGGAGCCCCGATAAGAGGCAGTCAGCCGACAGCGAGGTTACGCGTGATCGAGTGGCAGCCAAGTCAGCGAAGGACCAATATATGAGTCTGTGGTTATTCACGTTCACCTTGTAAGGTTTATTGTCTCAGTCTATGTAATCAGTTGATGCATACTTACTCTAAATCTCTCTCTTTTCGCCGACTAATGTGAATGATGAAACTCCCAATAAACTTTCGTATCTCGCAACCAACAGGGTCATTTCGTGGTGTGTTTATGTTATGGTGATCGATCTACACGATAATGAACTCTTCCACCTATTCACTCTCGGAGAGACTTCCTCCCAGGAGTCGAATCTGACAGTTTTTGGATGGACACTTCTACCTGCAGTACTAACACTCTTATTTAATATAATTGTTCTGTTCTTCAATAAACTTTTTCTATCTACTTTCACTTCTTCCGTATCTTCTTGTTGTATAGTCATATGGAGATACATGCAGAACACAACGACACAATGAAGACAAGCGACACAGTCTATTAGAAAAATATGTACCTCTCACTTTATTTGAAAGGGTTTGTGTGTGAGAGGGAGTTGGAGACCGAACAGAATTGCAACCTATTGACTCCCACTCTTATGGCCATCAGTGTTTCTTTCCCGGTCTCCTGATGCTGCTCAACCAGAGGCCCGGGGGCCTCGCTCTCAGCTGGATGCTGGCTTTCTCTACCGCATCTTATTATTAACTCATTTGATCTCCAACTGACTTCCTGTCATCATTGAGTTATATAATAGTTCAATTGCCCACTCAATATCTTTGGAATGGTATTTTTGATCGTCATCAAGCGGAAATAACTGTCATGCAGTTCACAGGTCATTCTCTTCTGGTGCATCAGTCTATAACTGTACCATGGGATTCTACCTTGTCCCATATTGTCAGCCAAGCCAGCCTACGCGATTTCTTCCCATAACTGCCATCGGAATGTGTCACTTCCTTCCGGTGCATCACTTTGGAATGGCATGTTTGGCCGGGTAGAAGGTCAATATACAAAATTCTTTCTGGTTTCTCATAGGCTAGAAAAATTTGGCGACAAAGGATTTGCGAGGGCCACCAAGATTAAAAACGGAACTCTTCTAAAATCCAGCAAACAAGTTTTCTTAAAACAACTAAAGTGAAAAGCCAACCATAAAAAAAAAAACTAGTTATATCCAAATAATTGTTGAAAAAAGACCGGTACTACCTCAAAAAGATTGCTTGAGAAAAAATCGTCTGTGAATGTGAATTCTACAAATTCTGTTTACACTAAAAGAAAATTGGGCAAAAAAGGACTACGTGGTAATTGCCAATTTATTTTAACAGTGAATGTACAAAGAATTGTTTTTGTCAACTTTTTTTCATTTGAAAAGCATCTGGCAAAACCAGAAAAGTAAAACCGAAAAAAAAAAAAGAAGAAAAATACGTGTTCCTACCATGCACTGATCTGGAACTTAAGACTCCAAATTACGAGGATCAGCTTTTTCTTTCAAACGAAAAGGTTATTCTCGCTAACCCTTTTTTAGGACAATAGTTTTGTGTTTTATTCACCTCGAATAAAAGCACACGTATTTTTTCTTCTCCTCTAGGGTAAGGAAAATTCAAGGTTTTTTAATTACCAAAAACAAAACGTTTTTCTTTGTTAAATTGCATATTTTTCCGTGCTTTTTTAACAGACACACATATTATGTAGGATTTCAAAAGTATTTTATTAGATCTTGTAAAATACTAGAATACACAACAATTGCATGTCTAATAAAGAATGGAAGAAGTTGCCAAAACAACTGCTCTTTCCATAGGAAAAAATAGAAAAATTACTTCAGCAAAATAAGAATAAAAATCAAAAGAGACATCTCGAATTCCAAAAGCAAGTTGTAGAACAAACAAACCGCAATAGTTCCACCGAAAACAAATTTCCTTTTTTCTCAAAACGCCATTTGAAGTGCGAGAGAGAGAATTTTCCATACTCTCCCGACGAAAACATAACCTTTAAGTCATATTTTAGAAGATATGAGGACTTATATACAACAGATTGCGCAAATTGGAGTGATTCGAAAAAAAGTTCATCTAAGAAAACTTGGCACAATTGAACACACAAAATTCATAAATTGTATTCTGCCCCGAAACGCTTGGAAATTGGTATTCGACGAAAAAGTGGAATTACTTATGGAACTCTTCAATCCAAAGTTGTCCCATTTTCATAAGATATGGGGATGCCTACATCTAACTAGGAGGAAGAAGAAGATTATACCACTTTTGCGTCAACAAGCGCTGCAATTATTTCAGACTTGCGGAGTTAAGTGCGGATAACTTCAAATGCTTGATAATCGTGCAAGGGCTAGTTCCAACAAAAGATACCAAAATTAGGCGAAGAATATTAAACAAATTGGAAAATGAGCCGAATATTACACAGCAGTAGATTTGCTGAATGAAAGCTGTCAACGGTACGTAAGCATGAAGCAGGATTCTTTAAAAAAAAATCAAAGAATAGGGTATTGCTCACGTCAGAAAAATATGCTACAAAAAGAAACAAACAAAATCTCCCACTAAAACTAATAAAACAAAGAAGCAAAATAATTTGCCCACTAACCAATTTTTTTTTTATGTGGGGGCCTACACTGGTACTAAGATTGTACTTTCCGGAACAAGAAGTGCTTCATATGTAACCAAGTCGGACACAAAAGCTCGCATTGCCGATCTAAAAATAAAACCAATAGCTACATATAACATTCAAAGTCGGACGAATTAGTCGGTCCTAATACCAGGAAATTCGTGCACGTAAAAATGTTGTACAAAAGTGTGAAATCTCATCATGACTCGGGTTGTGATTTGACTCTAATTAACTTGCAGACATGGAAAAGATAGGGTAAGCTTACCATGATAAAATCTACCAAGATTGCAAGGTCTGTAACGGGAAATATTAAATTTGAAGGAGAATTAATTATTAATACAACGTTCAACGCGAAAACTTTTAGATTAAGTTTGTTCGTCCTGAAAAATACAACATTCTATATGACACTGACTGGATGATGAAATTCCAGCTTTGAGACGTGCCTGTAAACACATACAACAAAAAAAAGTGATAGTTTGGTGCTGAAACTGAGAAAACTAAAAAACTAACTGAAGGAAGTTTATCCAGATATTTTTTTCTGGTGAGTTAGAAACGTGAACCAAGATGATGGCAAAATTTTAGCCACAAGACGACTTCCAGGCAGTTTTCAAAAAGAAACAAAATGTGCCCTTTGCCTTATTGGAACAAATCAACGAGGAACTTTACAGATTAGTAAAAACTTGAGTTTTATCAAAGCTAAAGTACAGCGAATACGCCGCACCAATGGTCTATTTATAAAAGAAATGTAAAGAGATACGCGTTTGCGCTGATTTTTCTACAGGATTAAATGCTGCTCAGAAGGAATGACATTATCCTGTTCTTTGTCTAGAAGACATATTAGCGAAGCTAAGTGGTGGGAATTTTTAACGACACTTAATTGCAAATTTCGGTTGAAGAGGAGAGTTCGAAGAAATTGTGCATAAATACGCAACGCGGATTATATAAATTCGAACGTTTATCGTTCGGGGTCAAGGTCACCCAAACAATTTTTCAGCGACTGATGGATAATATGTTGAGCGGCCTTGACTTCTCAATGACTTTTATAGATGACATTCTGATGAACATTGAAAGCGTAGTCGAACATAAGGATGACGTACACTAAGATATAAAACTATGGTTTCAAAATTAAAGAGACCAAATGCGATTTTTTCATGGAAAAAATCAAATATATAGGACACATAATTGACAAGGATGATAGGAGACCAGATCCTGAACGAGCTGCCGCGATTAAAGACATGCCGGTTCCCGATAACATCGGTTCGTTGCAGAGCTTCCTTAGAATAGTAAATTATTACCAGGTATTCATACAAAACATGCACAATTTGCGTACCCACCCCTAAATGAACTATTAAAGAAAGATAGTCTCTGGGATTGGATAGCGGAATGCCCGAAGGCATTTAAAAAAAAAAAAAAAAAAAAAAAAAAAAAAAAATGACGTCAGAATTATTTTTCACACATTACAACCCGAACTTGGAAACTTTAGTTGACAGCGACGCTAGCTCGTATGGTGCAGGGGCACGCATTCTTCACAAAATGACTATTGGGACATTAAAACCAATGGCTCAAGCGTCAACAACCTTGCTTCTTGGGGGAGAAAAATTATTCGCAAATCGAAAAAGGAGCTCTTGGGATTATATTCACAGTCTCAAAGTTACACCGCTATACATACAGTCGACACTTCACTCTACAGACCACAAGCCCCTACTCACCATTTTTGTCTCAAAATAGGTGTTCCTACGCATACAGCCAACAGACTGCTGAGATGGGGTACAATCCTGTTAAATTACAACATCAAAATGGATAACCTACCATCGGAAAGGTTCGGCTACGTGGACGGATTGTCAACACTAATACCTAAGTACAAAATTCCACTTGAAGATACAGCTATCGCCTCCCTTCAATACGAATGAGAATTAAAAACTACTCTTTTTAATACAGTAAGGGAACTTCCAGTGAAGCTTGAACAAGTAAAAAAAAGAGGCTCTCCGCGATGAGAATATAAACCAATTAAAAGCGAAAATGTTTAAAAAGTACCAGCGATCTACGGACGTCTTCTCCATATGCGACAAGGTTTTACTGTACATGTCGTGATTCTGTCAACACTCCAAGAGTGTATCTTAAAAGATTTTCATGCTGGCCACCTAGGGTTTACTAGAATAAAAAGTTTGACCCACAAGTCAAACATGGACAAAGATACGAAAAACGCTATAAATCATGAAAAAGATGTGCCCAAAAACGGATCTACCAGGGTCTAGAATTCATATTAACTACGCTGGACCCCTGGAAGGATATTACTACCTCATTGTAGTCGACAGTTTCTCGAAGTGGCCCGAAGTACATAGATACAAAAAACAACTACAGAAATTATGATAAAATTTCTACATGAACTGTTCGCCAGATTCAGAGTAGTGGACACCTTAGTGTTCGGTAATATAAGTCAGTTTACGTCTGGAGAATTTAGAGACTTCAGTGAAACATACCAGATAGAACACTTCACGATCCCTCGGTACCATTCGTGGAGTAATGGTTATCGTCGCAGGATATGGACACGGCGACACGAGTTCAAATCCTGGACCTGACTGATTGCATTTCACATAGCACTAATACCCTTGGGAAAGGTATGAATCCAATTATTCTCCCTCCAGCTATGGGTAAATAATAGGGCAGACTAGGTTCTTCACCCTTGGTGAGGCAACTAGTCTAGGACAAGGAAAACTCTGAATTCAAACCTGTTAAACTCCGCTTAAAAATATTGACCTTGTGTCATATCCTGCCCGAGCGGAGGGGTTGGTAAATAGGACCATCCGAGGTCTAACGGACAGGCTGAAAGATATACGGATACTTTTAAGAGAGCTTAGAAAAAAGCTTCGGCTACAACAACTGAAAGAGCCCTCCTACAATTCCTTCAAGTATACAGGATTACACCTAATAACAAAACACCAGTCTCACAATCTCAAGCCGAGGTGGTGTTCGCATGTCGGATAAGGTCAGTTTACGACAAACTACTCCTGGAACTGAAGCCTAAAAGAACATGCATCGTACCATCACAACAATAACATACCGGAGATAGTCTTTTTCAGAATCATCAAAGACGACAAATTATTTCTGTAGATGGGAACGATCGAAAAAAGAGTTGGAGAAATTATATATATGATAGAGGGTCCACAATTTACTCATAAAAGACATCTCAACCAACTTAAGAAACATCTAACTGATAAGGCTGATAGCAGACCTCCTGAGGAAACAACTATAGATGTCATATTCTACACTTTCGATATCCCGATCCCTCTAGCGGCTCCCGAAATGCGCCGTTCTAAAAGAAAAAAGGAAAGCAACTGATCTAATAGTTGTCAACCCAAAACGTATAAGGTATTGAGACCAAAAACAAATAAAAATATCTGAAAACTTTAACAAGTAAGTCAAGCGGAGGAATACTGCGTCTTGGATAAAAAACAACAAATTTTTCTTCAGACTCCTACAGAGTTCAGATAATGAACTCCTCCTTCATAAATACTAACCCAATTCACTCTCAGGGTGACTTCTTCCCAGCAGTCGAACCTGATATTTTCCGGACAGGCACTTCTACCTATTGCACTAACACTCTTATTTTGTATAAATGTTCTGTTCTTAAATAAACTTATTCCATCTACTTTCACTTCTTCCGTATCTTCTCTGTGGCTTCTAACAGGCCTATATGTTCTATATGTGGTCGTAGTGTTACAAATGGGCATTTTTTTCAAACGATAACTTTTCTATGTTCTCTTTTTCAGTAGTTTTCAGAACCTTTTCTTTTACTCAGGTTGCAGCCAATGACATTGGCAAGATTTTTTAAAGAATAGTTTTTAACGGGTTTCAGTGGTCTATTCTGCCATCAATTCATATTTGTAATTTCTAAATATCTCAAAAACTATCAAAATTTGCTGAAAATTTAGTAAAACATTTTACGAAGACAGGAAACGGAGAAGTTTAAATTCATCAGATATTGGTTTAAAACTATTTGAGTTATTACTATATATATTTTTTGAGAGAGGGAGATAAAGAGAGAGAGAGAGAGAGAGAGAGAGAGAGAGAGAGAGAGAGAGAGAGAGAGAGAAATACTCTAATTTATAGCTAAATATAAGAGGAAGTACTGGAATATCCTTTTAATATCTTTACAAGGAACATTTCTGTAATGGAGCAGCCCTCTCCAACCACCATGGATATAGGTATTCAGCCTTGTCATTAATATCAAAAAGTTATTTTCAAGAACTCTCGTGGTAGGTACGAGAAACAGTCAAAGATAACATTTAGGATAGGCACTCTGTAAACGGAATGTTCTCTTAAATTCCAAGGATAAAAAAACGCTCACTATTTTTCAAACTAGATCTTTTCTTAAATAAGTGAATCTACTACGACGCAGCTTTCTGCTTTTTAGATCTGTTCAGAAGAAAAATGTATCATCAGTAATAAGATGAGAGGAATGTAGATGTGACCACGGGTTGAATTTTTCCTTTTTTTTTATTGAGGAAGAATACATCTGATTTAAAAGAAAATCATTATTTTCATTAAACATTTTAAAAAACGTAGAAGGAGTGGAAATTTACTAAGCTTTTTGCTTAGATGTGGCACAAGGCCATATGAAAGGGGCACCCAATGAGACTCGAACTCACTCGTGTAGGTTTGCTAGCCGAGCTTGCTAACCATTACACAACCAGAGGCGCCGAGAAGGAGTGGCTTATTGTTTAAAGTCCTGTGGAGTTCAGTAAGAAATGATATTTAATGATATTCGCTTTATTCCTATAATTTTCCATTACAAAAAAAAAAAATACTACGTCTTTGGTTTAAAAGAAAATCTTCAGTTTTATTTAACATTTTATAAAACATTTGTTGGAGGAGTGGCTTCATAGTTAAGGTCCTGTATTGCCATATCGTACTAAGCGAATTCGGACTCCAGTCACGCTAATACATTCGCTGTATTTGTCTCTGCCTCCGACCAGACAGGACAAAGGGTCAATGACCTGAAGGTCGATTATTGTGAGGATTAAGGGGAGGGGAAAGTCGGGCACGAGCAGAGGCTCAAACCTCGTTGGACTATGCTGGTCATCGACCCACTTAGCGCAATGTGGGTCTGATTAGTCAAACTGGACATAGACCTAAATCTGGGTCCAGATACGTATGCCTGATTATAGCTTAATCTGGACAGCAAGATCCAATGCTATACAAGGGTGACAAAGGTGTCAGTGATGCAGCTTGCCCACCTAAAAGTGGCCCAGCCGATGCCGGGGGCATTTCGGCCTCAAGTCTGCTATGGAAACACTGACTGTCCTGCACGGATTCCAGACAGTCCGCTGAAAAGCCCCTGCACTAAGCAGCGCCTGATCAAGGCATAAACCCTCTATTACTCTAAGCTAGAGCTAAATAGAACTAATACTGTTCTTCTACAAGACTAGTTTTGGCGTTCAATAACTCACAAATATTGATATGCAATTAAATATAGAAACAAAGCCAAACATTTTTAGAAGTCTGATTAAAAGACCATAAATTAATTTTCCCCAGTATTGGGTTATTGCATCTTATTTCCTCTGCATGGATTAGACAAATTCATACCATTAATTCAAATAATTTATCTTGTGATTTTAAGGAATTCCCTTGGAAGTCAGAATATTCTGCTATTAAGTGAAAAATATATTTTTCATCTTGTCTGTAATTAATTTTAATACAGCTAAAAATAAGACGTGAACTTTCCCAAAGAGTGCTGATTCCATAGTTTTTGTCAAGAGTAAGTAAGTTAGTAAAGTCGGCGACCATAGTCGAGGGTGACCTGAAGGCTCCCTTTTCGATAGCTACTACACCAAGGTGTAGGAAAGGGTGCTACTCCTTTCCTTGGATTGTTCTACTTTACCCTTGATCCGTACCTTATAAATGCTGGGTGTTAAGCAAGGAAACATCAAGTACCATTTTCTGAGTCTTTGGTATGACTCGACCTGGGATGGAACCCAGGTCTCCCGAGCCATTGGTGAACACTCTAACCGCTAGGCCAATGTCCGGACAATAGTATATTATGATACAACAACTTTAGCCCAATGCCATATTATCTTAGGACTACAACCAACTTTTTCTATAAAAACGAGCAGAAAAAAAAAAAAACAATCTTTCTCATTATAATCCATATATGTATAATGCAGCGACCGTAATATCAACGATGAAAGGGACGTGCAACCTGCATCAATTCGACGCATTATACACGAATTGGTACTCATAAGTCAATTGAAGGAAAAAAAAGAGCTCGGTCGTAAGTGTGATAGTAATTCAGTCATTTTATAAAAGATTGTTATTGTGTTCTCGAAGTAGTCATTGAATAAGCGAACACAAACATTAATACACTTGGTTGATATTAACGGTGTATCAAACATTTTTTTTTATGCCAAGAGGTTTGTTCATTGCATTTATGCTATGTTCATATTTACAGTTTTTGTGTTGGTGTTTCTAAAGTGATGTTTATTTGTTTATTTATTTTTTCAACTGATCCAATCAAATCCAAAAAAAAATCAGTAGATCTTTTTGACACATGGATAGGAGCCAAACATAATCTGCCACTCCGATTCATAGTGGACCTAGGAGTAATGGCAATGAGGGAGTACTTCACACTCCCCAGATCTCCAGAACTGATGCAGTTTAGTTTGATACCCAGAACGCTTAGGGTGTTCTTACACTTCTTCAGGGGATGCAATCAGCGTTTTCTCAACTCCGTTTTCAGGACGTAAATATATACTCGGTAAATTCAAATATTAACTAGCATTTTCCTTTGTCTTTATAATTATATTCATTTATTTATCTTTAAAGTAACTCACTGGGGCCGTCAATTTACAACTATAGCAAAAGGTGGAGAGAGAGAGAGAGAGAGAGAGAGAGAGAGAGAGAGAGAGAGAAAATAATGCAGGATAAGCTCCTGGTGAAATTCGAACCTGATCAATTTGCCTCGAAGAAACCTGGTTGAACGCACCAGCTGATCTAACCAACTGACATTGCTTGAGAGAGAGAGAGAGAGAGAGGGAAAGAGAGAGAGAGAAAGAGAGAGAGAGAGAGAGAGTCAAGGGAATGAGTGCTGTTGGCAAGACATGTTGATAATCATGAAGAAATGGATTTTTTGCACCCTGCTCGAAACGTGGTAGCGGAAGCCTTATATATATATATATATATATATATATATATATATATATATATATATATATATATATATATATATATATGCGCGACTTGATAAATAAGTGTCGAAATAACAAAGGAAGGCGCCTATTCCTTAACCCTAGGTGAAGAAATAATTAAGTGGGAGTGCCTGGCTTACTTGTCAGAAAGCGAAGAACATAGTATGTGCCTTTTGAAGTGTGTACGTAATTGCGACTGCCATAGCTCTCCCCGGCTTTTTATTAGCGCCAAATACGTAGGTTGGAACATACCTGGAACAAATGAATGGAAATAAGGTGGACGTTTTTCACTGATTCGAAATCTATGAAAGAATCTTCTGTTAGCTTCTAGCAACGGTGACTCAAAAGAAATAAAGCAAAAACAATTGAAGAACCTAAGTCTCGGGTAGGGTAGTCAAAGTTCAAACTTGTAATTGAATACTTGGTCGGGGGGGGGGAAACGGATAATAGAAATTCAAGTCAATCAGTAGGACTAAGCTATAATAAATCTTTGGCAACTTTGTAGCTGGAAGAAGATGAATTAGTAGAGAAGAAAAAGTGTAAAAATCTAACTAAAAATACTTTTCTTTTTTACAACGTTGAAATTCTAGGTATATCTTTAATGAGGTGAATAAAATATAGTTTAGCAAAACGTGTAAGAAAAACAAGATGTGAGAACGAATAAAAAAATATTTACTCTTGGTCAGTTTAGATAAGTTTCTTGTTAAAATATGGCGTCCGAAGTACCAAAGGTAATGTAATTGTTAGCAAGCTGTGTTACCAGACTATTGTTAGTTTGATTCTGTCCGGATGCCCTATACTTCCGGCATTGTGCTACACCAAAGCTAAGCTAATTAGTTAGCTTTGATATACCGTCTTGGTGTATATTGAATTAAAAAAATGTGAGAAAATAAAATTGGGAAAGAAAGTTTGAATTTTAAATGAATGTAACAAAAATGAAATAGGATCTTTGTTGATTTTCATCAGTATAATATGGCTACAAAAAAGTCAATAATGTTTCCATTGGAACATTTAAAGAAATATGTATTTTTTTAGTTTTAAGATAACTTTTAATGGTTAAAAAATGTTTACTAAATGTTAGATATATTAACATGTTTTTTTTCTCTAAAAACTTCACTCGGGGTCAATGACGTACTTATTGATTTTTAAAATGAAAGCTGAATGTAATATTTTGTAGGAAAGCAGTTTGTTAGTGTCATAGTTAATAATATAGTGTGAGTCTAAAAATGCTATTACTCTTCGTTTTTTATCATTGGGATTGATAACTGTTTTTGGTCGATATTTGATAAATGTTTATTGATGTTTCCACTGATTTTAAAACCTGAAAAACTATTAACTAATTAAGTTATTGATATTGAAAGTAGAAGAACTGATCAGTAAGGAGTATGAAGAATGATATAACTGAAATTATATTTAAAATAAGATCAAATGTAAATAATGATCTGAAATCTCTATAAACAAAAGTAGAAAATTCTCAAGAAAAATTTCACATTTGATATTAGATTCCAGAACGTGTTTACGAAGTTAGAAAGTAAATATTTCCATTTGAGTATGTAAAGAAGTATTAGTAGACAAATTCCCGTACCTAGGAAGCAGCGTCGAATCAACCGAAAAGGACATCGAAATGAGGTTAACGAAAGCATGGACAGCTATCAATAGGCTATCGACTATATGGAAATCAGACCTAACCGATAAAATGAAACGCAGTTTCTTCCAGGCAGCGGTCACATCGATACTGCTATATGGATGCACTACATGGACGCTAACAAAACGGCTGGAGAAGAAACTAGATGGCAATTACACAAGAATGCTGCGTGCAATCCTGAACAAGTCCTGGCAGCAACACCCCACATGACACCAACTGTACGGCCACCTGCCTCCTATCACGAAAACTATTCAAGTTAGGCGAACCAGACATGCAGGACATTGCTGGAGAAGCAGAGATGAACTCATAAGAGATGTACTCTTATGGATCCCCACACATGGCCGCGCAAAAGCAGGACGACCAGCACGAACGTACATTCAGCAGCTATATGAGGATACAGGTTGTTGTCCTGAAGACCTGCCTAGGGCGATGAACAATAGGGAGGAATGGCGAGAGAGGGTCAGGGATATCCGTGCTGCCAGCACGATATGATGATGATGATGATGAGATAACTCTAAATGGTTGAATAAATGTTTACAAAACGTTAGATAAAATTAAAATGTTTTTTTAATAAAAATTGACTCAGGGCCAATATTGACTTTTAACATGAAAACTGAATTTTATACGTTGTAGGAATACAGTCGTTTGCTGAAAGAAAGTTTGCTTTACCTTTTAACTGTTCTTAGGAAGGAGCTGTTTGAGTTGAACTTTTATTGAGAATCAAGGATTTAGAGAATTGAGATTCGCATGATTTTGTGAACAGTAAACAGAAACTTTCATAAGCCCATATCTTTATATCTACAATTTCTTAAATGAATTAAAAAAAATCAACATTAATACAATCAAATTAATAATTACCGTATACAAAATAGAATATATATATATATATATATATATATATATATATATATATATATATATATATATAACTTGCAAATTACAATTAAAAAATATCAAGGAAGAGATGAACTTGTATATTTGTGCAGTTAACGTTTCTGATACTATCGCCGGAAACGTAGGTTTTTAATGTCGAATTTTTTTTTTTAGATAATTCGTTTTGAGAGCATACGTAAATCATAAAGTTAGCGACCAAAGTTAAGGGCGACTCGAATGCTTCCTTTTCATTAGCTTCTGCAACGAGGTGTAGGGGATGACGCGACTCCTTTCTCTTGATACGTACCTTATAATGCTGAGTGTTAAGCAAGGAGGCTTCAAGTACCATTTTTTGAGTCTTTGGTAAGACCTCGGTCTCCCGGCTCATTGACGAACACTCTACCCACTGGATCAATGAACACGTAAATAATCCAAATACAGTGATGTATCACAAATAAGTAGGATGACTTACAGGAAGACTTTTTCAGAGCACAGAACGAAGCAAAATGTGATCATTACCGAATATCGCTTGCTTATATCTCAGTATCTTGTTTGTACACATTTTGAACGAAGTATATCGTTCATGAACATAGAAATGATAGATTATTCATTAAAAACTGGTATATCGGTATAAGAATTGATATTTTACTCATTGTATCTAAATTTTATTTTTTCATTGACTTTTTTCTTTTTACATCTATGTTTTTTTTTTCTTCCTATAAACAAATCTTTTTTTTTTTCTATAAAGAAGACATCTTTTAGAATTCAGTATTTTTATAAAATAATTTGTTCAAAACATAAATGCCTTTATATATTTTTTCCAGAAAATATGACTATATGAATCGTTAACGACGCAGAAAAGATGTAGATGTTTTTTCGGTCTGAGACTCATCGTTATAACATTTAAATGAGGCGTATGTCTTGAACGGGTTGTATGTGAACATAACGTCACTTGTGGCCATCACGACCAATCAAGCATTCTGGTAGATGTGCGATATCTGACAACTAGTTAACATCATTCAGCATTTTTTTCAGTTATAATTGGGTTTATAAATGCAAACTAGTAAATTTATGGGGCAAATAAGATTTGGTTCGGTATTAATTTTAGTTTCGTAGGTAGTGTCTTGTTGTCGTTGGTGATTGTCGGTTATTACCTTGTTGGATTCTTTGTCTTTGAAGGCTGTAAAAGAATTGCGGAAGGAAAAAAAGAGACGAAGATACCTTTCAACTCAAAACTTTATTTCTGGGTCTAAAATGGGTATTTCATAGTAAAGAAATGTTTCCCTGAACTAGTAAACGTAGCCGTGTTTCCCAAACAAAGGGCGGAAATATATTATAGTCTATTGCCTGTTGATGAGTTTAAAGTTTGTAGTTATGTCCTGTACTTGTTTTTGTGAGGTATCTTTGCGCAGATGGCATCTATCTGGAGAATCCTTTTTAGTGAGTTTTGAGTTTGAAGATCCGTTCCGTTGTCTAGTTGATATGTTCAGCAAGGGCTGTCACTAGTGAGAGAGTGTGCTGTTAAATAGACAGTGGGTTGTCCCAACCAGCAGCAGGAGAGAATTTGTTCTTTTCAGTACTAGTCACTGCCGAATGAAAACTGGTTTCTTTCTTGGTGCCAGTAAATGTGTTTTTCATGCATGCGCAGCTTCCTGTCAGAGGTATCTACTACACTTATGAATTTATTTTTTTTTTTATGTTTTCATTTTTATTGATCTTCACAAATTTGTCTCCCTTGGAAATTTAGAGTTGCGACTAACATCAATGTCAATCAAAAGAAAAACGATAAAACAACAAAATAGACAAAACAAAATTGGCAAGAACAACTACTTCAAGCAAAAACTGGGGAGATTTTATTTACCATAAAATATATATGTATATATATATATATATATATATATATATATATATATATATATATATATATAAATTCACACTCAGAGGTCTATATTGCCAACTTTGATAAGCTATGCCTGAAGACTTTACCTTCACTTGTAATTTCACTTTTCCATCAAATGCAATTGCCCATTCGGCAGGGACTGAAGAGTACACCAACTGCATCTCTGCAAAAGGGTAAGACCCCACAATGCATATGACAATATTGATTCTAATGTTGACCTTCCAGTAAAGCTGGAGCGTTGGGGAATATGGAGTACCCCATCGTTCTACTCTGTCCTAGAGTGGTAGCACCTGATAGGGTCTAAGTATGGATGAAATATAACTAAACTGTGTACTTATGCAAAACTGAATTGTTTGAATTAGAACTGTTTGACTAAATTTAATAGCTTGAAATAAAAAAAATACTTTCACAATTAAACAGTGTACTTATGTTAAACTGAATTGATTGAAATAGAACAGTTTATTTGCATTAAAATGAATTTGGCGTATACAAACAAACAAACTATCAAATGCAGTTTAGCATCATACCCAGAACAAACCCCTCCCTAGTGGGTTGAGTGTTCGCCAATGCTCTGGGGGACCTGGATTCAATCCCAGGTCGCGTCAGACCAAAGACTTTAAAAATGGTATTTGATACCTGCTGGCTTAACGCTCAGCAATATAAGGTACATATCAAGGGTAAAGTGGAGCAATCCAGATAAAGGAGTAGCGCCTTCCCCTATACCTCAGTGTAGAATCTATTGATATGGGAGCCTTCTTGTCGCCCTCGACTACGGTCGCCAACTTTACAATTTGGATCTTTTAGCAAGTAATACAGCCAACTATTCTAAGGTCCGCTGGCACAGTGTACGTATATATATATCATGTGATCTGTTGGAGGGGAACTTGTGGCAACTGTTTGCATGTCAAGACTAGAAATCCAAGAATTATTGTTGATTCACTGGATAGGGCTACAATGAAAGGCACAACTGCAGTGACTGTACATTAGCCTGATATATCCTTATGATTTTTCTATGTCCTTTTGTCACTAATTACCGCTCCCCTCTAAATACCCCGCTTAGTTCCAGGCACAATTGAAAGCAATCATTAGTATTGGAATTTACCCATATTTACCAACCCCTCCACTCGAGCAGGATATGACATAAGGTCAATTTTTAAGCGGAGTTTAACAGGTTTGAATTCAGAGTCTTCCTTCTCCTAGACTAGGTGCCTCACCAAGCCTGAAGAACCCAGTCTGTCCTTCTATTTACCCATAGCTGAAGGGAGAATAATTGGATTCATGCCTTTCCCAATGGTTTTAGTGCTATGTGAAATGTCAATAGTCTTGTCGAGGATTTGAACTCGTGTCGCCGTGTCCATTTCCTACGACGATAACCATTACACCACGGACACCTATTTTTTCTCATTATTCTCGCCATTTAAATTCATTTGCTACTCGTCAATTTTACAGAAGATAGAGCTCACCATGTTGCACTTATGCTGGCGGTAATTTCTCTGTAAGAATATCATTCGGGATCCCCACCTTTTCAGTTGCGATGTGAGCATTAACCTAACCATCCACGTTTCTGGAATATGACACAAGGTGTGTTGGTGTCAAAATAATTCAACTCCGACGACTTCTCTTGTTTGGTGAGCTGGAATATATACTCACTTCTTTTTACACAAAGTGACAGGTGCCTCCCATGAGAAGTATCCCTGCCAGCTGAACTCTTTAACTTTTAAGCCACCTGACACACGGATATGCCAGGTAAATATAAGAAAAATTATTGCGTGTTATACGTGAACGAACAGAGACAAATATGGCGCATCGATTCCAAGGCGCCTCTGGTGGTGTAATGGTTAGCAAGCTCGACTAGCAAACCTACACGAGTGAGTTCGAGTCTCATTGGGTGTCCCTTTCATATGACCTTGTGCCACATCTAAGCAAAAAGTTTAGTAAATTACCACATCGATTCCATAAAGGATTTATTTATTCATTTTTAAACGGATATACAGCAAAACACTTCGACTTAACATCTAAATATTTAGGTCCGATTTTTACATATGTAGAATTTACTTTTGCAATGTGAACATTTTGTCAGGTAGTATTTTAAGGATGATAAGGACGGATGGAGAGGAAAAGTGACCGAAATCACTACTGTCAGTTCAACTTAATGATGATGATGTGGAGGAAGAAAATAGTATGAATTGTTGAATTATCATTAGTAAGGTTTTCAGACGATCATCAATATGTTATATTTTGACCTTCGACCCGGCCCAAAAATGCTATTCCAAGGTGATACACCGGAAGGAAGGGACACATTCCAATGGCCAGTAATCGAAAGAGATCGCGTGGGCGCATAAGGGCTTATGATATGGGACAAGGTGAAGGTCCCATTGTGCCACTGCAGTGATGCACCGGAAGAGAGTAACCTCTGAACTGCATGACAGTTATTTCCGCTTGATGACAATTAAACATTCGATTTCAAAGATCCAGTGGGCGATTGTGTGGGCGTTGAATTATTATATAATTGATTTGAGTTGGGTGCCAAAGCAGTTGCCAGTAGAATTCCAGAGAGTTAGAGACGAGATGTGGTAAGGAAAGCCACACCAGGCCGATGGGGTTTGAAGCCCTGATGAGCTGGGGTCCAGAGAAGATGCTGATAAGATGCAGTAAAGAAAGCCAGCATCCAGCGGTGGACCCTAAAGACCTCCGGTTGAACATCAAGAGAATAAGAAAGACACAAGGTGACGGTCATAAGTAGTGGAGGTCAAAATATGAAGTTTATGTTCGGTCTTCAGCACCCTCTCACATGCAAACCTTGAACAACCCTTTCGAACCCTTGCAATAAAGTGAGAGGTAAAATATAATTGTAAAGAAGTCTTCCTGTGTCTTCCTTCCTGCGTCTTTATCATGCGTCGTTTATTACTGCGTCTGTTATCATTGCGACGGTATGTATCCAGTATATATATATGTATATAACAAATATCTTAGCTCTTCTGAAATCAATTAACTGTATTTTGTAGCAGAGAAGTTGATTTTAATTAATGACTTAATTCACGTAATCCTCTGACATTCCATATGGCTTGTGTTATGTAGTTAGTTCTCTAGGCAATATGATCTTCACAAGTGAGTTTGATTTTCACTCTGCGCCCCGTACTTCTTATCGTGAGTCACAAGTCACCTTTGTATTTATTCGCTCGTTTGCGTTTTATCTTATTTGATGATTCTGCTTTGACAGTTCTTTTTAGGTATTCTTTACTTGGGCTCTACAGATAACAGTTGCAACACTTTCTTCCGTATTCATCTTGAGGGTCTGAAAGAAATTAAATTAAAACATTTTCATTAAAATAGTGAATGATATTATGTCTAACTTTTCTGCGTTAAAAACACCTTTCCTTTGTCCTGGTTTGCAGTCAAAGGATTTCTTGTCTACTTTTCTTTTTTAACCGAAAAAAAATCATGTCTAAAATCAAATGCCCAGCATTGTAACCACTGCTCTAAGAAATGTGATAATTGAAGCTAATATTAACATCCATACCAACATTTTAGTTTTGAAAGACGGCATATTTTCACATTACAAAAAGTGTCTTTTAATTTCTTCTCTCTATTTTCTGAGATATAAATTAGCTATTTCGGCGCTGGTTTAATTTGCTTTTCAATATTTTAAGAAAATCTATTTGGCTTGACGCTGTTAGAACTGAACTTGTGACACGACTGTTGCCTTTCACTTTCAAACCATCACCTACCAGCATCACCCCCCACCGCTAACTAGAGGCGAGGAGAAGAAGGCAACGGATTTCTGCAGGAAGTGATGGATGAAGCAAAGTTGCTAAATTTAACTTGATTCAAGAAAAATTATGCTCAAACTTTATCTTCATTAAAAAACACGTAAAAGAAAAGTATTTATAAAAAGAAGCGAATGAAATGTAAGGGAATAATAATAATAATAATAAATGAAGTGTCAAAATGAATTTGAATATTTCAATTTGAAGAAAGAAGGAATATTGGTGTTAAGGTAATGCAGATATCACAGGACTTAGACAAGAAAGAATAAAAGAAAAAAAAAGATGATGTAGAAAGTAAATTAATAGTACAAAAAATAGAAAATAATGGATGAAAAAGAAACGATAAGAGTCTGTAAAGAAATGAAGACTGGATGCATGGATGTTTACAGAGGAATGAAAAAAGGAACAAAAAAAAAAAAGAAAAAAAAAGAAAAGCAACTAAAAACGTTGGCAAAATTAAAGAATAAACTGAATTAATAATTAAATAAGGGATGGAAATCTGTAATTAACCTTCCGAAAAAAGAAAGATAAAATTAAACAGAAAAAAAAGAAACGAAGAAGAAGAGAACAAAAATTTTAAAAATTTGCAAAAATAAAATGGCAAAAAGCTGGAGAACAATGAATATTTCAATAAATAAATGAGTCATGCGTAAGATAATTTCGACGAGGAAAAGAGAATCATATTCTTGAATTTTCCAATAATGGTGATAAAATCGATTGCAATAATTGCTATTATTACGATGTTAATAATAGCAATATTAATTAAGAAAATAATGATTCAATCGTTCAATACATTTTCATTAAATGACCGCAGCAAGAAAACATCTCCAAAAGCATAATAGCAATAATAGAAAAATGTAATATTGAATTATCAGTAGAAAATTAAACTATTATTAAATATTTCAGTGGAATTATTTATATGTTCCTCGACATCATGCGGATCAAGTATGTAAGTTTTCTTTCGTATTTTAAACGATTTGATAAAAAAAATATATCAGTTCTGTCAGCAGAACACAGAATACGCTGACTATGCCAACTGAACAGGAGTAAGGCCCCCGCCCATGAGGTATCCTGGGTATGGCACTAAAATATATCTGGTAGTTAAAACTATTTATGTTAGATTGGGATATAACTGTATACAAAGTATTTTTATCAAATATCCCGATTGAATAACCTGTACGATTTGGTTTGGTTTCTTTGTTTAATGGCATATCAACTCATTTTAGGCTATTTAATGCCAAAGCCATTCTCCTAGTAGAACAGTAGCGGTAATATTTAACCCATAGCTGGGAGGATAAGGGTTTCATACCCTTCTCAAGGGTATTTGCCCGAAAGTGAACGTAATAGCGTGACTGGAGTACGAACCTGCGTACTACGATTCCACAGTCCATCGCTTTAACTATTACACCACGAGGACACCCCCTAACCTGTACGAGGTTGATAGCCAATTAAACAAATAAACCGAACCGAACTAACAATATTTCATAAATGTCAGGGGGCCTCGGGTTGAGAAATGGTTAGCAAGCTACACTAGATAACCTGCAAGAGTGAGTTCGAGTCTCATTGTGTGCGCAATTCATACAGCTTTGTGCCACGTCTAAGTAAAAAGCGAAGAAAGATTACTATATTGCTCATCTCATTTAGACAGTCAGCTGAGGCTGTAGAATACACCGACTGCATCTCAGCAGTAGTGTAAGGCCCCCACCCCAAATTGTGTCCTGGATATGATTTTGAAGCGTCTGATGGCGAGAATTCAGTCCTGGAGCTTTGTGGATTGTGGAGAACTCCTTTATTGCGATTACTCCTAGGTCCACTCTGATCCAGTGTGAGAACACCTGATGAAGTCCTATTAAAGGGTCAACTAGAACCGTTTGACATTTTGACTCTGTGCAAACAAATGCCTTATCTTAAATTGATTTAATTGCAATAGAACTTTTTGATAATTTAATTGTGTACAAATGAAACTACTGGTGTGTAATACTTTAACCCATTTAACTCGGTGCCAAAAATGAACTCAGACTCATTAAAAAATTTCATCATCAAAGTATTTACATATAATATATTTTCAATATATATGTATGAACTAGATTTAGCTTAAATATACTACAATACTTGATATGCTATAAAACTCCAACCAACCAACCATTCCTCGGTATTTTATTGGCATCTTGATTATTATTATCATTATTTACTCATTAGAGTTTTTCACATCAGGGTTAGCTGATGGTCTTTCACTGGAGATTGAGTGACAGCAAGTCTCCTCAAGTCTCCAGGACTCTTCTCAGTATTCTGGTCGTCTTAAATAATGCTGTTGTTTGGATGGTTTCCACTCGGCCGCCTAATTCCAAATCCTCCAGGCCATTTCAAACAATTCAGTTTAGCATAAGTACACAATTTCAGAGTCAAAAACAATTCCTTTTCAAGTAATTCTGTTATGATACAAAAACAGTTCTATTTTACTCAATTCAGTTAAGTATAAGTAAACAGTTTAGTTCTATTTGACCCATAGATATAGCCTTTTCATGTGCAACCACTCCAGGACAGAGTAGACGTAGGATCGAGAGCAAGGAAGGGGTACTCCACATTACTCAAACCTCTAGCATTACAGAAACCTCACCATCAGGTGCTGTTTAGTGTCATATCAAGGATATGCATCTCTGTAGTGATGCAGTCGATTAAATCTTCAGCCCCATCCGACTGGGCAATTATGTATAGTGCTGAAGGTTTATGTAAGACTCACCACGCAACTTGGAAGAGTTGATTAAAAAGGAAATGGAGCCTGGTGTTCCAAAGAATCCCCGAACCTCGTTCATAAGATTTAGAATTTTTTTCCTTCTCCTAGGCAGGTTGCTTTACCAAGGCTCAAAATTGGTTTTGTTTCGTTTTACGGTATATCAACCTTTGTTTGTTACTTGATACTGAATCCTCTTTACACACACACACACACACACACACACACACACACACACGTATATATATATATATATAAATATATATATATATATATATATATATATATATATATATATATATATAGGATTTGTAAACATAAGTCAACAAAGATGAATAGTTCCAAATATGCACTGTATCTATAACAATTCAATTAAACGCCAGTTATTTGTTTACGCACAGTTAAATGATCAAACAGTTCTATTTCTAACATTTCAATTTAGCCTAAGTCATTTGCTTGCATACAGTTTAAATGTCTAACAGTTCTAATTTAACAAAAGGTAGGACCCTATCAGATGCTAAAACTCCTCGTCAGAGTTGATCTGCGAGCAATGGCAATAAAGTGATACTCCACATTCCACAACGGTCAAGTTCTGGAACCTCACCATCATATGAAGTTTAGTGTCATTGGATAGGACTCTCATTGTATAATCTTATCCTCACATACAGTTTTCTATTAAGGTTGTTATTTCTGCTACAAAAGCCTTTAGCTGACATTGTACTATATGTATTCATCAACACTTCCTCACAAGCCATATATAACACCACTTTGATTATTCAAGTGGAATTTTGCTGGTTTGAATTCAGAATTTTCCTTCACTTAGACCGATTATTATACCATAGTTAAAAAGCCTAATTTGTCCGATTATTTACCCGTGGGTGAAGAGAGGAGAGTTGGATTCATAGCTTTCTCAAGCGTATTAGCTGTATGTGAAATAAACACAACCTCGTTTTGGACTTAACAAATAAGGGGCTATATCATTGTTGACATTTTACCCTTTGACTTAAAAATCATTAGAATGTATTGTTAGTAAAGACTAACAATAATTTTATCGGTATATTTGTTAACAGGATGAAAATCCGCGTCCTAATAAGAAAGCCAAATACACCCTTTTTTTTAAAAAACAATAGACTGTTGTGATTCCTAAACAGTGCTTTCTTACCATGTACTGTTCTGTCGATGTATAATTCTTTTTTTTACGTTAGTAGACAAGTGGAAGATTTCTAATTCTTCAGTAAACATTATGATAAATTTAAATATTTACATAAATATGGATACAATTTTGTTAAGTAATTTTTCCGATCATACCCCAAAAAACCTTTTTAAAATCATTTTCTCTGTCATTTTTTTTCGAAATCTTCCTATATAAACTTGAAATTTGACACACCTTTTTTCAATCTATTTGTAAAAAAAAAATATCACTTGCTTTGTCGACTTTTTTTGTTTTTTTTAAATTTGTCTTCACAGTAAATTTCCTGTTCGAGGAAAAATATCAAAAAAAGCCCAACCTCAATAAAAAAAAAATGTCTTTATTTTGAAAGTTTTCATAACATCACCGACCATTCTTTCTTGTAAAGTAGTTAATCCTATTTTATCTACTCTCTCCTTGTAACTGTAATCTAATATTCATTTTTATTATTTTTGTTACTCTTTTTAGCATGCCCTATAATTTTCAATGCACTCAATTTTCCATGTCTCAACACTGGAGGCCACACCTGAATACAATATTCTACATTTGAGGTTTTATTATGGGCTTACATTTTCTTAAAGCTACATTTAACTTCCTGGAATTAAAACTATCCAGCAAATAATTCCATTTGCCTTAGAAAAAATAGACAGTTTAAAGTGTATCCCAAAATTTCCTTTCCTTATAAACATTTTTGGGTTTCTTGCTGATAAAATTCCTATTTAATTTCAAGGTTTTAAATGTTCTATATCCAATTTTAATTTTAAAATATCTTCCCAATATTATAATTTATTTAGATCCATCTTTATAGATTCTTATAATAATGGTCTGATAAGTAGTTTTATACTATTAGAATATAGTTTCATTTCTGAATATATATCAATAAGTAAATAATCTATGAATTAAAAAAAAAGTCCTTGTCTTGTTTTCTGAAGAACCTCGAAGTGAATATTTTGAGTTTGAGAATGAGTTTTACCACTTTTACTTCGATAGTTTTATCTGTAAAACAATTTATTACAATATTAACTTCTTTAGGAAATGCACAAGTTTTTTCCCGCCAAGAAAGGCCTTGTGTCATATTCGTCCGGTTGGTGGGACGTACGACTAATACTGACAATCCAACCTGGTACCTGAGATGCCCAGTTTTAGGGGAATGCTGACGGAGCTCGAAGCATTTTTGGAGCCACCGGGCGTGTTATTACAACGACCCGGCCCCCGAACCCACCGAAAAACGCCTTTGTGTCATACTTGTCCTGTTGGTGGGACGTACGATGAGTACCGACTTAATGCAGCCTGGTTACTCAATAGGAGTTTCTTGTATCACTCAATCAGAAATAAGATGGCTATCTGAATTCCAATTTACTTAACGGTGCTTTTAAACTTACTTCTTTGCCCAGTCAGCTGTGGCTGTAGAATACACTGACTGCACCTCTGCAGAGGGGTAAGACCCCCCCAAACGAGTGTCCTGGATATGACACTAAACAATCTGACGGTGAGGTTCCAGCAGTGCTGGAGCTTTGGGGAATGCGTAGTACCCCTTCATTGGCATCGCTCCCAGGCCCACTCTGACCCGGAGTAGTAGCACCTGATAGGGCCCTATCTATGGGTTAATTAGAACTAACAGCATACTTATGCTAAACTTAATTGAGTAAACTGAATAGCTTGAAATAGAAACGTTTTTGACAATTAAACCGTACTTACACTTAAACTGCGTGCTTATGCTTCACTGAATTATTTGAAATAGAACTGTTTTTTGACATTAAAACTGTATTTACACTTAACTGAATGATTTCATTTAACTGCTTGATTAGTTTTGAAATAGAAATGTTTTTGACAATTAAACTGTGTACTTATGCTAAACTGAACTGTTTTCAATAGAACAGATTATTTACGTAAAAATGGATTTGGCGTTAAATAACCTACAAAGGTTGATATGCCATAAAACCAAACCAAACTTACTTCTCCTATTAAAAATCGATTATTTGAAAAATAAAAGCTAATGTACTGTAGCTTTATCTTATCCATTTTCTTCTAATTCAAATCTTGTGTCTTCCATAAACTAATATAATTCTTTTATTGAAAATAAATCTAAACTGTTCTGTATTGTATATTTTTACTTATTGACTTAACACCACTAAACTATTCACTTTATTTACCGACCCCTCCGCTCGGGCAGGATATGACACAAGGTCAATTTTTAAGCGGAGTTTAACAGGTTTGAATTCTGAGTTTTCCTTGTCCTAGACTAGTTGCCTTACCAAGGCTGAAGAACCTAGTCTGCCCTACTATTTCCCCATAGACGGAGGGAGAATAATTGGATTCATACCTTTCCCAAGGGTATTAGTGCTATGTGAAATGCAATCAGTCTCGTCCAGGATTTGAACTCGTGTCGCCGTGTCCATTTCCTTCGACGATAACCATTACACCACGGGCACCTCCTCCCACCACCAAACTATTTACCCCATCTCCGTAAGGTAAATTGAAATCTCCCACTATTATTATATTTTCAAATTTATCTGATGTGAAAGGTTCTTAATTCAGTTGTTATAGCAGTATATACATTGCTTCTTTACTTAAATTTGAAGATGTTTAAACACTTAATACCAAAAACTTCCACGAATGAATCCTTTATTATTAAAACTAAAGATTTCGTTTATTTAAACCAATTCAATTCTGATATTTTTAACGTGTTATGAACATAAATAGCAGTTTCCCCCAAATCTGTATCATATTTCCTATTATTTTGTAGAAATTAAAATTTGCTATAACTGTTTCCACTTCTTTTACATTATCCGCAGACAAATTAATTTCTGGAATACAAATTACCTTATATTTGTCAGCAATTAATTTTTGTTCAAATATTTTGTTCCTCAACGATTTAGGGTTTGTATACAATATTTTCAAATTTCGTTCGTTTTTTTTTTTAATATCTAAAATTTTCATTTACATTGATAGCTTTTCCCTAGTTATGTTGGTTTTTATTTATTTTATTTGTAATATGTTCTCTTTGCTTTTATTTCTTATCTCTTTTCTTTTTTTCAAATACAGCTTCTCTTTCTGCTCTCATTAAGTCTGGAATTATTATTATATTTTTCTCCTTCATTTTCGATTTCTCTTCGAAATTTATCGTTGCGAAGAATCTAGCTTCTTGTTTGTGCCTTTATTTTCCCAAGATGTACAGTTCTTGTAATATCCTATTTGAATATTTACTTTTATTTATTAATCAAAGTTTAATTTAAAAGAAAAATCTTCAGGATTTTCTTTTCTTTCTTTCATACAAGCTATTATCATGTAGTTTGAACTTTCTTTTGTAGAAATTTGTTAAGGAACTAGTGATCCTGTTTCACCAAATACCAGCAACCCCTTAGGGTCTCGTGGTGTCCAGTATAAAAGAGGGTCATCTGAAGAATCTTCTTTTTTTCACTCCTACCGCTGTTAGCAAAAGGTCCAAATTGTAACAGCTCATCGACGGTGAACGTATTTGCTATCGTCACCACCACCCGGGAGCCAAGAGCGATGAATGCATATGCTAAGTTAAAAGGAACCAGGATCACAGCTAAGTTCCCGCAGGCAGTTTATCTGCAAAACCTTACCTAGCTTTACCTTTTCTTAAACCTCCCTTAACTTTATTTCCAACTTTACCTTTACAAAACCTTACCTAAATTTACCTTTTCTTAAACCTCCCTTAACTTTATTTTCAACCTTAACTTTACAAAACCTAACCTTACCTTACCTTTTACATGTGCATTTTACTCTTATATACCTACCACCTATCAGAACTTTGAACTCTTTTTGAACTCTTATAAATTCGTTGTTTGTTCCATTTGGTGTTTAAAACTCTGTTTATTGTTTGTTGCATATAAATTTTGTTGGACAAAAGGTCGTTCGTCGCCTTTCTTCAAAAGCTGCCACCCAACTCCCTACTGCGGTTGAAATACGGTTTATTCTTTTCCAAAACGTAGGAATTAAACTGGACTTTTCCCCTGCATTTTCTGACAGGTTTGTCACGATTGCCTTTTCCATTTCCGGTTGTTACTTTCTTGTGATATCTGTTTTGTTTTATTGATTTCTATTGTTTGTACTAAAAGAAAAAAACAAAAACAAATTGTCAATGTCTGCCCAGCTTTTTCAATTATTCCTGGAATAAAATTTGTAATTTATTTTCTTATATATTTTTTCATTTTTACTTCAACATTTACATTTTCGACCTTAATTATATATTTTTTATTTTTTTCTTGTTTCTAATGTAAGACAACTTGAAGAATTTCAATTATGTATTTCTATAAAAGATGCTCTTCTGAATTTTGTAGACCCATTCATTTAGGATATCACCATCAGTCAGAAAATTTACAATTTATCGGGAGTTTTTTTGTTTTTTTTTTCAGTTCTTAGTCCTTCTACGCACAGACAAAGGGCTAACGCATTTCTTTGTGTTAGGTGATCATAAAGCCCTCCAACCTTGTTTTTTTTAATTATAAATAGATAAGAATGCACTAAATATTAGGAATATAATAAAGACAATTTCTCTTACAAGAATGCTTCAACACAATTCAAGTTGGCTTTTGGTAATATTCATGCGACAATGAATACATTCAAATCGTATATATATATATATATATATATATATATATATATATATATATATATATAATTTTTAACAAAGTTATCAAACCATTGGAAATGCAAAAATAATTTACGCTTACTGTTTAGATTGTTATCAATTTGATTTCGCAGTCGTTATTTTGAGTGTTCAGATTTAACAATTTTTTTAAAATGAATTCTTAAATTTTATTCATTAAAGAAAAAAATTGTAAGAGAAAAGTTTAAATTCAGAAGTCTTTCAAAAGATGTCCATTCTCTTTAAAATCAAACGCTGCTAATGTTCGTTCGATGGTTTCCGATTCCAACATTCCCAAAGTTCTTGCAATTTTCTCGTCCTTTGAATTGTTCTGATGTTTTCGAAATTGTGTAGTTCTATTGCTTTTATTGTTTATCTTCTCCTCGTTTTCCTTATTTGGCCTATAAAGAAGACCCTCGTGGGCAAAGCAGACATGTGAGTAATGGCTGGTTTGGTTGGTTTCTTTGTTTAATGGCATATCAACCTTTGTAGGTTATTTTAATGCCGAAGCCATTCTCTAAGAAGAACAGTAGTGGTACTATTTAACCCATACCTGGTAGGATAAGGGGGTTTATACCTTTCCCAAGGGTATTTGCCCGAAAGTGAACGTAATAGCGCGACTGGAGTACGAACTCGCTTACTACGATTCCGCAGTCCATCACTTTAATCATTACACCACGTGGACACCCCCGTGAGTAATGGCGATGAAAGTATAATTTACATTCTTTAGAGCTCGAGAATAGCAGTCTTACTTCAAAATGCATTATGGAATTAAACTTAAACCAAGTAAAGACTTTTTACGAAACAACAATAAGCATAAATCATTTATATTTAGTTTGTTTCTATGGCATATAAAACCTTGGAGATTATTTAATACCAAATCCCTTTTACACACACGCACAGATATATATATATATATATATATATATATATATATATATATATATATATATATATATGTAAACGAATAGTTTGTTGGGAATATTATTATTAAACGAGACAGAGCTTATTTGTTTGTTCATTGTTCAATGGTTTCAAGAGTAAATTATTAAATACCAATAATCCAGCAAGGACACTTGGTGCAGCAGATAAGGTGTTTGGCTTAAATTGCATGGTTGAAAGCATCTAGATGTTACAGGTTCAATCCCAACAACACCGGGGATGACTTATAATTACTTAATTTTTTTATTAGGTCATGGTTAACAGAATTTAAATAATATACAAAGTGTAAACTTTTACACATTAAAACAGTAAAGTTCAAATTACTCATCTGTTTAAGCCTCCTGTAAATTTAAGATGTCCAAATCAAGAATAAAAGAAAGGTTTAGTCTCGATATTTTTATTAATATCTCTGAATAGATAAATGAATAAATAAATCCTCATATTTATATCTGATTGAAAAAATGAAGATGTACATATTTCTATATGTATTTTGTATAGAAGTTTTGGATATCTTCTTGTCCCTCTCCGATATCTTTTCATAAATATTTGTATTGGATCATGGTGAGAGATATACATGGATGAAGAATGACCATAACTCCTCTTATAAAAAATATACATACGTCTTTTTATTCTTTCGTAAGGGGTTGAAGTTTCTGTGGTGTGTGAGACAGACGGACGGACACAGAGATAGACTAAGACTGACTGCTATATGGAGCCATAAATTCTTCTCTTGACTATAGCACGATGTCTTATTTTCAAGACACCACTTGGCACTTCTGCTTCTCGGTGTGTGTTGCTCAACTGGAGGCCGAGTGTGTGTAACAGACCACAGCGGGGCACTCTCAGGGGACTGTAAGTTGGCTCTGACTCGACCTTCACTGACTCCAACTGCATAGCAGGCATCTACATATATTATTTCATAACTCCCACAACTTCTGTGGTGGTTTCCAATTATTTGATTTATTTACTAAAAATTGTAATTAATATTATTTCAACCTTAGTTACCTTAGTTCATTTGCACCTTTAAGATAAAATAGAGTTGGGTGCTTGTTCTCGACAAAAGAAATCAGAAGAATATCTTTGGGTAACTTATAGTCGTATCAGTACTGCTGTATGGATGCACTACTTGGACGGTAACTAAACGGCTGGAGAAGAAGGTAGACGGCAGTTACACAAGAATGTTGCGAGCAATATTGAATGAGTTCTGGCGGAAACACCCCACAAGGCACCAACGATACGGCCACCTGCCTTCCATCACGAAAACTATCCAAGTTAGACGAACCAGACATGCAGGGCACTGCTGGAGAAGCAAGGACGAGCTCATAAGTGAGACACTCCTATGGACCCCCACGTATAGCCGAGCAAAAGCAGGTCGACCAGCTCGAACATACACACATCAGCTATGTGAGGATAGGGGATGTAGACCTGAAGACTTGCCGGAGGCGATGAACGATAGGGAGAAGTGGCGAGATAGGGTCAGGGATCTCCGTGCTGGCAGCACAACTTGATGATGATGATATACGTACTCAAGCTGGATAAGTCTCCCTTTTTAGTTCCAGACTTAAACTTGCTCCTCTTAATGTCAACGTACCAAGAATATGATTATTATACGAAAACGAGGTGCCCGTGGGGTAATGGTTATCGTCGTTGGAAATGGACACGGCGATACAAGTTCAAATCCTGGACGAGACTGATTGCATTTCACATAGCATTAATACCCTTGGGAAAGGTATGAATCCAATTATTCTCCCTCCAGCTATGGGTAAATAGTAGGACAGACTAGGTTCTTCAGCCTGGGTGAGGCAACTAGTCTAAGAGAAGGAAAACTCTGATTTCATACCTGTTAAACTCCGCTTAAAAATTGACCTTGTGTCATATCCTGCCCGAGCAGAGGGGTTGGTAAATATAGTAATACGAAAACGTTTTCATTTTTGTAATTTCTGAGATTAACGCGTTTAGAATTGTCATCCAGATATTATCGGCTGAACGCTATTTTAAACTCGACATTTCATGCCGAAAGTGATGACCTCAAATAATTATAATAAAATTATTTCTACATCATCTATTCGAGGTCAACCTTTTAAATGTAACGTTCGGATAGTTTTAAACTAATATCAGCGTTTACAAGATGACTTTGTACGTATTTTTCGCTCGATTTGTTTCGTATGTGTAACACTGATACAGTGTGTCTGAGGGACAACTGGGTAAGGTTTCAAAGAGTTAAAGTTTTTTTTTTTTCTGTTTGTTTATTTCTTCATCTGGGTATAACAGTCCGTCGGAAATTAATCTGTTCTGACATTTCAACGGATTATTTTGGAGAGGAGAGAGATGATATAAACGTCCAAATGAAATTGTTTTTATTTGTTTATTTGACTACGTATGGTTTATTTATTTTATATACACGGGATATGCGAAAAGAAAATCCTATTAATCTTTGGTTTATTTAACTTGTGATATCATCATCATCATCATATCGTGCTGGCAGCACGGATATCCCTGACCCTCTCTCGCCACTCCTCCCTATCGTTCATCGCCCTAGGTAGGTCTTCAGGACAACAACCTGTATCCTCACATAGCTGCTGAATGTACGTTCGTGCTGGTCGTCCTGCTTTTGCGCGGCCGTGTGTGGGGATCCATAAGAGTACATCTCTTATGAGTTCATCTCTGCTTCTCCAGCAATGTCCTGCATGTCTGGTTCGCCTAACTTGAATAGATTTCGTGATAGGGGGCAGGTGGCCGTACAGTTGGTGTCTTGTGGGGTGTTGCTGCCAGGACTTGTTCAGGATTGCACGCAGCATTCTTGTGTAATTGCCATCTAGTTTCTTCTCCAGCCGTTTTGTTAGCGTCCATGTAGTGCATCCATATAGCAGTATCGATGTGACCGCTAATACACTGTAAAAAGTCGGTTTTCAGTTAAAATCGCTGTATACTTAGAGATATAACAAAAAAAAATTAATTGCTAAAGTAATTAACAGAATTTTAAACTTTATGTATTAATGAATATTTTAGGATATTCATTATACACGGGAAGGGCCATCAGACATTGTCTGGGTGAGAGGTTCGTGAATAACATCACAACGTCTTTTTTTCTAAAATAGAATTGTAAAGTTATCAAAATAGAAAAAAAAAATGTTAGTTTTAATTCATGTGTTTATTTTTACAATCCAGAGCAAATTTTCTACATATTCTTTTCAAAAT
This sequence comes from Sepioteuthis lessoniana, assembly GCA_963585895.1. Lineage (NCBI taxonomy): Eukaryota > Metazoa > Mollusca > Cephalopoda > Myopsida > Loliginidae > Sepioteuthis > Sepioteuthis lessoniana. The sequence goes on from OY757919.1 coordinate 20,799,822, forward strand.
ATTCTTAATGTTGTCACTTCTATGAAGACTTTACTTATCCCTTCCATAAATGTTTTCTGCTTGAGAAGTAAAAAGAAAAACCTAAGTGAAGAGTAACAGACTTTTTAAACATATATATGAAAATATTTTGAAATAAAATAACTCTATTCATTCTTAAATAGATTCTGGAAAATATTAACATTGGTTGCATTTCTTAAGAAAATACAATTAAGAAACATTTGCATTATTATTTGAAAAATATGATTATAGAATATATTAACAATAAGAAATAAAGTCGCTTAATTATTTCTCATAGTTAATATATTTTATAATAAAATCTTTAATAAAATACAAGCTATGTTAAAATTATTAACAGTTTACAAAAAAGCTAAAGATATATCCAACTATACATCAATCCTTTTTATTACACTGAAGATAAAATATGATATATTGAAATATTAATAATTGTCATGAGTTTATAACGAAATTTCATACGAAGATTAATATTTATTTATAAACAAATAAAAACGATTAAGTAAAAAGTACCTAATTTATTTCTCTTCTTTATTTCCTTGTTTCGTTATTTATTTAGAACTGCAATATTTACCTTCTCGTTTCTTGTATCATTTGTTTCGATTTCGAAAAAGTGAAAGAGAGGAGATAATTGAGTGACGTAAGCATTTGAAAATTATCCAAGTTGGAAAATCCATAAAGAACGCGTAGCTTTGCACATAGTAGCTGAATCAATCTGAAACCAATTTTACTTTCATGGTCATTTAAGTCTGGGCGAACATTTTTTTCAGAAAAAGCTCATGTTAGTGTCTTATTTTCTAAATAACACGGTTTCTTGGTGTCTTTCTTATTTAATTTCTAATTTACAAACCATTTTACTCAGATGAGGCTAAAGTCCCTATGAATGGGGCACTCGAATTCACTCGTGACTCGAATTCACTCGTGAAGTTTTGCAAATGAAGCTTACAAACCATTGTACCTTCCGAGGTGCCCTATTTGGTTTCTTTGTTTAATGCCATATAAACCTTTCTCGGTTATGTAGTACCAAAGCGCTTTTTGTAGAAGATCTGCAGTGATAATATTTAACCCATCAATGGGAATTTAGCAGGTCAAACATTTCCCATGGTATTAGTCCGAAAGTAAACGGAATATTATGAGGCCATTATACCATGCGAAATATCTAAGTCGGTAACAAAAAAAACAGACCTAAAGTTTTTGATATGATAGATGAATTACACTTATCTATTTTCTGGCGAAAGTTTATGTTGGATTACAAGATATTAACATTCTATTCTATGAATTTTATAATGTGAGATGTATGAATGTATCAATTGTAGAAAGCGACAGGTTTGATAAAATAAATCGGAATATATTTTAGAATAAACCTCACATTTACTCATCTTGTTACATTTACAATATAATATAGATATTTGGTCAAAATCTAAAGTTCGCCTAAAATGGGTTAAGAAACACATTTACTACAGACATACGCGATTTAATTTTTATCTTTCAAATTGATGTCCTAAAATAAACAAAAAGTCAGCTGAGAAAATAACTGAATTTTCCTGATGTAACTTCTTTACACACATAGCTGTAATATCCTGGCAAAAGGATGGACATTAATGATTTCCTAAAAATTGCGTATTTTGCTTACTTTCATATTGGAGGTAAAACTTGACATGCGAAGCAAAAACAAATGTCATTTTTGTAATGACAAACTCCAGATTAAAAAACACACACACATACACACATAAGTCTCTCACATATGAATCACGCACAAAAATATGTTAGCTAGTGTTGTTTATTAGTGTAATATATTAACGTGACCTGCCGGTGTGAATACGGCGGAAGTTGTTGACAGATAGATTGATAAGACCGGTGTGATCATCGAAATGTCATCATGTCCACAGGCGCTGTGTATCAGAGGATGTTGACATAGCTACATCCGCTCAAGGATAATATCAACAAGGTGATTGCCGAAATGTCACCATGCCCACAGTTGCTGTGAATACGGTGGATGTTGAAAACACGTGAATTCGTTCGAAGATATCGGAAAATCACCTGAACGGTGGGCGTGGTTGAATTCGGTGATGGTGACAGATGCATACGCCCACAGAACCGGGCTTGGGCAAGTAGCCAATGGGAAGCAGACAGCATAACCAATGGAAAGCAAAGAAGTGAGATGTGGGCGTAACCATGGTTTACGAAAAAGGGGAATTGCTGCAGGTCACGTGAGATTTGTAGACTATGTAAGTTCCCGAATTTCACTGCCTCTTCCGTCTCCCGACAGCTCCTCCGTGTGCGCGAAGTCTCTGCGATTGCTTTTCTGCTCCACACTAGTATCATCGCCAAAAATAAAAATGTAATCTTATATTTTTATATACATACGTGTTCCTCGTTGTTAATAACGACACAGTATACTAAACAACATTAAAATGAGAAATTGAATGGTAGATTTTTGGCTTAAAACGTTTAAATGCTAATCTTTTAATTCAATGTTTATAAAGAACTTCTCCAAATTGAAATGAATTAATGGGATCCTAATTTCAGATGATAAGTATCGTTTTTAGGATTTTATAACAATCCGAATTTCTATGTCTTCAGAGTTTCTTTAAAAACTAATGAACATTTAGATAATGTGAATATGCTCCAGGATTGACTGCAGATTTTATAAAAGCAAATGTAATCAAATTTTTTCGACTTGCATGAACACTTTGTGAAGATAACTGATGGTAAGCATGTATTATTGTCTTGGAAGCAGCTCTAAAATTACGTCCATGGATGTACAAGATAAAAAAAAAAAAATATGAAAGATTTTCTCTCTACGTACTGATAGCGCGGATTTCCTTAACTCTCTCTCTCTCTCTCTCTCTCTCTCTCTCTATCTATCTATCTATCTATCGCCGTCAGCCTCTATCATCCATCGCTTTCGGCAAGTTTTCCAGGCTACATCATGTGTCCGCACAGAACTTTTGTATATAAGTTCTAGCTGATCGTCCGACACTTGCACGTCCCTATTAAGTAGTCTCTCTCTCTCTCTCTATATATATATATATATATACATATTTGAAAAACTTAACAAACTTTCATTTGGCTATTATACATTTATTTCTGCTGGATACTCAGTAAGAGAAACCAATAGCTTCAGGTATCCATCAGGTATATTTGCAAAGGATTCTTACTCGTTTTTTTTTTTTAAAGGTGTGTGTGGGGGAAATATGGGCAAAAAGTCAAAGTCAAAAACAAATGTAATGTATTCTTTTGGTGTCATATATTCTTATGTGACTATTTTTTTGCACAACTCATAAATCTTGTTCATAACTTGACCTATTTTATTTTAAAAAATGCATCCCTATTTATTCCTTAAGGAAAATATGATAAGCACTATTACTAATATCTAAGTTACCTTGTTTAGCAAAAGAAATCATAGGTTTCATTGTTTTTTTTTAATTTAAAATTAAAATATACTCTTTATTTAATTGTCATATATATATATATATATATATATATATATATATATATATATATATATATATAATGTCTCTGTGTGTGTGTGCGTGTGTGTGTGTGTGTGACTGTTTGTTGAATTTTTCAATCATATGGAAATTACTCTGTGAGAAATTTATACTTTAATTATCATCTACCGTGCACTCCTGGAGATTTATAAGAATACTCTGATATATTCTAAATGTAATAATTCCAAACTCATCTTCCTTCGATATTTTATATATATATACATATGTGTGTGTGCGTGTGTGTGTATCATATCATGGCATTCCGCTGGCAGGGATTTCCCTGACCCACGCCGGCCACTCGTGTTTATTGCCTATCGCTTTCGGCAGGTCTTCCAGCAATATCCTTTGTCAATACAGAGTTGTTGCAAATAGTTTCGAGACGGTCGCCCTACCCTTGCTCGTCCGTGTGAGGAATACATTGCATATGAGCTCTCCCTTACTTCTTCAGCAGTGTCCTGCATGTCTTATTTGGATAATTCGGATGGTTTTTGAGACAGTTGATAGGTGCTCGTACAGCTGCAGCTTTGCTGGATCCTGCAGCCTGTACTTGATTAATATAGCTTGCAGCATGCTCGCACCATGCAGAAGAGACGTGACTTCAGCTGTCTTAATCAATTTCATATTTTTTAAATTTAAATATATATCTAAAGAATCTCCACGTTAATTGATAATATATTCAGAATTTAGTTCTCGCTTATTGTTCTGCATGGCCTTTAAACACCAAACGTGGTACCATGGTAACAGTGCTTAACAAAGCGTTCCAACACCCCGCGTGACGCCATGTTTACAACTTCCAAAGAAAATGTTAACATACAACACTGAGTTAATTTTTAAAAAAAGTGTCTCTGATAATAATTTTTTTATTTCGAAATTAATTATAACTGAATATTTATTTTGCATTTCAATTACCCTCTAAACAAATGAAGTAGAATAAAATGAAATAACTTGAGCAATGCTTTAAGCAAATTATATATATATATATATATTAAAATACAAATATCTTAATCAGAATTTTCAAGTTTACGTTTTTTTGAGCATGAATGGATTAAGTACAATTTTTCTTTTTATTTTTCATTTAAAACAGTTCTATTTTTTTCTGAAGGATGCAACTTTTATTATCGTCTGCTGATCCTAAAAGTGGGAAACTCTGTTCAGTTATTAACACTTTTGCTATTTGATTATTATTATTATTATTATTATTATTGAAATATCTCTGTTACAGGAAAAATGCCATGCATTTTTTGTCCTATCGTATTCTAATTCCGCAGATATTTTGCTTTTTACAATAATAAATACAATATATATATATATATATATATATGTATAAATAAATATTTACTAATCTAATATCAACCAGTATTCACGGTACCAGAAAAAAACAAAAAAAACCCTGACCAGGAACAAGAGATAAAAGTATCTCGAATCACCGCCCAGGGAAAAAAGAAAAAAAATTGGGGTCAAAAAGAAAGAAAAGGCCAACCTCGTCCGACCCCTTGAAAAAAATCAAGGGATACGCAGTCAGTGGTCAAAAGAAAACCAAAAAACCCTCCGCGAATCCTGCAATGCTACAATTACTAAAGTGCTCAACACAAGACAATGGAGTCAATTATAAAATTAACCTAAATTGCAAGTCGAAAATCTTCAACTAAAGTTTCACCTTTACGGATCATCAGGAAGCCTAAGTTTGACTCTAAGAGTCGAACTTACGCTTCCTGATGATCCGTTAATGTGAAACTTTAGTAGAAGATTTTCGACTCGCGATTTAGGTTAATTTTATATATATATATATATATATATATATATATATATATATATATATATATATGATGTTGCGAAAAGACCGCAAAGCTAAGGCTACAATTTGCGTGCACACAACATTTATTCAACCGTAATACTCAGTGTAATATTGTCGCTTAGGCCAGTACCCGTTTGTCTTACGGATACAGCTGGACACAGAATAAAGTGTAATGGCCAAAAATCGTCTTGATAAAACACTTTGTGAAAGAATACCTCCGATGACGAATTTTAGCTGGTACTTTATATCGTTAAGTCAGCGTTCTAAGTTAAAAACGGACGTGGAGTGAAGGCGGCGACATTGAATGCCTCTTTTAGCTCATCCAGGCGAACAGTAAAATAGTCTATTTGGAGTCTGACTTATTTCTGACTGCTCGAGGCGAAACTACGAGGTCTTATTTATGTAAACTCAGATTTATTGTCTAGTCAGAAGCGCCTAAGGTAGGTAAGTCATAAAAGGATTTCACATATTTTCAAAAAGTTTGAATGCATCAGTTCGAACATAG
>OY757919.1:20810627-20890627 GCA_963585895.1 Sepioteuthis lessoniana
AGTAGAACGACCAGCACGAACATAAATTCAGCAGCTATGTGAGGATACGGGATGTTGTCCTGAAGACCTGCCTAGGGCGATGAACGATAGGGAGGAGTGGCGAAAGAGGGTCAGGGATATCCGTGCTACCAGCGCGACATGATGATGACGAGGAAGAATATACACGCACACACACATAGAAAAACAAACACACACAAAAACAAATAGGAGGTAGTCCATGTGGCTTAATGGCTAAAGTGCTTGACTGCAGTCTCGTACCAAGCAAGTTCAAACTCTAGTCACGCTATAATATACTAGCTTAGCTGGCAACGATGAACTAGGCAGATGCAATGCGGTCGCAAGATAACATCAACAAAGTGGTTTTACGGGAAAGAGAAAAAGGTAATTTATTGCCTGAGGATAGAATGACAGATATTTATGTTCGGAGATAAGATCAAACAAATTACCGGAAAAAACGGAAGTATGTAAGTTCCGATAACCAGCCATAAACAAGGCACAGAAATAAGTGATAAGAAATACGTGGTACTTGAAAAACAATATAAGGTCTGTAATTTTGGACTGAAAAAGGGATCCACTAGAGAGATCTGTTGAAGAGATCCACTGGTCGCTCAAACGAAGGGGAGAGACCCGATGGTCTCTCAAGCGAAAGCAGTGACCCGCTGGTCACTCAAGCAGGCCTGTCTGCTCACCGTGTGTGTTCTTCGGCCGTCACACTACTTTACAAAAAAGGCCCCCGCCGCAGAAGAAAGATATGTGAGAACTCTCTCTGACTGTATTCCTACTACACACAATCGTCGCTTTTGAAGAATAGAAAAAATAAATTATAATTATATATCTACGAATCCTTCGTTGTTTGACCAGTGGTCCAATATGCGACAACGCTATAACATTTTCTTTCGGACTAATACCTTCAGAAAGGTATGAATTCCATATCCTACTAGCTATAAATTATCCAACAATGGAATTAACATTAGATCACTCACGAAGGTTGATATGCCATTAAACAAAAGCCATCAACAGACATACACACAGTGATCTGTTTTAAAACATTTATGTATACAAATACATTATGACAGAATAAATTCTCACAATGCTCTCGAAAATATATTTGAGTTAGAGTGTTGTGGATACAAGTGCGTACATGCATATATACGAGATCAAACACACACACAGCGAATATATATATATATATTTATATATTCACACAAACAGAAAAAAATTCATTCACTAATCTCATCACATCAATTATATCAGGAAAAATTTTAAACACAATGTCAACAACGGAAGCAGAATGTTTAGCTTTTTACGATCGATTACAAAATGACACAGAAAACCTCGAACAGCACTCAACGAAAATTCAAATGCTGACTCACTGATTGCCTGTCGAGGACGGAAATCTCTGAAACACGTGTGGCATAATTATAGAGAATAATTTTAATAAAATCAAATTTGAAATTATTTGAAGACCAATTCATTTTAGAATATTCACTTTCTATCGTTTAACCAATAATAATCCTAACACACACATACTCAAATGTACATGAGTATATAAAGTAATAAAATAGTCAACCGTAGTCGAGGGTGACCCGAAAGCTCACTTTTCAATAGCTACAACATCAGGTTGCAGGAGAGGGCGAAACACTTTAAAGTGGATGTTATGGTCAAGGGGAGGTTCAAACGATGACACTACACAGAAATAAGTGATAAGAAATATACTGAAAGAAAATAATACATACACGAACGATAGCTGGGAGAAACCCCTCCTCAGCTTAACAATCAGGAATATTACCGCTCTTGGTAACGGCTCGCTGTTGGGGTGTAACCTATAGATGGACTCGTCCTCATGTGACATATACCAACAGAGCTCTCTTCTGCGCAGTCTCAGTCTGGTGTATGTCGCATGAGGACGAGTCCATCTATTGGGGACACCTCAACACTTGATATGTACCTTATATTGCTGAGTGTTAAGCAAGGAGATAACAAGTACCATTTTTGGGGTATTTAGTATTATTTGACCTGACATTGAACACCGGTCACCGGAGCCATTGGCGAACACTCTACCCACAAACAAATGTCATCGCTCCCAGGTCCACTCAGCCCCGGAGTGATTACAATTGATAAAAATCCTATCTACTGTTCAAACAAAACTAAACCGTGGTTTCGTGAGTTTACTGGTTTTTTTTGCATCTAAACTGCGTATTTATGCTAAATTGAATTGTTTAAAATACAACTGTTTTGACATATAAACTGCGTACTTACGCTAAACTGAATCATCTAAAATAAAACTGTTTTTACATTTATGTTTTTGACATCGAAACTGTACTTAGGCTAAACTAAATAGCTTGAATTAGAATTGTTTGACTAATCTGAACTGCGTTCTTTTACAAAACTAAATTGTTTGAAATAGAACTGTTTTTGACATTTAAACTGTACTTACGCTAAACTGGATTGTTCCAAAAATAACTGTTTTGATATTTAACAGTGTAAGCAAACGTATCTTGTACTAGCTTGAATAGCTTGAAATAGAAATTATTCCAAAGTAAACTGTGTATTTATGCTAAACTGAATTCTTTGAAATAGAACTGTTTTGATATTTCACTGTGTGTAAAAAAAATTATACTGAGACTAAACTGAATTGCTTGAATTGAAACTATTTGACTAAACTGTGTAATTATGCTAAACTGAATTGTTTGAAAAAGAATTGTTTATTTGTATAAAAAGGGATTTTGCATTAAATAATCTACAAAGGGTCATATGCCAAAAAAGCCCCAAAAAAACAAACAAACAAACAAACCTCTCTGTTTGTCTGTCTGTCTGTTACTCACCCTTGTGATTTGCACTAAAAATCCTCTTTTATGAATAGCTTAGAAATACATATATATGTGTGTATTTATCTACCCCTTCATCTACGATAGGAAGCGACATAAGGTCAAATTTTAATCAGATTACAGCTGCTTTCAATCCAGACATATATTTCTCCTAAACCAGTTACCTAACTATGGCTAAAAAACAAGTTTTGCCCTAATATTTACCAAAAGCTGAGAAAGAAAGAACAGATGGGTTCATTTATTTCCCAAGTGAATTAGCCATAAATTAAGCGCAAACAATCTACTCCAGGTTCTGATCCTAAGCCACCGGTTTCCATTTTCTACGATCTTAAACATTGCGCTAAGTGCTCATTTTTATCTGTGTGCCCTTGTGTTTGGATGTGTTTGCATGTACGTAAGTGTGTTTGTAAGTGTCTCCTTGTGCGTATATGTTTGTGTGTTTGTCTACGTGTGCGTATATATGTTTGTGTGTCTACGTGTGCGTATGTGCGTTCTATGTGTCTGCGTTTGTGTCTGTTTCTTTACGTAAGTCTGCGTGTGCGTGTGCGTATGTGAGTGCGTCTGCGCTTATGTGTGTTTATTTGCGTCTCCGTTACCGTATGTGTGTTTGTGTGTCTGCGTATACTATTGTGTGTGTGTGTGTGTGTGTGTGTGTGTGTGTGTGTGTGTGTGTGTGTGTGTCGGAGCGAATCTATGATTGTCGGCGTGGGTGTCTGCTCGTGCATGTGTGAGATTGTGTGTGTCTGCAAGTATATTCGAGTGTTTGTAAATTTCTGCTTGTGTGTATGTGTGTTTGTGGGTGTCTGCCTCTGCGTGTGTGCTTGCGTCTCTCTCTCTCTCTCTCTCTCTCTATATATATATATATATATATATATCCAAAATAATTCGTAATGCACTTTTCTTAGCTCATCTCTTACTATTAGCTTCAAGAGGTAGAGGTCTTTTTTTTTCTTTTTTATCAAAAGAAAATAGAATCAAATAAAAAAAAAAGCAGTGAAAAGAAATGAATTTATTACTTCTATGTAACACTCGTATAAAAATTGTTTTTTTTTTTTAATTAGAAGCCAAGTGGAACGGATGCGCCAAGAAAGGTGATACAATAATAATTTTAAGTAATATATTACTCTTCTTACCAATTTGCGAGCACTTTATTTTATCCAGCGATTCCAAATTATTGAATTTGCCTCGCATTTCCCCCCAATATATACATATATATATATATATATATATATATATATATATATATATATATATAGAGAGAGAGAGAGAGAGAGAGAGAGAATATGCAAAGAATGAGTGCTCAGTGTACAGCGATCAAATGGAAATAGAATACTATTTCTAAATTTCCTGTTTTTTAAACATATATATATATTTATATATATATATATATATGAATGTGCACACCACATGATATTTAACATAACGGACTTCATGTTCACAAACTTATATTTTTCTAGGTTGTATGCCAGCTCTATCGTAATGACGTCAAATACTTTCTTCAAAAAACATTTCAATTTTGCCGAGTATATATATATATATATATATATATATATAACTGTATTTGTGCGTGCCAGTATGTGAGTGTGTCTCGGCATGTCTCACTCTAAACTTTTTTTGCTAGACTTTTGTCATCGACATCTCCGTCAATGTGATGAACATCGACATAAAGTTTTTTGTTCGCATAGTTTAACATTCACTTGTTTTTTTTTTTTTGTTTTTTTTTATTTCAACCACTCTCTGCTCACCTACTTTCTTTCTTTATCTCAGACGCTGGCTCTCTCTCTCTCTCTCTCTCTCTCTCTCTCTCTCTCTCTCTCTTATACACAAATCAGCACAATCTCTCCATCGTTTATGGGTCAGCGTAACTAGCTTTCGTTTCTGCTCGCTGAGCTTCTTCACACGATGCGCATGTGCTTCATACAACCATTCCTCCATTTACTTGGCAAATCGCCACCAGATGGCGCACATGTTTTTTTGTTTTTTTTCTATCTTTTATTCTATTTTTTTTTTTTTTTTGTCAACGCTCCAGTAGAATTCTTTATCTTCTCTCACGACTTCTTGTCTCGCTTTTGCGCCCTTTGTTTTTTGTTTGTTTTTTTTTAAAGGTATTTAGACTTTTTTTTATTACGTTTTCATTGTATATTTAATGTTCTTCTTATTTGTAGATTTCACTCGTTAACGCCTTCTGAACACAATTCCAAACCCATGGGTAATAAAGTAAAAGTAGAATTAAGTATCATTCACAAGGCGAAGTAGAAACATATCCGCTATAAAACAGTACTACTAAGGGTCTAAGACGTTTTCCGCTTTGGGAGCAGGTGCTGCCAAAGTGCGAGGGATAAGTGGAATACTTGTTCGGTCACTACGTTATGTCGCGTGTCGGATTATTTTGTGTATACACATGCTATATTTACAACGAAAGAGAAAAACGATACGATTCTTGTAACCTATGGCGTGCTTAGACAGCTGCTAAAATCCATCAAATATTTATAACTATTCCGGTGACGAAAAAAAAAAAAGAAAAAAAAAGTAAAGTAAAGGCCTTTACAGAGTCCATAAAATCAGAAAAAAATTGTCTTGTGGCAATATTGCAGAAAAATAGCCTGTTCTTTTAGTATTTAAATGGGTAGAAACACACACACACACACACGCACACACAGAACACAGATTGCGGTGTTTTAGTTCAAAGTATACATTTCCAGGAACAAGTTGGTAAACTATTTGGTGCTATATAATCTTTTACTGTATTTTCTGATATAACAAGAGCCAAGTGAGTTGTAACTGTTGAATACGTTGGCTGAAATTCCGCAGAGGAGCGAGAACGCCCAACGAGTGTCCTACATAGGACACTAAACTGTATCTAATGATCAGGCTCCACACAATGTGTTTTGAGGAATGTAGAGTACCCTTTTATTGACATTACTCTCAGGTTCAATTTGACCCGGAGTGGCAGTACCTATGTATGGGACAAATCATCATCATCATCATGTCGTGCAGCTAGCACGGATATCCCTGACCCTCTCTCGCCACTTCTCCCAATCATTAATCGCTTTTGGCAGGTCTCAGGGCTACATCCCGTATCCTCATATAACAGCTGAATGTATGTTCGAGCTGGTCGTCCTGCTTTTGCTTGGCCATATGCGGAATGCCATAGGAGTACATCAATGATGAGTTCATCCTTGCTTCTCCAGCAGTGTCCTGCGTGTCAGTTTCGTCGAACTTGAATAGTTTTCGTGATGGGAGGCAGGTGGCCGTTTAGTTGGTGTCTTGTGGGGTGTTGCCGTCAGGACTTGTTCAATATTGCTCTCAACATTCTTGTGTAATTGCCATCTAGCTTCTTCTTCAGCCGTTTTGTTAGCGTCCATGTAATGCATCCATATAGCAGTATCGACGCGACCGCTGCCTGGAAAAAAGTGCGTTTCATTTTATCGTTCAGGTCTGATTTCCATATGATCGAAAGCCTATCGATAGCTGTCCATGCTTTCGTTAGTCGCGTGTCGATGTGTTTTTCGGTTGATGAGACGCTGCGTCCTAGGTAGGTGAATTTGTCAACTAGGTTCAGAGAAGTTCCGTCTAGAGTGGAAATGTCGCCTGTTTGGTTGTAACATATATATTCAGTTTTGAGTGCATTGACATGGAGGCCAATGCCTGCGGCGGCTCGTTCCAAACTATGCAGTAGTGTTTCGGCTTGGTTAGGTGTATTCGCCAGTAACGCTATGTCATCGGCGTAGTCGGCGTCGGTAATTGTTTTTGCAGGGTACCTTCTGCTTCTTTTCTTTGTCTGCTCGAAGCCATTTTCTCTGATTTTGTCGATCGAAGTTCTAAGCACGTAGTCTAGACAGATGATAAAGAGGTATGGAGCTAGCGTGTCCCCTTGTAGTACTCCTGCAACAATATCGAAGTATTCTGTGTCTCCATCTGGTGAACGTACTTTCACTTTGGTGTTTCTGTAGAGAATCGTTATTGCTGCTACGGTTTCTTTTATTAGGCCGTATGCTAGTAGGATTTGTTCCATCTTCCCTCTGTGTATGGAATCGGAGGCCTTGGTAAAGTCGACTAATAGTAATGTCGCCTGTAGGTTTTTCCCCGTACGCCTTCAAGGATTCTACAGATGGTCAATATTTGTGAGGTCATGGATCTATTTCTTCGGAAGCCATTTTGGTTTTTCCTAAGGATGTTGTCTGTTTTGGGTTCTATGCGGTTTCGTAGTAGGGCATTGTATATTTTGGCTCTTATGGATGTAAGTGTTATACCTCGGTAGTTCTTGGCTAATCCGAGGTCGCCCTTTTTAGGGAAAGGAAGGAAGTATCCCTTCATCCATCTTTCTATCCTATTTTGATTATAGACTGCGTTGCAGTGTCGGAGCATTATGTCGTCGAATTGTCTGGTCTTCCATACTTCTGGGGAGGATCTCGTCAAGCCCGGCAGCTTTCTTATTTTTTATTTTTCTAAGAACCGAGTCAAGTTCTTCTTAGGTGAACGGACCTAGTTTAATGTCTAATTGCTTACTGACAATTCTGGTGATCGGTTCATTCGTTACTTTCGGTGAGTTTCCTAGTAGATTTTCAAAATGCTGTTTCCACAGTTTTACTGTTTCTTGTTGGTTTGCAGCTTTTTTTCTTTGGTCTTTTCAGATAAACGTTCTTGATTCCAAAGCCCTGAGTACTTCGAGACTATTTTGTTGCACTTTAAACAAAAAGAACATCAACGTTTTTCAAAAGATGGTTGGACAATACTTTTATGAATACACGCGCGCTTTCATGCATCCGTACTTTCTGCCCGACTTTGGGCCATCATCAGGGGAGAATCTATAACTAAAGTGATGTAACTTTTGCTTTAGCAAATTACTACTGTGTAAGGACGTCTTTGCCGTTGAAGATTATGCGTTTGCTTTTAAATGAAATTCTGTAAAGTCGGGCAGAAAGTACTAGGGATACATACAACTATGGACAATACCTTAATCAATTCCCCCCGAATACGATAAAAGTAATACGGGAATTCGAACGGATCCAGAAGAAAATATGTAGGCATAAAATGTCTATTATGTTTATTGAAATTTGCATTAACGAAGAAATGCTACCTAAATACACACACATATATATATATATATATATATATATATATGTGTGTGTGTGTGTGTGTGTGTGTGTGTGTGTGTGTGTGTGTGTGTGAAGATATGGATAATCCTCTCATCTACTCATTGTTAAATATGGTTTTTGTTTTAAAAAGTTTGAGTACTTGAAGCCTCTAGTGATGTCGTTCAACTGGTGGTTTGTTGAGAACAAATTTTTTTTTCAAACTCGTACATTCTTTTTATGTCTGAAGATAATCGTGGTGGGTGTCCTCGTGGTGTAAAAGCGATGGACTGCGGAATCGTAGTAAGCGAGTTCATACTCCAGTCCCTTTCGAGCAAATGCCATTGGGAAAGCTATGAACCCCCTTATCCTCCCAGCTATGGGTTAAATAGTACCACTACTGTTCTAGGAGAATAGCTTTCGCATTAAATAACCTACAAAGGCTGATATGCCATTAAAAACAAAGAAACCAAACCAAACCAAAGAAGATAACTATCTCTGCAAACCTTTCCAATTATGCATCGAGTTTTAGCAAGCACGAATAATACAACTATATAGATCGGTCAAAAACTTTTGTTTTCACATTATTCTAAAATCCCTTATTAATACATTAGTATATAATGCATATTCAGGCATCATGTTTCTGAAGCCGAAATTGCACATGAATCGATTTGGTCTTATCGAAATGTCAATGTGACTCTCATGCATGTCAGTATATGACATTGGAATTTTAATAATACCGACAACAAACGTATGTATACATATTAGAGCTTCCGCTTTCAGAAGTAAGCATGCTCTCACGTTAGTTGTGTCTTCCTTTTGGCATTTTGCTTTAACTGTACCTCTGTTTCCTTGCACACCTCGCATGGGCAAGCTTTTCTATCTATCGATCTCCCTACATAATTCATATGCATAAAATATCGGCCGGATAGAAAGACCAGTCTTTTGTTTTGAGGCGCTGTGTATCTCAGCATGATAATGAATAAACATTATCTCTCGCATACTTGACATGTCCTGGGGAAAGGCTGCAAGACACGCCTCGGTAAGCAACCTGTCTGACCCTTAAAATCATTCCTATACAGTCCTCGTTCTGCTTACTCTCCCAAGTCCTTACATAACCAACTCTGTCTCTACAAAGCCACCCCTTTGTGTTTTCCATTTAAGTGAACACAGCGTTTTTCTGTTGAATCTACCCCCCTCTTCCATTTGCAGACTAGCCAGTCGCTTGTTCGGTCGACTGCGATAATCGGTCAGATAGATAGAGAGGCTGCCTCCAGCTGCTACGATAGCTAATACGAATGCATAGTGAATGTGTCCTAATAGCACTGCTGACCTTGTTTGGAAGGAGAGAAAAGTAGAAGGCAAATGAGTCGTAGGGAGATTGGAAGGGGAAGGTGACACAAGGCTTGAGTAGAGAAAATGCCGATAGTTTGTGAGAAAATGAATGGAAAAGAAAGAGCTAGCGAATATAGGCCCATGAAATAGTTGGTAAATAGTTGGGTAAGATATATAGATTAACAAATTTCGCGTGAAGAAAAAGATTATGAAGAAAAGTGGAGGGAATTTGGGAGAAGGATATTTGGTAAAAACGAAAGAAAGGTAAGCAAGAAAGGGAAAATATTAAGTCAGGAAAGGAGAAAGAAAAAGTGAAGGATGGAGTAAAGTCCAAGAAAGTAAGAGAAGCAATAATGGATTGGTTGGTTGGTTGGTTTGTTTTACTTACTACTTCTTGTTGGGTTACTTAAACTGAATCCTTTCTTTTTCCAAGTAATTATAATAAGTCCTATTTAAAAAAAATAATCCGTTGTTTGCATATAGTTATACGAACAGTATTAAGTATGAATAAAAAATCCCAATAATTTTCAAAGGAACATATTTCACTAATAGATAGGTTTGGTTTTGGTTTGTTTTCTTTGTTTAATGGCATATCAACCTTCGTAGGTTATTTAATTCCAAAGCCATTCTCCTAGAAGAACAGTAGTAGTACTATTTAACCCATAGCTGGGAGGATAAGGGGGTTCATACCTTTCCCAAGGGTATTTGCCCGAAAGTGAACGTAATAGCACGACAGGAATACGAACTCGTGTACTACGATTCTGCAGTCCATCGCTTTAACCATTACACCACCAGGACATCCCCACTAATCGATAGGGTTATGATATTTACACCAACTTAAGGTCCGAGTAGACCTAGCAATAATGACATCGAAGAACTTTTTAGAGCACCAGAACAACATATCCTCACCATCAGATGCAGTTTCGGTTTCTTTGAATGTGACATATCAACTTTTATGGGTTATTTAATGCCAAAGCCATCTTTGCAGAAAAAATTTGGTATTCCTATTTAATCAATAGATGTGAAGTTACGCGTGTTCATATATTTCCCAAGGATATTAATCCAAATGAACGTTGTGTAACTGGAATTTGAACTCGTTTATTACGAAATGACTGTCTAGTAGGTTAGCCATAACGAAACTAAGACTCCTTTTTTTGGAAGGAAGCTTGTATTTCGATAATCTTGGGAATTATTTCATTACTCCTTTTTAAAACATTCCAGACTTTATCAAAGAAAAAGTAAAATGTTTATTTATTCAAAATGATATAATAAATTAAATATATTTCTTTAATCTTAACATTTCTTATCCAAAGTAGCCAAATTAGAACGGTGATTATGAATTTAGGCTTCTTTTAATTATTTCCCCCACAGCACAACTTTAGAGTTATAACGAGAGCGCTCTTTTGGAGAGGTCCTCTTACCCCTTTGGAAAGGATAATTCCGACGTATTCTAAACCATATGGGAAAGAAAGGGGAAAAAAGCGAAGAGAAATCAACGGAAAGAAAGAAAGAAAGAAAGAAAGAGAAAAATATGAAAATGTAATAAATAAGTGATGAACAATTAAATCTATAGGGAAAGAAAAATGAAGTGTTTTAAAATATATCGACATCGTGAAAAAACGGTCGCAGACTTTTCTAGTGATTTATTAGATTTGTCCAAAGCATCCTTTAAGGGCATGGGGATTATATATCGATGCGCATCTCAACTTAGAGTAATATGAGATAGGTTGGACTGGGTTACAAGTTATAAACCACAATGAATAGCTACATACCTGCCCCATTATCAGACACCCAAAATGGATTGCCTTTAAAAGGATATATATTTCCAAATCAACCTTCTATTTTCATATCACTATTTAAAGTAGTGTATATTTTCCCTTTTCATTTGTAACGGTGTAAAGTGAAACGTCAAATTCCTTAATCGAAGTTTGACCGCTAGTTTTCGGTTTCAGAAAACAAAGAAAACAAAAGAAGTGTTACGCAAAACCTGGAAAGAAGATAGAAATTTTCTAACTGAAAATACCAAAAGGTTTGAAACATAAATGAGAGAATGAAAGAGAAAAGAAAAAAAGACTTCCAATGAAAACTAGTCGTAGGGTAAATTCAATGAGCATCAGCGATTCTTATTTCAGCCGAGACAACATACTTCCAGAGCCGAATTTTAAGGCTGGCATGCTATTGGGACAATATAATCTTTCTATTCAACTTCCTGGAATTTGGAGCTTTACCTCATTCAGCTAAAAAAAAAAAAAAAACACTTGTCATAAATGAATGCAGCGAGAAATTGAAGCAAATAAAAAACGAAAAATGGGAAACGATACAATAAAGGAAGTAAAGAAGAACCATGAATAGTCGAGAAGCAAGAAAATGGAATCGATTTCCATTATCGTGTCTCCTTAAGTAAATGTTAAATAAGTGGCGCTTGTCGGGTCTGTGAAAACAGGCAAAACGAGGTTAGGTCGGTGGCTCATCGATTGCGGGGATCGAACTATTGATTTCATGTTAAGGATTGGTTTCACTTGAATTACACTTGTCTACTAAGATTTTACTACAGGCTTGAAACCATATGTTTTAGGGAAAATTACGGATGCTGATTCCAAATCTATAGCCAGCACGGGAAGAATTGAAGTAATACATAACATTCAATTATAAGTGACCAGGTACAAGTCTAGCAGAGCATGATACATTATTAAAAAGCTCATATTTCAAGTATATTTTAGGTCCCTTATATATATATATATATATATATATATATATATATACACACACGAGGATCATAAGATAAGTTTCCAGACTTTTTACGTATGGGCACTTTTATTGATAGTGCACATTTGAAACTCTAGTCCCCTTCGAAGTAATCTCCCCCGGCTGCAATGCATTTGTTGTGCCGCTCCAACAACTTCCGGAAGGCCCCATGGAAGTCAATAACCTTCCATACAGCCTCTTTCATCTCCTCAATTGTTTCATAACGACAGCCTGTGAGCTTAGGGGATAACCAAAAGTCACAGGAAGCAAGGTGTGGACTATAGGGAGGCTGTGGAACTGTCTTGATACCCATCTTGATCTAATAGTCTGTGACAAGGATGGAGTTGTGGACTGGTGCATTGTTCTGGTGGAAATGCCACTGACCCGATTTGAAGAGTGCTGGCCTCTTCCGACGGAATCTCCTCCTGAACTCCCTTAAATCCTCAACATATTTACCCTAACCCTTTGGCCAATCAACTCTGGTCTATTGACTTCCTTACACCTCCCACACCTCTCATCATCTCTCAGAGACTCCCTGCCTTCCTTGAATCTCTTATGCCACTCAAAAACTGATGCTCGATTCATGCAAAATTGTCTAAAAGCAGTCTGAATCATTTCATACGTTTCTGTGGCATTTTTTCCAACTTTAAAACAGAATTTTATTGCATATCGTTCTCTAAAGTGTCCCCACGTTCAACTTGCATTTTTGAAATTCATAAGCTGTTGGATGTATTCTAATTACTGCTGTTGCTGTTCATTTAAACCTGAAATCATAAAAATTGGTCAGTCATCTCATAAGAATGATAGGAATAACATACTGAATTTTCAAGAGTCTACGCCAATCTTAAATGCCCGTACAAAAAAGTATAGAAACTTATTGAATGCACCATATATATATATATATATATATATATATATATTAAGGCTATTCGGGCTTACTGGCTAATATGCAACTGTGACAAGAGAGTATGTGAGTTAAAGTTTTGTCGCGATTTACATTCACTTTCAAGAAATACACCAATATATATATATATATATATATATATATATAGATACATAGATAGATAAAATGATGTACAATAGATGAGCATTGAATGTAACGATATTGTAGTTAATATTTCAAACTTCTTGCAATTTGTTAGCACTTATGAAAAACTTTGGAAAGGCAATGGGTCATGATGGTAATGGTTTCCATTAGATAGTATTTTGGTGTTGAGAAAACTGATGCTAAGCTTAAAGCAAACATATATAATGGGCCTCAGATAAATGGATAATTGTTTCCATTATCTTAGGGAGAAGTTTTCCAACTGATGTTAACCTTACATCAGGAATATTCATTGGATCTCCAATTCGACAATCGTCGTTTCATAGTGAGTTAAAAAAGTTCACTTGAGGCTGACTCATGAGAGATATTTGTATTGGTTGTACACAACTTCCTTGGGAACCACGGAGCTTGAATTATTATTGAATTGCCGAAGTGCTGAAGGTCTCTCAGTAAATGAGTGGTAAAATATTTTTAATATATTCTTGCATCACCATTTCCATTTTTTTTCACCTAATCTCAGCAAAATAGATAATAAGCACGAAGAACAATTCCTTCAATTTCGGTGATGGAAACTAGATATTGGGGGGTGCGTCAACCCAATTATAAAGGGAGATTACGGCCAGTTTCTACTGCAGGATAACGGCACCTCCCACCAAATCAAATGTTGAATGTGCCGAGGCACATATTCTGTAACACAAATAATCATATTTACCAACCCCTCCACTCAGGCAGGATATGCCACAAGGTCAATTTTTAAACGGAGTTTAACAGGTTTTAATTCGGAGTTTTCCTTCTCCAAGACTAGTTACCTCACCAATGCTGAAGAACATAGTCTGCCCTACTATTTACCCATAGCTGGAGGGAGAAAAATTGGATTCATACCTTTCCCAAGGGTATTAGTTCTATGTGAATATGCAATCATTCTCGTCCAGGATTTGAACTCGTGTCGCCGTGTCCATTTCCTACGACGATAACCATTACACTACGGGCACCTCCAAAATGTATGATTAATAAACGCATAGTTAGTAGAATATCTTTAAACCAACAAGAGCTTATTTGTTTTCACATGGTTAAAAGGTTTCAAGTTTTCTTCTCTAGTACTAATAATTCTATCATTGGTTTGCTCACAGATAGTTTCGCGATTGGCCTAATAAGTAGAGTCAATGATCCGGGAAACAGGGGTTCAATCCCAGATGGAGTCATACCAAAGACTCAAAAAATGGTACTTGATGCTGCCTTGCTTAACACTCAGCATTATAATGTAGGTATAAAGGGTAAAGTAGAGCAATCCAGGGAAAGGAGTAGCGCCTTCCCGTACACCTCAGTGTAGTGGCAATCATTCTCGTCTAGGACTTGAACTCGAGTCTCCGTGTCCATTTCCAACGACGATAAACAATACACCACGGGCACCTACATAATACAAATAATTGTCAAAATTCTTTATCTTTTAACAGATGTAAAATGATGACTATGACGTCAGCATGGGACCATGATGCATTAAAGTAATTATTAAGTTTTAGTACTCATGTTTGTTTTCTATCGGTTGGTTGGTTGGTTTATGGCATATCAATCTGGGTAGGTTATTTAACGCCAAATCCATTTTTATACAAATAAGCAGTTCTATTTCAAACAGATCAGTTTAGCATGAGCACAGAGTTTTATTGTCAAAAACATTTCTATTTCAAGCGATTCTGTTCAGTCAAACAGTCTGACCCCTCTGCAGAGAAGCCATTTGGGTCATGTACCATATAATATGATATGCAAGGTAACATTATGTTTCATGACTTTTCTAAACGGCCCACATTGGTGTGTCCTTGTGTAGGAGTCCATTATAGAATGTTGCTTATGATTTTGTCCCAACTTCTCCAACATCTTGTTCGTTTCATTCGGATGTTTTGTAAGATTGGAGGCAAATGGCCGTATAAATGCTGTTTTCTAGATTGTTGCTCCAAGGATTAGTTTAAAACAATACGTGGTATTCTTGTGTAGCTCTCGTCTAGCATTTTTTCAGTGTATTCGTAAGTGTCTAAATATTTCATCCATTCAGTAGTGTTGACCCAGCCGCAGTTATAAAGAAACCCGTTTTTGTTTTACCGGATTGATGAAATTTCCATATGATCAATAACATATCACTCGCAGTTATCACCTTCGCTAGCTGCAGGATTGTAACATATTGTCCTCCGACCCGGCCGAGCTGTCAAATAAGAAATGCACCTGTGTAAATAACAGGTGCTTCCGGTCGAAGATATCAGGGGATAACCTTGACTGTTGATGGGTTAATTGGGTGCAGATGCAACACTCACTGAAGCAGGTGTACGTAAAACAATTATATAACCCGGTGCGACAGGAAATCAGTTAGTTGGACATCAGAGTTTGGAGTCAGTAGTTGCAGTTCGAAGCAGTGAGAACCAGATCCAGCAGGGGCTGGGCCCTCAGGGCCCCCGGGTGAGCAGCTTATGAGAACAAGAAAGAAGTGCTGTTATAACTTGAGCGTTTCCGGGCTGATAATGGAAAGAATCGGAATATTCCGGAACGAAATTTAAGCAAGCAGACGATAAAATAAGTCAACCAATTTGTTGACAAAACGAATGAAGACAAAAAAAAAAGAAAGAAAAAAAAAAAGAAAGAAAGAAAGAGAAAAAGGCAATTTTTAATGGATAATGTTACCAACCTTTTCAGGAGAAAAAGAATAAATCAACAGTCAATGTATGGTAATTTTGAATATGAAAAAATAGTTTGAATTTTTATTTCATCTATTTTTGGTGGGGGTTTGTGTATCATTTTTTTTTGTCTTTTTAAATAATTTTTTTCGTATTTATGCACTTATTGTACAGTGCAGAAGTAATAACGTGTTAATTTAGAAATCCATTCTTACCATGGGGAGGGGGTGTTTTGTAACTATTCTGTACTTTCACCTAACAATTTAATAATAATCCAGGTCCTGCATTTGGTGTTAAGGCATCTCCAGGCATAACTTTTCCTCGTTTAATTTAGGTGGCAAGGATGCTCACATGCCCGGCAACTTTTAATTTTGCCGATAAGGTTTTTTTCTTGGCAGAATTGGATCCCCATTTCTGCACATTGTAAATTTTCGCTTAGCTGCGATAAATTCATGTTTACAATTAATTGTAACTTAGTAAACAAATTGATTGAATTATTTTATCTTGAATTTGATTAGCTAGGCGTTTCGGCATATTCCGATTCTTTCCAGAAACGCTCGGGAAAGTTCGGCTTTTTTTGCAGTAACATAGATGCATAATTACCAATATAAGATTTTTTAAAAAGTCTCAAAAGTAGTGTCAATTTGAGTAGTTTATGAAATGTCTATTTTTTTAATTTAAACTTATTATTTATTATTTGAATTTTGCATTAAATAAATAGGACGTATTTGTTCTCGCTTGCAAATCAAGCTCAGAAGACCTTTTCATTAGAAATCATATTGATATTATCAAAACTATAATTTATCAATAACTAATGAAACAAACCGCTTATATAAAGGTCATTGTAAGCTATTAAGAACATATCTATCTAAATAAAGAGATGAGTTGAAAAAGTCAGACCATTGTTTGATATCATTGTAAACAGAAATAATATTCTGAAGGTGAACCATCTTCGTATGAGAAAATAAAATTGTACAAAATACGAATAATTTCAATATACATCAGTTGTGCTTGTTATCTTAACACTAATTTTTAGAAAGTGGTGTAATTAGATTCCAGGTAATCTAATCAGCATCTCTGGACTGTTCCTGGTATGCCAGTGATTGGTGGTACAACGTCTACATCGAGATTACACAGCGTTTTTGGTGCTCAGGAAATTTTCAGATATTTTATGGTTTTCCATGGTCATCCTCATCATCATCATCATTATCAAATTGCCTCAACGTGAGGGAATTCCATGACTCTTTCTCGCCATCCATCCCGATCGCCTATCACCCTCGGAAGGTCTTCTAGGTTGCATTCTGTCGCCATACCGAGTTGATTTAAATAAATCTTAGTTGGTCGGTCAACACTAGTACGTCTATGTGTATAAATCTATTAAAAACAACTTCGTTTATGGGTTCGTCCTTACTTCTCCAATTCTGCCTCGCTTTTCTTGTCCGTTTTACTTGGATAGTTTTCAAGATGGGAGGAAAGTGGTGTAGAACTATATTTTTATGTGGCCCTGATTCCATAATTTTTTTGAGACAGCACGCATCATTGTTGTGTTGCTCCCATTTAGCCTTTTCTCTCTGTATTTTGTTAGTGCCCATGTGGTGCATTCATATATTAGTACGGACACAGCTACAGCTCGGAAGAAATCTTTATTTCATAGAATAGATTAGATTTCCGTATGATCGATAGCCCGACAATGACATTCTGGAATTTTATTGGACTTATTTTCTAGGAGAGTTCTTCGCATGTTCATGCACTCTTTTTCTGTATAGTTAAGTCGTGATTGATTGTTTTTAGCGACATACGAACGTGTATGGAGATATTTTATGCCTCAACGTTAGGGAATCGCATACCTAGTACGTTTATATTTATATTTGCTGTGAAAATTAATTAATATCAAACACAAATAATCTTCAGAAAGATCTATTTGACTTATATATGGGACTCTAACATGTTCTTCCACTCCAAGTCTGAGTAGATTTGGGATTAAAGACAATTAACGTGTACCCAACACTTCTTAAAGATCGAGAACGTCGGCTGGCACGTACAATGCAGTTAAGTATAATGCCCAAATGTAATATTACGGACGGGCGCTGTCATTGAATTTCGGCAGTCTCAAGGTTGGTGAACGCGCGAGTACATCAGCTGTCATCAGTCACTGGGTACAGGGGTATGACGATCAAATATGTCATGAACCTCGCTCGTGCAGGCAGAGTTGTCTTTAGAATTCAAGCGTGATTTTAATATAATCACGCGTGAACTTTCACGTGCTACACTACTGTTTTCACTGGTGATCATAGAGTCTTCGGGAGCCTTCGGGAGCCTTCGAATTGATCAGTCAAATCGCTATATGAGGAAACCGAGTAGCGAGATTTTGGCAGTTCAAGACAGGTTTCCAGGAAGGTTCAACAGAGGTCCACGACGCCCCGACCTGCGTCCTACTCAGCCTGTCAGCAATTCGACTGACATGAAAGTATCAACTGGCCAAATAACAACGCTGCTGTCATCGCCAAGAAGGGGAGAGTGAACCTTTCTATGTACGCTAGCTGAAGTGCGCGGAGGGAAAGGAGACGTTTGATAGCGACAAAAAAAAGAGAAGACGAGGAAGAACGCTATTGAACAAACTCTCCGCTGTAGTCCCCAGGAATAAAAGCGACTACCATTTTCTTCCTTGAAATTCGATTTTGAGTGTTACTTTTTTGCGAACTCATTTCTTTTAGGCACAACGTATTTTGGTCCTATATTACACAAAGGTGTTGTGTAACTGTTATCGTCTTTGGAAATAATGTTCAACGACCAGAGGTTAAATAATAGACAAGACTGTTTACGTTTCACATAGCCTAAATAATTTTATACATCCAACAATTTTTCCTTCAGCTATCATTCAAGAGAAGTTCAGACTGAGCTCTAACCTTGGTATGGAAACTGATCTAGGAAAAGAAAGAACAATATGAACTAAAACGTGTTAAACTGCTTTAGAAATCAACGTTGCATGACATCCTACTCGTGCAAAGACACTGGATAAGTACATAACTGAGTGATTACTTTTGCACTGAGTACCATGCAGAAGAAGAGTACTCCCTGTAAATGTCCAGCCAACAGCGCTCAAATCTAAGTCACTTTCACATTTTTTTGTTGATTACCACCCCATCCAGCTGTCTCTGTTTTTAGTATATGTACCGCCGAAGCTGGTACAGCTGTCTGTTTTTCTACTCCTCATTGTTTATTTCTTTATTTCTTTACAGTTTTAATATTTTCCACTTCTGATTCTTTTCATTTTCTTTTAATATAAATAGACTCTAATCGTTTTTCTAAAATATTTTTTATTTTTTCCTGAGTTTTCTTTTACATCTTCTGTCATCTATTCCTCTATGCACACATACACCGAATATCATTAAAAATCTCGTTACTTTTTTTTTTTACTGACGATGACAGATCACCATTTAAGCATATTAGATCAATAATTAATGCAGCGATCAACCTGCCGAGTACTGAGATGGATTATCACTTACGAACAACGGTAAGCAACCGGAATTCTACATGCCAGACAAAACAGAGTCTACTAAACGCTGTATACTCATAATACAACGAATACATAATATAAATATAAGCGGAAACATAATCAAACATAATGACGAGTTTAATGAATGAACGAACACACTTCTTTATAAAAATATACCTCTCACACTTTATTCTCGAAAGGGTGATGTTTCTTGTGTGTGAGAGGTGAGTTGAAGACGGGGACAGACTGCCACATATTGACTACACGTTCTTCAGACCATAGCAGCACTTCTTTCGCATTCTGGCTGGGCTGCTCAACCGTGGGTCACTGAGGTCCCAAGCTCTCTGTCTGGAGCTAGTTCCCACTCCGCGGGCATCCTATCTCACACTGCGACTGGAACTGAACTCCAACCCACTGCCTGAACTGACTGACTCAAGCCGTCGGTGGCACCTGGTTATACAATTGTTTGACATCCGCATGCTTCCTGTGGGCGTACGCATTTGCACCGAATTCAAACACGTCCACAGGTCAAGGTGATATTCCGATATCTTCGACCGGATGCACCTGTTTCAGCTGTTCCTTTGCTTATTTACACAGGTGCATCTCTTTATTGACGGCTCGGTCGAGGGTCAATATGTTACATAAAGAGTATCCCTGTTTGACAAACGGGCGACAGGATACGCTTCGACTGACCAAGTCAGACAGACCCCAGTCTCTGGTCGGGTGTGTCTTGTCGCTTAGTCAAGGCCACTTTGCATGGGTGCCGGAGAAGACTAGGACTCATACTGCATATCTGTAACCGTCATTCCCTTGGGCTTCAGGATAGGCTGCATACTCTCAGACTCTTACCAGCTTCGGCAGGACTCGATTTAATACCAGGTACCAAAGGCGCCACTTTTTAGTAGAATGCCGAATAGGCCCAAGACATTTTGGAAACTGCAAGAAGTGTGTGGGCTCCAGTCTTGTGCCTTGAACCCACAATAAAAAAAAAAAAAACTTTGTGCCGTAATCTAGCGTACGTGATTTATCCGAAAAATAACGAGTCTACTAAAGACAATAAAAATTATCGACTCTGTCTATTAAACACCAACCGACGTTGATTACAGTCTATTTTTGGAACGTCTTTCTTTTGCTATTAACACTTTATATTCATTTTTAGGGGAATGCCCAAGGCGTAATGGTCGGACTGCGAGCTCAAAGTGATGTAATGAATGTGCATACAATTTGGTTCCCTCTCACTGTAAAATGATTGGCTGATGTCAGTCATAAGTGCAGGCCAGTGTAGAGGTACATTGACAAAGACTACGACTACGAACGTCCAGTATCGTTTTGAATACACATCTAGTACGGGAACGATTACCTACCTGCTCGATTGTACTACACCTATTACAGCAGCCAAACCACTCCCCGAGACATATCACAAAGTAACCGAGTTCGAACACCTGTTGCAAGATTACTTTCAATTTCGGAGAAATACTCTTGGCAAAAAGTAAGGCCACCCTTATCCCCACCTGTTATTAGTTAAATAGTATAACTACTTTTCTGATGTTATATAATTAAGCAATGATTTTTTTAAATATCAATCAGTTTTCGTTAATTATATTTTATCATTCAGTTTCGTAAGGCTTTGAACTATTCGAGTCTCTTAGTTCAGGGCATAGTCATTGGGTACAGTTTTACGATCGCGCGCAAAGGATATGACTAACACTATTGTCATAATAAACCCTCAGACAGGAAATGGGTCTGGAGTGTGGACGACGTCATGCCCGGAAGAGATGGTCCTGAGAATTTGAGGGTTTTGAAAAAGAGTCAGTTGAGGGTTGAGATTTGCTGAGTTCTCTGGCATTGAATTAAAAATTTGAGATTGGACCATGGAGGCAGAAAGTTGAGTTTCTGCCATTAGACAGAGATCTTAAATACCCCAAGATGCACCGTGCGTCGGGATGGGGTTAGAATAGTAAGAATTGTGTCTCCCTCCTCGTGTAGAAAAACAGAAGTCAAGAAGTTAATAAATGCGTTCGTAACTGAAACTTGCCCAGTCGGCTGGGGCTGGAGAATACACTGACTGCACCTCTGCAGAGGGGTAAGGCCCAACCAACAAGTGTCCTGGATATGACACTGAACAATCTGATAGTCAGGTCCCTGTAATGCTGGGGCCTTGGGGAATACGGAGCAGCCCTTCATTGCCATTACTCCCAGGTCCTCTCTGGCCCGGTGTGGTAGCACCTGATAGGGCCCTATCTATGGGTTAAATAGAACTAACGGCATACCTATGCTAAACTGAATATCTTGAAATAGAAATGTTTTTTGACAATTGAACCGTGCTTACATTTGAACTGCGCGCTCATGATTAACTGAATTATTTGAAATAGAACAGTTTTTTGACATTGAAACTGTATTTACACTAAACTGAAATATTTAACATAGAGCTATTCTGATATGTAATTGTGTGTAAACAAAATCTGTACTTTTTTAAACTGAATTAGCTGAATTAGAATTGTTTGACTAAACTGAATAGCTTGAAATACAAAAGTTTTTTATAATTAAACTCTACTTACCTTTAAACTGCGTGCTTATGCTAAACAGAATTGTTTTAAATTGAACTATTTTTGACAATGGAACTGTGCTTACACTAAACGGAATTGTTATATATAACTGCTTGAATAGTTTGAATTAGAAATGTTTTTGACAATTAAACTGTACTCATGCTAAACTGAATAGTTTGAAATAGAACTGATTATTTATATAAAAAATGGATTTGGCGTTAAATAACCTACAAAGGTTGATATTCCATAAAACCCAACAAACCAAACCAAATCAAACCGTACCTAAAACGACAGGGTCTGCCTGTGTTTCTGCATAAGTGTTTTGTATTTACATATGTATATTTACTGTTGAATTGATAGAATTATGATTATGGTTGTGGTATACAACACTTATACATTGATAGCTTTGGTACTAAATGATCTACAACTGGTGATATGTCATGAAACAAAGAAACCAAATCTATATTCATTTAAACGGCTGCATAAATATTGGCAGGAAAAAGTTTTAACATATTTATTTCTTACTTACTTTTATTTGTCAATATTTCTTTTTTCATTCTTTCTTTCATTGTTCACATTTAGTTGGTTGATTGTTTGGGCTTCATGGCATATCAACCAATGGGGGTTATTTAATGTCAAATCCTGTTTATACACATAGAAAATGTATGATTAATCCTATTTACCAACCCTTCCGCTCGGGCAGGATATGACACAAGGTCAATTTTTAAGCGGAGTTTAACAGGTTTGAATTCAGAGTTTTCCTTCTCCTAGACTAGGTGCCTCACCAAGGCTGAAGAATTCAGTCTGTCCTACTATTTACCCATAGCTGGAGGGAGAATAATTGGATTCATACCTTTCCCAAGGGTATTAGTGCTACGTGAAAATGCAATCATTCTCGTTCAGGATTTGAACTCGTGTCGCCGTGTCCATTTCCTACGACGATAACCATTACACTACGGGCACCTCCAAAATGTATGATTAATAAACGCATAGTTAGTAGAATATCTTTAAACCAACAAGAGCTTATTTGTTTTCACATGGTTAAAAGGTTTCAAGTTTTCTTCTTTCGCGATTGGCCTAATAAGTAGAGTGTTCCTCAATGATCCGGGAAACAGGGGTTCAATCCCAGGTGGAGTCATACCAAAGACTCAAAAAATGGTACTTGATGCTGCCTTGCTTAGGACTCAGCATTATAAGGTAGGTATCAAGGGTAAAGTAGTGCAATCCAGGGAAAGGAGTAGCACCCTCCCGTACACCTCAGTGTAGTGGCTTTTGAAAAGGGAGCCTTCGGGTCACCATCGACTAAGTTTGCCAACTTTACTTGTTTTTATGTAACGATGACAATTAAATCTAACATAAGTCATTTGTTCGTACACAGGAAAATGGATATACATATGATTTGAAAGTGACTAGTTTAAAGGTAATTTCATTATTCTAAAACAACTAATTTGTTTGCACCTAAATAACTATTACTTTTGTTTGCCCTCTGTTAAACACTAATAATTCTATTTAAGATGAATTTTCCTTTTTTTTTCTTTTTTTTTTTTTTGCATTCAGTGACGAGGTTCGAAGTATTGCCATACAGTATTAATAAATTCATTCAATTCTCTTCAGACATTTGCACACAGGCAAATGGTTCAATGTATCGCCAATAATTCAATTTTTGCTCACAGTTTAACGGTTTCAAGCGTTGGTATTCAACACTTCTAATTCTACTCAACATTACTCATTCATTTGTAAACAGCTAAATGTTTCGTATTATTGATATGTGGCGCTAAAAATCCATTTTAACACTAGTCGTTAGTTTGCTCAAAGTTAAATGCTCAAACAGTTCTATTTGACCAAAAGATAGGATCCTGTCATGTGTACTCACTCCTAGTCAGAGTAGACCTAGGTACTCTATATTCTCCAAAGTTCTAGGACTAAAGTTTCATTACCAGATGAGTTTGTGTTATATCCCAGATACTTGGTGGGAGGGTCTTACTTCTCTGAAGAGCTACAGTCGGTGTATTCTACAGTCCGAGCCAACTGCGCTGCCTTCGTTGACTACACAACGTACGATTACAATTAAATGTTAAAGCTGGAGACGAGGTTCAGTTTTGTTTCATTTCAAAGAAGATCCATTGAGAAGGAAGAAAAAAATACGAAACAATTTCAAAAATTAGCAAACACTTTAGAATTCAAATTTGAGCGAGAATTTTTTTTTAAAAACCGTACAATATTTTGTGAGCTCTCTCTCTCTCTCTCAGGTAATACAAAATGCGTTAATTTCCCAAGCTAGCTTATGTCGTCAAGCCGAGTTGGTTGAGCGGTAAGATACCAAGTCTAGCGTAATGTTAGGGGGGTTCAATCCCAGCTTGAATCGTCCAGCGTCTCTAGTCACACTGGAGAGTTTTGATCCAACTAAACAGTCTGTCAGTAGACAACAATATATACGCTCCCCTCCCGGGGTGGGGTGAGCACTATGGCATAGGAATTAAGGGTTGCCACTCGCGTAATGCAAATCTCTTCTAACAAATTGAGCTCCCCGGTTTCAATCCCAGCTTGAAGCGTCCTGCGTGTCTATCCACACTGAAGTGTTTTGATCCACCGAAACAGTCTATGGATGACAATCTCTCTCTCTCTCTCTCTCTCTCTCTATATATATATATATATATATATAAATTGCTTTCTTATCGTTTCCAATAACATCTATAATTTTACTCTATCAAATATTAGCACAAGAAAACTTGGTATGAATTGGTTTTATTTTTTAAAAGGATTTGGATCTTTGAAAACGGAAGATCATCTTGCTGAGTTTTCATGTTTTTTTTTTATCAAATATATCTAATGACGTACAAGTGACATTTTTTTTCCGGCAGAAGATTTCTGAGACCAAGATTTCATTCAATCTACACAATATTTTCTTCGTTGATTCTTTCTCCGTTTATTTTATTTTTAATTTTTCTCTTTTTAAAAACGATTTTCTTTCTTTTCACCTCCCATAAAATAAATCTGCGTCTACTCTTTGAACACTTCCCTCTTTTTTTCCAAAAATGTATTTCCATTTCGGGACGTACAAACTAGAAGCTGAGAACTCACAAGTTCAACTTCTGTCTGTTCTTCCATCCTTTCATTTCCAGCTATACATTTCTTCCAGCATCGGACAATATTGAATTGCATGACGTCACAGTACAGAGCACTAATGATCTCGTGTTCAGGCAGCTCTTACCGATAATCGTGCTTAACATAATTGCTTTTGGCTTGCCTAATTCTCACGGGGTTTCTCCAATGTGCCACACAGACATGCTAATGTCAGAACCATGGCCCAAATGCATGCATAGTTCGATTGATCGGGGCCAAGGGAGAAGCTACAAACTATGAGTGGATAGTGAGCTGGGGGAAGTGCGGTTGGTTCGGTGTAAACGCTGTGGTATTTATACCGCTTCATCGGGCGTCTAGTTTGACTTTCCAACTATGATAGTGTGTTTATTCAAGGGTCATGTCAGTAATGAGCATTCTCAATGGTCTTTAAGATGAACCACTAACACCCCCTGCCTTATGTGATGCGAAAACCTTCCTTGGGTGACCTCGAGATTTTAATGAACGGGAAGCTATTTACTTAAGACTTTTCACATTTGGCATTTTGTCAGTACCTGATATGTCTGTGGTGTTGTATCTGGCTCTAGATTAAGCTTTAAGTAAACGACCGGGAAACATTCTGCAGATATAACATGATCCTTAGTTAAAAGCGAAAAATGTTCCAATTTTTTAAGATCATATTTCCGTAATAGACAGATTTTTTTCTGTTAATTATTATGCTACCTATCATGCTTGTAGGAACATGTACATGGCAATTTATATGGTCTAACATTCTGTAAATAATTTTTATCAAAAGCAATGTGTGTTCTATCTGAAATTTTTTCTCACTGAGTCACGTGTCAGCCGAGGTAGACATTCGAAAGCCGAGTTTGCCGAGGCCATAGAATACATTGATTGTATCTCTGCAGAGATGTAAGAAACACCGACGAGTGTCTTGGATATGATACTTAACAATCTGAGGGCGAGGCTTCAGCGTTTGAGTTCTATGGAATGTGGGGTACCCCTTCATATCCATTGCTCTCAGGGGTACTCTGACTAAGAGTGGTGGCTCCTGATAGGGTCCTATCCATGGGTCAAATAGAACTGGTTGACATTTAAACTGTGCCCAAACATGTGAATTATACTTAATTGAATAGTTAAAAATGGAATTATTTGATCAATAAATGACGGATTTTTAATTAATTTGGTTTCTTTTTTTTAATGAAATATCAACCTTTGTTGGCTATTTAATGCCAAAGCTATTCTCCTAGAAGAACAATAACGGTACTATTTAACCTACAGCTTTGAGAATAAGGGGGTTCATACCTTTCCCTAGTGTATTTGTCCGAAAGTGAACGTAATAGCGCGACTGGAGTACGAACTCGCTTACAAAGATTTCGTAGTCCATCGCTTTAGCCATTACATCACGGTGACACATCAAGTTTTTAATTGAATTGTTAGTGATAATACATGTAATCATTTAGCAGAGTGCCAACGAAGAATTAATAATGAATAGAATTATTTTGGTTAAATAGCAGTGCATGTAACTATTTCGTTGTCTACAAACAAATGATTAATGTTGAAAGGACGTAACTACGTTTGATAGCAATCATTGAAACTATTTAACTGTGTAGAAAAAGAAAAATTACTTGCAAACAGTAGGCAAACAAAGGACTGATGTTTAATTGTGACTGCTAAATAGCAATACATGAAGCCATTAAACCCTGTGCGAAAAAAATGTGCTCAGGCTGTTTTAAGAAAATTACCTAAAAAATGTGTTTTCAAATCATGAGTATTTGATATATATATATATATATATATATATATATATATATATATATATATATATATATAAGTGTATGTGTACAGAATTCGGCATTAAATAACTAGCAAAGATAGATATGCCATAAAATTTAAAAAAAAACATATCCTAAATTTCAAATACCGAATATGCAAAATAAGAATCAACATAGAACAATTGTCTTATTAATACCATAAATAAACATACGTACAACTAGTATTATATTTAATCTTCATATTGCTAGTGCTCTGTTATCACCATTTATTAAAATTATCAATGGAGCTTCAGCTAAGATAAATAAAATCTATACGCTCACCACTACCAGTGAGTAAGACGCTACTAACAGATTCAGTACTGAGCAATATAAAATAATCAACAGGGAAATTTAGAAAAACAAAAACAAACGTGAAATGCAAACTAGGGCTTGTACAAAAACAAACGTGAAATGCAAACTAGGGCTTGTCTACGATTACAAATTTATAGTTGACAAGCATATTTTTTATTTCATCTCGAGCAAATGGAATGACTAGTTGGAAGCTAAGATATTTTATTCCAAGGAAGCAAATCATTACCTTAAAATAAATAAAACTATAAAAATACTTCATATAGAACTCAGGTTAAGGACCCAGTTTTTAAGTACGGTTTGGTTAGGTTGGTTGGGGTTTACGGCATGTCAACCTTTTTAGGCTATTTAATGCCAAATCCATTTTTATGGAAATAATCAGTTCTATTTCAAACGATTTAACTTAGCATGACTACACAGTTTAATTGTCAAAAATATTTCTTTTTCAAACTATTCAGTTTATTCAAACAGTTCTAATTCAGCTAATTCAGTTTAGCGTGAGTACAGATTTTGTTTACATAGTAAAATGTCAAAGCAGTTCTATATATAATAATTGAGTTTAGTGTAAATACAGTTTCAATGTTAAAAACGGTTCAATTTCAAGCAATTCAGTTTAGCATAAGCATGCAGTTAAAATGTAAGTACAGTTTAATTGTCAAAATCTTTTCTATTTCAAGCTATTCAGTTTAGTCAAGCAGTTCTAATTCAGCTAATTTAGATTAGTATAAGTACATATTTTTTTTACAGTGTTAAATGTCAAAACAGTTCTATGTTAAACAATTCTTTTTAGTGTAAATACAGTTTCAATGTCAAAAAACAGTTCTATTTGAAATAATTCAGTTTATCATAAGCACGCAGTTTAAATGTAAGTACGGATTAATTTTCCAAAACTTTTCTATTTTAAGCTATTCAGTTTAGTCAAACAATTCAGTTTAGCATAAGTATGCCGTTAGTTCTATTTAACCCATAGACAGGGTCCCATCAGGTGCTGCCATTCCGGGCCAGAGTGGACCTCGGAGCAATGGCAATGAAGGGGTAGTCTGCGTTCCCCAAAGCTCCAGCATTGTTGGAACCTCACTATCAGATTGTTTAGTGTCATATACAGGACACTCATTGGGGGGCGTCTTACTCCTCTGCAGAGAAGCAGTCGGTGTATTCTACAGCTGCAGCCAATTGAGCAACTAGTATTTAAACATTGGAATTAGTTGCTTTTGTTGGTTGTTTAATGGCATAAAAAATTCATGGTTTATTTAATGACAAATCCTTTCACTTAGAAGAATAGTAGTAGTTCTATGTAACCCATAGTTGCGGGGGGGGGAATAAGAGAGTTCATGCCTTTCCCAATGGTATATAACCAAAAGTGAACGTAAAACGGCGACTGGAATTCGAACTCGCTTACTACGATTCCGCAGTCCAGTGTCTTATCCATTACATCACGGCGACACCTGCCTAGCGATTTAAGAGTAATGTAATAATTAATGGGTATAAAAAGAAAAGTGACACAATAATAAAACTTGCAAAATATCAACTTTGCTGGAAGAGATTGAAGAAATTAGGAATAACTTCCTTACAAAAAAGAAGAATAAGAGGTTATCTAATTGAAACTTACAAAATAATTATTAGAATTTTTGATCAAGACATTTTTTCAATATTTCTCTTCGAAGTGGAAGTCTACTGTCAAAACCGAATTAAAAAAGCACAACTACTTATTCGATTTCTTTTACTTTTAGAGTAATATATTTTTTGAAAAAGAAAGCCTTATCAGATTAAAATACAGTAAGAGAACAAAACGTGTTAAAACTAAATTGGGAGATTTAAAAAAAAAAGATCGAAACATCAAATTTAAGAACGCATTTTTGGGAACTATTGGATGAATTACTTAACAGAATTTGACCAGTAAATTGATATAATATTAATAGTGTATATGTTTTGCACAAACAATCTTTTTTAAAGGATGTTGTGAGAAGGGGAGATGCCTAACAAACTAAATATTATAATACAACTAATAATAATAAGTTAGTAAAGTTAGCGACCGTAGTCGAGAGTGACCCGAAGGCTCCTTTTTCGGTAAATATTAAGCTATATTAAGCTCGTTAACCGATCTTGGAGAAAAAACTTTTTACTTCAGATATATTTAAAATTAGCCTTGTGTTGTTACGTGCTTGCATGCAGCGGTTATGTAAATACATTCCCGAAATATATGTTCGTTTCGAAATTTCTAGAATATTATCAAGCCTAATAACATTTGAAAAAGACCAAAATACACAACGGTCCAAGCACAATTAGAACGATTACAAACTGATATGCAATAAAAATTCTTGAGAAAAATCGGTAAAAAGCATTTTATAGCAATAAAGTAAGTCTTTTAATTTTAGAGCTAAAAACATTTTATAGCAATAAAGTAAGTCTTTTAATTTGAAGTCACAGGCAATGATGGTCAGAAGTAAACAGAATAAAATGGTAAAAACAAAGAGGAAGAATGTCATTATATATATATATATATATATATATAGAATTAACTTAAATCGCGAGTCGAAAATCTTCTACTAAAGTTTCACCTTAACGGATCATCAGGAAGTTTACTTTCGAAAGTAAACTTCCTGATGATCCGTTAAGGTGAAACTTTAGTAGAAGATTTTCGACTAGCGATTTAAGTTAATTCTATAATTGGCTCCATTGTATTGTGTTGAGCACTTTAGTAATTATAGCATTGCAGCATTCGCGGAGGGTTTTTTGGTTTTCTTTTGACCACTGACTGCGTACCCCTTGATTTTTTTCAAGGAGTCGGACGAGGTTGGCCTTTTCTTTCTTTTTTACCCAAAAAACTTTTTTCTTTTTCCCCTGGGCGGTGATTCGAGATATTTTTATCTCTTGTTCCTGGCCAGGGTTCTTCTTGTTTTTTTTTCTGGTACCGTGAATACTGGTAGATATTAGATTAGTAAATATATATATATATATATATATATATATATATATATATATATATATATATATATCAACAAAAGTGATGAATTTTATCATTAAAGGTCTCCGGACTATGGTTTTTTCTACAACGTTTCGGCCGATATGTCCTCTGGCCTTCTTCCGGTGTTTGTCGAACTAGAGAACCTTCACGGAACTTTGAACTAGTCCCTTTATAGCGTAACGATTATTGGCGCTTGTTCCCTAAGTTTCTAAGGAGACAGACATCTGGAGGTTTCAGGTTCAATCCTGACTGCAGCCGAGTAACAATACAGGAATACTTAAGATTTGTACCCGGTTATGGCTAACGGAATCAGAACAGGCGAACCCCGTGGATTCAATAAACGGCGTTGTTCCGTGTAGGTTCCTGAGTTAGACAAACACCTGAAGAAAACCGGAGGACATATCGGCCGAAACGTTATGGAAATAACAATAAAGATGAAGACAATGGTCCGAAAACCCTTAATGATAAAAATCATTGAGCTTCGTCTCAGAAATGTAGACAACTAAAAGTGATGATAAAGACATTTATTTTTGGACGATAAGTCGTAGAGGAACCATTCTGTTCCGGTTTGGATGGTCTGTTTTACTATCTTTCAGACAATATGTGTAGTTCTTTTAATAACTAATACGGAAAGACTGGACATATATGGGACTCCGTTTTGAGGTTCTTTCCAAAGGAAAAATCTCGTGTGGTTTCCTGTAGTTGAGTTTATGAGAAAGATAGTTTGAAAAAGTAAACAATAAATATAACATATCTCAGCCATAATAGACATTCACGGTTATATTCTATCTCTTGAGTGTTGGAATGCGTCGACTGTAGAGATTCTATTTCAGCTAATTGCATTTATCTCCTTTGAGGAAAAAGAACACGAATCATTGAGCACTTTGCGTTTCGGCTTTTCTAATCTCCGTTCAAGACTCGGAAAGATGACTGCAAAGGAAAACAGCGGACAACAGTACATAAAAAGCGACCGTAAAAGTTGCACTGTTTAATGTTTCTTCGAGACCGTTTGACAGATCGGGTTTTCTGGGAGCCCCAACGCCTGAATGTCAAAGGCAAGGAAGGACAGGAGTAAACAGGATATAATGGTAGAAAACAAGAAGGGAGAATGTCATGATATATATATATATATATATATATATATAAAAGTAAAGTTTGTGACGGTAGTCAAGGGCGACTCGAGAGTTCCCTTTCCAATTGCTACTACAACAAGGCATAGGGGAGGGCGCTACCCCTTTTCCTTGATTTCTCCACTTTACCCTTGATACGTACTTTATAGTGCTGAGTGTTAAACAAGGAGGCATCAAGTACCATTTTTTATTCTTTGGCATAACTCGACCTGAGATTGAACACCGGTTATTAGCGAACACTCTACCAATTAAGTCATATATATATATATATATAAAATGATAAGACATGTAGGAATATTTATTTTCCTTTTCTTATTATTGTCACTTTTTTTTTCGACCTTACTTTAATATCAAGTGATATTTTTAAGGAAAATGTTCTTTTGGTTTGGTTTCTTTGTTTAATGGCACACCGACCTTTGTAGGTTATTTAATGCCAAATCCATTCTCTTAGAGGAACAGTAGTGGTACTATTTAACCCATAGCTGGGAGGATAAGGGGGTTCATACCTTTCCCAAGGGTATTTGTCCGAAAGTTAACGTAATAGCGTGACTGGCGTACGAACTCGTTTACTACGATTCTGCAGTCCATCGCTTTAACCATTACACCACGAGGACACCCCCTTAATATGTTCTTTTTAGAAAGATTTTTGAATAGTTTTAAAAGAGTTGACATGCTATGAGAGAAGAGAAAAAACTTGATCTGATGATGTAGTATATCTATTTGATGAATAGAATTTGTTTTCTGGTAACCAAATATTGTTATCTGACCTTTATATGATCTCAGCAGTCCTGGACACTTGGCACGAAACTATTTGGGAGACATTTTTTTTGCAGGGATAAGGTGTGTTTCAAATTCGCCACGACTGCTTTCTTCAAGCATTGGTTTATTTTGGTGTTTATATCGTCAACCCAAATCTGTCCATCCTTTTGAAGGTAATATTTGGCTCGACGTTAAAATGGTGGTTATCTTGACGGCAAAGATATTTGAGGTCAGTGTTTAGGGATTCTTTAAATATGAATATTTCTGTGTTTCTCTAATCACTGCGTTACTGCTGATTGCGTTTTTTAATTTGTTTTACGATGATGAAAATTCAATTCCTCTAAAATCCTGACATTTTTTAAAGAAATATTATTCTACAGTTATTAGTTTATAGGAATCCAAAGATTTGATCTGGTGCCTCGTTATATGTTTAAGGTATAATAGTAATTTTGAATTTACTGTTTTTGGCAGTATGTATAGCCCAGTAAATAAATTAATTTGTTTATATATATATATTTTTTCGTTGTTGGTCTAAAGAGAGATTAAGAAGATATTTCAAAATGAATAGGTCCAATAAGAGATTTGTATTTTTTTTTAAATATTAATGTCGCTCTTATATTCATGTATGTTTCCGGCTTGTTGCTTTCGTCAAAGAACATATATGGCAGCTAATGAAACTGGAACTCACTCGTGTAGGTCTAGTAGTAGGATATATTTACACTCACACACACACACACACACATACATATATATATATATATATATATATATATATATATATATATATATATATATATTCATGTATACATATATATAGATATACACATATACTTTTATCATACAACAAGTGACAAACAGAACTGATATCCTGTCCTCATCAGACGCCAACCATGGGTGATACCACAGTTTCGGTGGCTAAGACAGTACGAATTTAAGCTTCACAGAAGAACTTTCATCCAGTTTGTCTTTATATGCTGTCGGGTGCTAAAATCTGTTAGTGGAACTAGGGGGACAGCACCGCCTTAGCCTCCGCAACTGTGGCATCACCCCTTTGTAGACCTATTCATTTATATATATATATATATATGAGCAGTGACAGAACCGTGATTGACTTTGTTTTATGTATGTTAACATGCAGGACTTCTTGATAGAGTGGCATCAAGATAAATTTTGATCGGAAAGTTTAACTGCTGGTAGAAAATACTTTTCTATTTTAAATTTGGAAAGAGGATTATTGAAATCAATAAGCATTAATTCTTATTCTAGATAGTGTGTCGCGAAATTATTTCTTCATATCCTATAAGAAATTTCATATTTAGTCTCCTGAGATCTTTTATCCAGCTTTTGTCAGTCAGATGAAATCGTGGATCCACACCTGGATCTTAGCACAGACACGAGCAACATTGCATAGTTAACGAGGAGGCACCTACCCATGCTATAGGTGTTCCCTCTTTCTGACACCGATTTTTTTCCAACTGGGATACACCACTTGGTATCAGTAACAACGCAGAAATCCCCAGAACGAGGCTTAATAAAACTTCCGACTGCCTTAAGGACTCTAATTCTTGTTTATACTTCTTCACCGTGGCAAGTCACCCTACCACGCAAGACAGTATTTTCTTTCTCCGGGAACGGTTGCCCTTAACATGGCTAGAGAGAGAAGTCTACCCTTATATTTTACCCATTACTATTCAGTAGATTATATCATTTCATGTTGAGCTTATGAGAGCTTAATCATATTTACCAAACCCCTCCGCTCGGGAAGGATATGACACAAGATCAATTTTTAAGCGGAGTTTAACAGGTTTGAATTCAGAGTATTACTTCTCCTAGACTAGTTGCCTCACCAAGGCTGAAGAAACCAGTCTGTCCTACTATTTACCCATAGGTGGAGGGAGAATAATTGGATTCATACCTTTTCTAAGGGTATTAATGCTATGTGAAATGTAATCAGTCTCGTCCAGGATTTTAACTCGTGTCACCGTGTCCAATTCCTTTGACGATAACCATTACACCACGGGCACCTCCTGCTTATGAGAGCTTAATGATATGCAAAGTATTGTTCAGAAGTTGAACTCATAACACCAAAATTATTTTTTTTCGAAGATAAAGATTTTTGGTAATTATTTTTTTATTAAAAAAATAGTTTCATTGATATGCCATCATCATCATCATGTCGTGCCGCTTGCACGGATATCCCTGACACTCTCTCGCCACTTTTCCCTATCGTTCATCGCCCCTGGCAGGTCTTCAGGGCTACATACCGTATCCTCACATAGCTGCTGTATGTATGTTCTAGCTGGTCGTCCTGTTTTTTCTCGGCCATATGTGGGGGTCCATAGGAGTACATCACTTATGAGCTCGTCCCTGCTTCTCCAGCAGTGTCCTGCATGTCTGGTTCGTCTAACTTGGGTAGTTTTCGTGATGGCAGGCAGGTGGCCGTATAGTTGGTGCTTTGTGGGGTGTTGCCGCCAGGACTTGTTCAATATTGCTCGCACCATTCTTGTGTAATTGCCGTCTAGCTTCTTCTCCAGCCGTTTTGTTTGCGTCCAAGTGGTGCTTCCATACAGCAGTATCGACACGACCGCTGCCTGGAAGAAACTGCGTTTCATTTTATCGGTCAGGTTTGATTTCCATATGGTCGATAGCTTATCGATAGCTTTCCATGCCTTCGTTAGCCGAGTGTCGATGTTTTTTTTCGGTTGATGAAACACTGCTTCCTAGGTAAGTGAATTTGTTGCTTGTCGATAGCTTTCCATGCCTTCGTTAGCCGCGTGTCGATGTCTTTTTCAGTTGATGAGACACTGCTTCCCAGGTAGGTGAATTTGAAATTATAAAAAATGAAGTGTAAAGAAATCTTTTTTCTACAATTAATAGTCAGTTGTAATTAAAAGGCGTGAGCCTGTACCTCATTATGTGTAAAATAAAGTTTAATAGTAAAGAGTAGATTAAATATAAGATATCCCGTCTACATTTCTGTGATGTAGAAAAATCGTTTCAACAGAGCGATTCGAAACGCTGTCATCTCAAGTGTTACATTGACGACATTACTTTTATCTACTGACTGTTTTTTATCGGTTGTCATAAACATGAGCAAAGTTCTCAGAAATTTAAAGTAACCCAGTAAACAATTTAGGATAAAGATTTCTTATTCCGATTTCTAGAATTGTGTTATAATAAATTATAGCATTATTTCTTTCGTTTTGCTAATCAGTCATTGAGATGTCATTTCAGATTATATTACTCTGACAAAGTATGTGCGATCTACTGCCTGATAAGGAGATCGAACTCGCGATTACCAGAGAAACTTCAACGCTTAACCGATGCTTCCATATAACAAGCTCTTTTTTGCGGAGAAGATTTTTAAAAAATAATTTCCGAATATTTTTTACGGGAAAAAGTCATGAGGAAAGCCAAAGATTTTGATCACTTTTAAAAACAATTTTGACAAATTAAAAATCCAGAAATCGAATGTATTCCACTTTTTTTTCCTATGCTTTGGAATTTTTCTTTCTCGTCACATTTCTTCCTTCTTATTAATCCCTGTTCTGAACCAGAAAACAAACTATTCTTACAGGTATTCCTTCCGGTTAAAAAGAAACCCCCAAAAGAACAGATTTTAAAATGAGGAAATAAAACCATATTAGAAGTCAAGTATTAGAGGTAGGGTTACAAGTGGTAGCAGCCATTTTTAATTTACATGTGAAGAAACTTACTCGAGAAGAAGTATAATCAGTAAATGAAATAAAAGAAAAATATAAAACGGAAAAAAAGAGAATAATAAAGCGGAGAATGTAGTATTCGTTCGAAATGGTTTCATGGTTTTTTTTTTATATCTTATATAAAAGCGTATCAGGTCAATAACATCAGACAAGTATTTTAAACGCAAATAAAACACCAAGAAATACTGACATACGTAAACGTAGACAATTTTAAGATAGTTTCAAAAGGATTGAAGAAAGTTAAGTTATCATTAGGAAAAATACTTGAGATCTGAAGTGTATCTATTTTTATAAAAATGCTTCTGAATTAATAAAACAAATCGTTAGGCATTTACGACAAGTTATTTTGGAGACCACGAGAGCTTTCAGAGTAAAAAAAAGAAATATAACCTACTTATAATGTCATGAACGTCTACACTAAAATTTAGAAAAAAATGGCGATGTCCTTGTGGCGTAATGGTTAAATCGATGGACTGCGGAATCGTAGAAAGCGAGTTCGTATTCCAGTCACGCTATTATGTTCACTTTCGGGCAAATCCCCTTGGGAAAGGTATGAACCCCTTTATCCTCTCAGCTATAGGTTAAATAGTACCACTACTGTTCTTCTATGAGAATGGCTTTGACGTTAAATAACCTAAAATGGTTGATATGCAAAGAAACCAAAACCTTAGAAAAATATTTCTTATTTCACCATGTTTTTTGACAGTGAAATTTAGAGAGCAATTATATGAGACCCGTTAGAAAATTCGAAGGAGTTTGTTTACATCATATCACAAAAGGAGGAGAAAAATAATGAAGAAATTTATTAAAAACAATTACATGATTATTCATCCATAGCTGGAGGGAGCATACTAGGATTCATACTTTTTCGAAGATTGTAAGTGCTACTTGAAATACAATCAGCCTTATCCAAGATTTGAACTTGTTTCACCTTGCCAATTCCCTCCGACGATAACATATACACTACAGGCTCCTCATTAAGCATAAGTCATTTGCTGGCAGAGAGTTTAAATGTCTGTCATTTCTTTTTGACCCGTAGATATGACTCTATCAGGTGCCACCCCAGAGGGACAGAATGGAAATGGGAACGATGGCGATAAACGGGTACACTGCATTTCCCAAAGCTCCAGTATAACTGGAATATCACTATCAGATTGTTTAGTGTCATATCTAAGATATTCATTGGTGGGGTCTTACCTCTCTCCAGAGATGAAGTCGATGTGCTCCACTACCCCAGCCGACTAG
The DNA here is from genome assembly GCA_963585895.1 of Sepioteuthis lessoniana. Lineage (NCBI taxonomy): Eukaryota > Metazoa > Mollusca > Cephalopoda > Myopsida > Loliginidae > Sepioteuthis > Sepioteuthis lessoniana. Next base: position 20,847,383 of record OY757919.1, read on the forward strand.
AGCCGGCCTCATTGGGAGGGACTTAACCTTCTGCAGATATGCAGTCGATGTACTCTTCAGCACCACCCGACCAGGTCATGTAAAGCATATCATTTAGAGTTATTGAAAGACTTACTTTCAGTCATCGTGTCGCAAATATTGTTGGGAATGTGTCCAGAAAATTCTTAAACACTGATTTATAGTGAAAAATAACTACACCTACCAATTAAGCTGAAAAATCCAGGAGAATAGTGTTTTATACACGAACTATGACGGCAGTCAGGTATAAAAGACGGGGTGCGAAAAATTGATTCTCTCTCTTTACAAAAAATTCAAGAATCAAGACCCTGCTTTCTTCAATCTTGGACCAGGACGTCTGTCCTCAGCACACTCCCTGGCATACTGAACAGGAGGCAACATAATTATACACAGTACTAATGTAAATCTAATCTTATACATGCAATCATCAATATTTAAACAGAAATAACATGGAAATGAAATCTTTTTAAATATATATATATATATATATATATATATATATATATACCAATCCCTCCGCTCGGGCAGGATATGACACAAGGTCAATTTTTAAGCGGAGTTTAACTGGTTTAAATTCAGTGTTTTCCTTCTCCTAGACTAGTTGCCTCACCAAGGCTAAAGAACCCAGTCTGTCCTACTATTTACCTATAGCTGGAGGGAGAATAATTGGATTCATACCTTTCCCAAGGGTATTAGTGCAATGTGAAATGCAATCAGTCTCGTCCAGGATTTGAACTCGTGTCGCCGTGTCCATTTCCTACGACGATAAACATTAACTTTTTAAATATATAAGTCTCTCAGGAACATTTCTTTCTCTTTCAAATTGTAAAGGGCCATTGTCTATACGCATCACAATTCAAATTTTCTTATATGACTTGTCCATTTCCTTTTGTTTTTTCATTTTACTTTGCTCTTGCAATAAAACTTATTTTGAGAGAAAACTGCATTTCTCTGACACTATTAGCCGACGTCCTAATTCTAGGGAAGTCATGATGTGAAGAAAAAAACTGTAATAAATAATCTAAAGATATGATACAATGTTATAACAGTGTTAGAAATGTGTTACTTTGGTTTGGTTTATATACTGTGTTTTAATGGCATATCAAACTTCGTGAAGCCAAAGCTATTCTTTTCGAAGATAAGTACTGATACTATCTGACTAATAGTTGGGTGATAGGATGGTTCATACCTCTACCAGATGAATTAATGCGGAAGAGAATGTAATCGAGCGATTGGAGTTCGAATTCGCTCACTACAATGTGGTGTATACCTCCACATTATTCACTATAGTCAGTGATTTCCTCAGTCTTTTTTTAATGACCAGAATATATTTTAAAACATTGACTTAAAAGATTTGATTGATGCGGTGAATTTCACAGTCTGATGGTTGGTTGTTTTTTTTTGTTTAATGGCATATCAACTCTTTTTAGGTTATTTAATGCCAAAGCCATTCTTCTAGAAGAACGGTGGTGGTACTATTTAACCCATAGCTGGGAGGCTAAGGGGGTTCATACCTTTCGCAAGGGTATTTGCCCGAAAGTGAACGTAATAGCGCGACTGGAGTACGAACTGGCGTACTACGATTCCGCAGTCCATCGCTTTAACCATTACACCATGAGGACACCCTTTTCACAGTCTGAGTTTTATTCATACTTCTCATTATATTAATCTTTCGATAAAAATTCAAATAAACCTGTGATAAGCATTTAGAACAATTGTTTCCCGATTATATATCATCATCGTCATATCTTACACAGATTTCCCTGAAATTCTCTATCCATTCATCTCTATCGTCCATCTCTTCCGGCAGGCCTTCCAGGCTACATCTTGTGTCCGTACAGAGCTCTTGTAGAAAAGTTTTAGCTGGTAACCCAATACTTCCTCGTCCGTGTGAAGAGGTTCATTGGAGAACATCACTTATGATTTCTTCCTTACTTCTCAGACAGTCTCCTCCAAATATTGTTCGTCTAATTTGGATGGCCATCGAGATGGATGGCAAGTGTTCATACAGCTGTTATTTCGCTGGATGTTACCTCCAGGATTTGTTCAATAAAGCTCGTAGCATTCATGTGCAATTTCCGTCAGTCTTTGACTCTATACGCTTAGCCAGGGTCTCTGTGGTGCATCCATTCGATATATATATATATATATATATATATATATATATATATATATGTATGTATGAAAACAAAACACAAAAAATAGTATATGATATCCTCGTGCTTAACTCGAAGCATCATCAGATACGGATAAAGACTTATGTGTGTGTGTGTGTGTGTGTGTGTGTGACTGCGTGTGTGTGTGTTATTCTGCATTCCGCAAGAAATTATTTGATGAGGAGAGGGGATAACTTGTAAAAAATTATATGTGTGTACTCTGGAATATGCATGTATCAAATTTTATTTTTCTATTCCTATTATACCAATTGTTTATAAGAAATACTCTTTCTTATGAATAGAAATTGTGAACTGAACTATTGTTAACTTTTAGCTGTAACCTCGTTTCATATGTTAATAACAACAAATGGAAATAAGATTTACCAATGCAGTTGGAACTAAGTTAAAGTTATATATATATATATATATATATATATATATATATATATATATATATATATACCATGCGCATACATATAAATGCTTAATTTTAACATTATTTTAACTGCATCATATATATATATATATATATATATATATATATATATATGTATAAAATTTTTGGCCGGAATCTTTAACCTTGGTATTGCAAACCCTTGGAGAAGGAAACACTCTGAGATCAAACCAATGAAGTTACGCTTTTAAACACACACACACACACACACACATATATATATATATATATATATATATATATATATATATATATATATCATTATAATCATGTTTTGTTACTTGCATTTATCTCCTTAACACTCTCTGGCCATCTTTCTCTATTATCCATCGCACTCTTCAGCTCGCCCAGGTACACTTTGGTGTTGACTTTCAAGCCGACTTCGAAGATGTGAGGTGGCATGATGTGGCCTTCCTCTCCACCACCTCTAAAGGGTCGTCCGATGCGTTGAGCTGAGCCCTCAAGCGTTGAACCGTCCGGATTTACATTTTGAGGGTGCTGGAAATGGTCCTGTTATTATAACTTGGATCGGTAGAGAGCATGAGTTGTATAGCGGTTCATCTCCGATCTCGCTCGTTGAACATTGTGTCACTTTCAGACATGATAGAAGGCTCCTATCGCTCTTGGGATTTGTACACAACTGGCCAACTAGTAAATGGTCCGCAAAAAAAAAACAAAAAAAAAAGTTTTTCATTAAACAGAAATGGAATCATGTCGTCTTTTCTAGGGCGACAATTTTATCGTTCCACCCTGTATTTGCCAGAAGCGCTATGTCACTAGCGTATTTGCATAAGTATTAGATAAAGAAAGAGAGTATAGAAGAGAGGGATAAATAAAAGTGAAGGAACACAGGAGCAAGATGGATGCAAATGATAAAATCAGTTCACAGGACCAGTCCACAGAACCAGTCCACATGAGCAGCAGAATACACCGAATGTCACTCTAAAAACTCTTACCATCACAACGAGTGTCCTGTATATGACTCATGACTGTATCTGATGTAAGGCTTCCAACCTTGTGCTTTGTGTATTGTAGAGTACCCCTTCATTGACATTACTCCCAAGTCTACTCTCATATGGATTGGTAGTACCTGTTAGAGTGCTAGCATCTAGTCAAATAGTATCTATTTTACAATAATATGTGTGTAAAAATAATCATTGATGCTTATAGAGATTATTTGTGTTTAATAACAATACTTTTAAATAAATGAGTAAATAAAACTATTAATAGCTACAGAGGAATATTTAGACCAATTAAGACCGTTCAAACAACTGATTAATATGATAATTAATTATTAATATCAGATCGCAATACTTGAAACCATTTGACTGCGTGCAAGGAAATAATCTCTTTGTTGTTTTATACGTTACTTACAGACGATTCGTTTAAAAATTATCATAGTTAATATATATGAATAAGCATGATTTGGCATTAAATATCCTACAGGTATTGATATACCATAAAACGTAGCCAACAACAAACTAATCCAGAAACTAATAATTTCTATGAGTAAGTAAAAGTATGTACAATTGGCGACTGTAGTCGAGGGCGACCAGAAGGCTCCCTTTTCAATAGCTACTACACCGAGGTGTAGGGAAGGGCACGAAACCTTTCCCTCGATTGCTCCACTTTACCCTTGATACGTACCTTGTATTGCTGAGTGTTAAGCAAGGAGGTATCAAGTACCATTTTTAAAGTCTTTGGTATGACTCGACCTGGGATTGAACCCAGGTCTCCCGAACCATCTTCCTACTAGGCCAATGAGCCGGTACTAATTTCTATAATTCTAACTTGAATCATTAGTATTTGATAGCAATGGGTGAAAACATTTATTTTCGGCAAATAGATTAATATTCGAATGCAATACTTAACTCCATTTAACTGTGCGCAAAATACGAGCTCTCGTCGGTTTAAAAATGTTACCAAAAATTATTCACTTTAAAACATAAGCATAACCAGAATTTGGCATTAGATTACCATCGAGGGTTGATATACCATTAAACCAAATAAGTAAGTAAAGTTTGCGACCTTAGTCGAGGGGGACCCAAAGGCCCCCTTTTCAATAGCTACTACACCGAGGTGTATGAGAGAATAATTCTCCATTCTCTGGATTGCTGCACTTTACCCTTATAAGGCTGAGTGTTTAGCAAACTGGCATCAAGTAACATTTTTGAGTCTTTGGTATGACTCGACCTGAGATTGAACCCCGGTTTTCTAGACCATTGGCAAACACACTACTCATTAGACCAATGGTTGGTAAGATAAACCAAATAACGTAATCTAAACAAACCAAACTAAGAAAGAAAACAAGAAAAAACAAATACGGAAACCGGAATGGCTTTAACTTGACTACCAAAAACGAAACTACCTTTGAGCCACATTCCCTCGATAAGATTCCATTCTTTTCTGCAGATGCTTCGTCTATACTTTGAATGTCTACAGACTCGGCGGAAAAGAAATTAAGAAAAGTAAAAAAAGAAGAAGAAAAAACAAAAATAAATATAAAATAAAATAAAGCTAGAATAAATGAAATCCATCTGTTCGAATCGCTTTTGTGGAAATGCGAAGACGTGCTTCTGCCTTTGAGGAAAATAGGAACGCGTGAGATATGTACTTCCTTTCTATATACCTCGAGGCCTTTATTTGTTAACACACACACACACACACATTGTATTCTGTCTCTTCTCTCTGCTTTTCTCTCCTTCTCTCTCCCAAGTCCATAGGCATACTAGAATACATGTGTACGTTCGCGTATATATCTTGAAATTGTTACGTGTAAGAAAAGGGCAACAGAGACAGAATCTAAATCAATACATTATCGTAATTTTTTTTCTAGATTTTCTTTCCTAACATTAACATCTAGTATGGCTCCCAAGCTATTTATCATTTAGTAACTATAACACACCATATATATATATATATATATATACGCCATCAGCTATTTCTCGTTGTCTCTGTCTTTGTCTTTCTGTCTTTTTGTCTCTCTCTCTCTCTGACTCTCTCTGTCTCTGTCTACATATATAAACACACACACACACACACACACACACACACACACAAACACACACACACACATATATATATATATATATATATATATATATATATATATATATATCTTTATATGATTCAAGCTCGTTGTAGGACCGAAGAGAGAAAAATATCTTAAAATAAATAGCTCCACGAAGAGAATTGTATTTTTAAAGATGTATTTATTCATTTCGTTCTTACATACATGTATGTTTCCAGCTCGTTACTTTCTTCAGAGGAAATACGTGGTACAAGGCCAAGGGAATGGGGTACGTACTCAATAAGAATTATACTCTCTTGTGCTTGAATAGTTTTCAGTTTTGTGGCGGTTTATATAGAGGTCACTCATCCTTTTATTTTTCTCCGAGTGTGTCTAATATATATATATAGAGAGAGAAAGAGAGAGAAAGGCTTGAATTTGCATGAACGTTAGATTCATTCTACAATATTGAACAATAATCGAAACTTTACTAAAAGAAAATTGTAGTTATCAGCAGAAATGTTTGTCGTATTCGAGAGCCCATTCCTCTTCCGATTGCACAAATATTTTATCAAATACAATCGAGTGAGAAACGTAATTACCGTAGAATCTTCCCAACCTATATTTAAAAAAAATATTATATGGATCAGGTTGATAAATTGACTGCAGATTATCATGTAGGTATATATATATATATATATATATATATGTGTGTGTGTGTGTGTGTGTGTGTGTGTGTGTGCGTGTGCACAAATGTTTTTTAAAAAATCAATCTTTCCAGATGATAATTTTATTATAGCTAACTTATTAGCCAGCGGTAAATGTTTCCGTTTTTACATTAGAATATTATAAGGGCAATTGATATAAAATGTTGGATCTTCTGAATTTTTTTTTAAGCGAGAAAATATGAAAAAGCTTTTAACATACTAATTTTAGATACCTGGCATTTAAAGTAAAGATTGCTCCTTCTCGTTTAAAACACATCCTCTTTGTTTTATTAGCGTTCCTGTCAGTGCTAATACTTCCTGCTGCTCGCTCATATCTATGTAGTAGGAATTTTGATTTTCTGTGTATATTTCCAAGAAGCACTAGATTATCTGCGTAGTCTGCTTCTGTTATCGTTTCTGTGGGATATTCTCTTCTTTTTGCTTTGTTTAATGTAGAGCTGCTTTCTTTTATTTGATCTATCGATTTACGTTTAGACAGAATATAAACAAATATGGTACTGATATATCTCCTCGTAAAACTCTAGCGACAAAGATGAAGTTTGCTGTGTCTCCGTCAGGTGAATGAACCATTGCTTTCGTGTTTCTTTAAAGCGTCATTATAGCTATGGCGATTTCTTTAGAGAGACCATATTATAAGTTATTTTGGTTCCATCTTCCGCTTTCCATTCAAATCCAGTGCCTTCGAAAAATCTTCGAACAATAGTTTTGCCTGGAGGTTTTTGCACGTACGCCTTCAGGGATTCAACAAATAGTCAGGATTTGTGAAGCCGTGAATCGATTTCTCCAAAGACCGTTCTGATTTTTACAAATATTAGTTTTAGTTTCAGTTTCAGTTTCGATAGGATTTATAATAGTATAAACCTTTAAACCTTAACAGTTATAGCAGTTAGAGTCATGCCTCTGTTGTTCCGAGGTCACCTTCCTTGGAAAAAAGGGAAGATGCAGCCTTTGGTACATTCCTCTACCGTATTTTGTTAATAGACAGCGTTGCTTAATAGAAGAAGTATGTGATCAAATTTCCTCGTCTTCCAGACTTTTAGGCGTTTATTGTCAAGTCCTGCTGCTTTTCCGTTTTTTATTTTGTCATTATTGAGTCAAGTTCTTCCTTCGTAGTCTGTCCTAGTTTGATATCCAGTCGGACATTAATAATTTTTGATATAAGTGATTTTATGAGATTTTCCTAGAAGATTCCTGAAATTTTCTTTGTACTTTTGCATATTTCTTTTTCAAGGTACTTTCCTTCTGCTGACATAATTTATTGCCTGCCATGCTAATCATGATTGTCGATCTTTGACCAACTTTCTGATATTATTGATTTGTCCTTGAATGAATTATAGTTCAACTCTTTCATATGTATTTGTGTGTTCCCTCTGGACTTAAGTAAGTTTCAGGGCGTTATCATTTGTTTGTTTTGGAAATGCCCGTGGTGTAATGATTATCGTCGCAGGATATGGACACGGCGACACGAGTTCAAATCCTGGACCTGACTGATTTCATTTCACATAGCACTAATACACTTGGGAAAGGTATGAATCCAATTATCATCTCTCCAGCTATGGGTAAATAGTAGGACAGACTAGGTTATTCAGCCTTGGTGAGGCAACTAGTCAAGGAAAAGGAAAAGGAAAACTCTGAATTCAAACCTGTTAAACTCCGCTTAACAATTGACCTTGTGCCATATCCTGCCCGAGCGGAGGGGTTGGGTAAATAGGATCATTTGTTTGTTTTCTTTTCTTATATATATATATATATATATATATATATGTATTTGTGGTTACCGTGGTTTAATGGAGGTTGAAATTAATATTTGTTGGGAGATATATTAAAGATGAAGATGTGCAAAAGACACTTGATAGGAATAGAAATATTGAATAGTATAAACCTAATCAATTTTTCTATCAGACGACTGAGCTATGTAATATAGAGTAAGCTTTGTAATGCAAAGTAAAGGGCACACAATTGAGCTAAGTAATGCTAAGCAAGGGTCACGTGATTGAGCAATGTAATTCAAAGTAAAAGGCATACTACTGGGCTATGTAATGACAACTAGGGTCATACGGAAAACCCAGATACGATCCAATATACACCAATGCAGAATTAGATAATCTCAAGACGGTGGTGTAACATTTATATATCTATTCCCAGCTGGTTCTTCAAAAACTCCTTCTGCACCGGAATTTTCAAAAGAGGTTCAAAAGAGATTACGAAGGAACAGCGAAAGACAGACCTAATTAAAAAAAAAATTATAAGCAGAGGTAAAAACAAACAAAGAAAAATGAAGCAAAAACTTTAATTGGTTTATAATTCAATGTTTACCAACACACACACACACACACACACACACACACACACACACACAGGTATTTAACAACCCATCCGCACGAGTAAGTCACTATGTATATTTTTAAGTAGAGTGTAACGGGTTTAAATTCAAAGTTTTGTTCTCCTTCACCGTTTCCAAATCAAAAGTTAAAGAAACAAATCTTACCCAACTGTTAAGCAATTACTGAAAGCTGGAATTGCTTGGCTTATCCCTTTTCCAAATAACACAATGTGAAATGCAATCAACCTTGTCCAGGATTTGAAATCATATCATCAAGTTCATTTTATGACGATATCCCCCTATATATATATATATATATATATATATATAAAAGAGAGAGAGAGAGAGAGAGAGAGAGAGAGAGAACTTCTTCAATCCCATGTGTCATATTTCTGATTGATGGACATCTTATGCGAACCCCATGCGAAATCACGCTCTCTTCACAGGTGTCAGAATGATAGGGCGCTTACAATTTAAAACTGTCCCAAAGGCACAGCTTTATTGGTTGTTCGTATAACTTGATAGAAAATGTTGTAATTTCAAAGGGAACGAAAACGGGTGTTTCTCGACCCGATAAGCCGTGTTAATCTCCTCTGGTAATGAATATTCTGAATACGATAAATTATTCCTTTCTATGGAAGAATAATAATGCCATTTGATTGAATATAAGCAGGTAAATATTGGTATATCAAATGAAATACGATCAACGATAGTATGGCATTGTTTAATGTCATATTAACATTTGGAGGTTATTTAATAACAAAACACTCCTTCTAGAATAACTATACTGCTACTATTTAACCCATGGCTGGGGGGATAAGGGGAGACCTTACCTTTCCCATGGGTATTTGTCCAAAAGTGAAGGTAATAACGTCACTGGAGTTCAAACTCGCTTAATTTGATTCCGTTGTCTATCGTTTTAACCATTACACCACGAGGACAACCTGTGATCGTATGGCATTTTCAGTCATACAAAACATTTTACGACGTCTTGACTCGTAATCTCGTTTTAGTTTCAGTCTTAAGTCAATTTTAGCAACAAAGTATAATGTTGGAGTTATTCACTGATGCGTGTGTAGGTAGGTTTGTCAGCGTTTTCTTTCGGTTGACTGTTATTGTAATTGCTTATGTGTGTGTGCGTGTTCTCTATCTCTGTCTCTGTCAACACGAGTCGATTCATTCTTTCAGCAGCCCCCCTCCCAAAAAAAAACTGCTATAAAATAGAGTATGCTGTGTGAGTACCGCCTTCATATCCAAATTTATTTTCGTGCTGAAAATAAATAACAAATTGTCTACTGTTCAAATCAAGTACTGTGGTAAGTTCATCATCATCATCATCATGTCAAGCCGCTTGCACGGATATCCCTGACCCTCTCTCGCCACTTTTCCTTATCGTTCATAGCCTCCAGCAGGTCTTCAGGGCTACATCCCGTATCCTCACATAGCTGCTGTATGTATGTTCTAGCTGGTCGTCCTGCTTTTACTCGGCCATAAGTGGTGGTCCATAGGAATACATCACTTATGAGCTCGTCCCTGCTTCTCCAGCAGTGTCCTGCATGTCTGATTCGTCTAACTTAGATAGTTTTCGTGATGGGAGGCAGGTGGCCGTATAGTTGGTGCCTTGTGGGTTGTTGCCGCCAGGACTTGTTCAATATTACTCGCAACATTCTTGTGTAATTGCCGTCTAGCTTCTTCTCCAGCCGTTTAGTTAGCGTGCAAGTAGTGCATCTGTTTTATTCTTTGTAAAATGCTGCTTGAACCATGGTAAGTTACTGTACACTTACTATTTCAAAAAATATTTCAATATTGTCTGTTCATCTGGATTTTATTTCTAGCCTGCTTTGAAGTTACAACAGAATTTAAATTCTCTTCAAATAGAATTACACCTGGTACTCTCTATTATCAATCTGTTCTCCGAGAAAACTAACAAAATCTGAATTTTCACAAGAACCCAATTCTGATAGTGAAGAAAATTATGACTATGATACTCTTTGTGGAGGTGCTCGTGGTGTAATGGTTACCGTCGCAGGATATGGACACGGCAACACGAGTTCAAATCCTGGACGAGACTGATTGCATTTCACATAGCACTAATACCCTTGGGAAAGGTATGAATCCAATCATTCTCCCTCCAGCTATGGGTAAATAGTAGGACAGACTAGGTTCTTCAGCCTTGGTGAGGCGATTAGTCTAGGAGAAGGAAAACTCTGAATTCAAACCTGTTAAACTCCGCTTAAAAATTGACCATGTGTCATATCCTGCCCGAGCGGAGGGGTTGGTAAATAGGACTATGATACTCTCAAAAGCAAGTTAACTGTACAACATGAAAACTGTCTCTGTCTACACATTTAAACACACACACACACACACACACACACATATATATATATATATATATATATATATATATATATATATATATATATATAGGCTGGGTGATCTGGCATTCGTGCTGGTGAGGTATCGAAATCAATAGCAGATTCGATGCCGAAAAGCTCTTAAGTTCGGCTGGGCAACCTCCGGGTGGGCGAGCTGCAACATTGACAACTTTGCCCCCTATGTAAATCACTAGACCTTGCTGTCTAGTTTAAGCTATAACCCGGCATCTGTGTCTGGATCCAAATTTGAGTCCAAGAAACAGCTAGGCTTATTAAGCCCACATTGCACTAAGTGGGTCAATGAGCGGCACAGACCAGCAGGTTTTGAGCCTCGGCTCGTGCCCGACCTTCCCTTCCCCTAAATCCCCACTGTACTCGGCTTTCGGGTAATTGACCTTGTGTCGAGTCCTGTCTGGTGGGAGGCTGCAACAAATATCATAAATACATAGATAGATTTACATTTATTAATATCAATATTAATAAATACAGAAAATACATCTTTTAAATGAAATAAAACATTTCAAACACATCAGGGTATTTAGTAAATTCTTTAATAAGAATGATTTTAAAACAAGTCCTTCTTGTGGAAAGAACGAGTTGGTGTTTATAATACTAAGTTACTATTTACCAACCCCTCCGCTCGGGCAGGATATGACACAAGGTCAATTTTTAAGCGGAGTTCAACAGGTTTTGAATTCAGAGTTTTCCTTCTCCTTGACTAGTTGCCTCACCAAGGCCGAAGAACCTAGTCCGTCCTACTATTTACCCATAGCTGGAGGGAGAATATGGGGGTTCATACCTTTCCCAAGGGTATTTGCCCGAAAGTGAACGTAATAGCGCGACTGGAGTACGAACTCGCGTACTACGATTCCGCAGTTCATCGCTTTAACCATTACACCACGAGGACACCCCTTATACTACTAAGTTGATCGGAGAATAAGTTGAGAGAGTGTAGAAATGTTATATAATGATATTTTTATTTTTATCGTTTTTCATTAATTATATCTAATCATTCAGTTTGGTTGGGCTTTGAACTAATCAACTGAAAAGTTCAAGTGTGTAGTCAACTGGTGCAGTTTACGCTCGCGTGCAAAGGATATGACAATCGCCATTGTCATAACAAACCCCATATAGGAAATGGGGCTGGAATTGTTCGAAATCTTGAAATTGGGCCATAGTGATAGATGGTATACGCACAAAGCAGAATCTGGACTAGAAATTGAAACGCTTAAAATTCTTTAGGATTGTGAGGTTAAAAACGGTTTTAAGACTAGATCTAGTTTTTATTAACATAAATTAGTCAATTTTTTAAAAATTTACCGTTCCTGCAGATTACAGAGAGAAAATATAAAGAGAAAGGATAAGTACCTAGACCTTGCGTGAGAACAGAAAAAAATGCGTAACATGAAAATGATAGTGATAAAAAAATATTCAGCACTCCTAGAATTGTTACCAAAGACCTGGAAAAAATACTCATTGAACGAGAGATATAAGTAACAACTGTGACCATACCGAACATATCCTTCAGATTGGCTCGAATACTGAGAAGAGTCCTGAAGAAGAGGCGATTTGTTGTTACTTGGGCGCTTGCGAAAAAATACGCGGCAAACTTTTATGTAAAAAAAAATCTGAAAAAAAAAACAAGTGAAATAATAATAAATTGAGTTACGGTTGAGAAAGAATATATCCTATCGGAAGGGAGCGTTGTTAATGGTTATTTAATATGTGTAAAGCTGAACAGAATATTGAGTTTTATTGTAATGGGTAAGAAGTCTGAAAATCATGACAAGAAAAAAATGTTCATTGGAAGGTTTTGATTGGTTGTTAAGCCTACAATAAAAATAAGAGATGAGAGTAAGTAGGTTTACGATTGTAACAATGGCAGCATAAAATTTCAATTAACGAAAAATATTGTTTTTAGATAAGCCCCAAATTAGATAAATTTAGATAAATTCGTTGTACATATTAATTCGGATCTGTCCACAAGATATTGAGCACTTTTTTTTTATCTCTTGTTCATAACTACTAACAAATTTAGATTTTATACATATATATATATATATATATATATATATATATATATATATATATATATATGTGTGTGTGTGTGTGTATGTGTGTGTGTGCACTCGCACGTGTCTATATAAGCACTGAATTGTCTCGTAGGCATATTTTATTAAAGATGACAGATAAGGATATGAATTGATTTTTTTTTTTCATTATCTGCCTTTTCGCGTGATGTCGCAAACAAGAATAAATGCTGTTCATCCACGCATAACGATATCAGAGATGAACAAATAAAAATAACTTTATAAACCTTTATTATTAGTGAATTCGAAAACATTCCTAATAAAAAGAAAGAAAAAAAAAACTAAAAATCTATCATACTGTAACCGAATTCATTCTAACTATAAAGACGATGAATCAGTCATTAAAAATATTTTACATCGATATACATTTTCCAATTAATAACAAAAGATGTTTACATTTCATTATATGCAATAAAAAATTTCCAACAGATATCATTTTCATTGCTAATAACTGTAAACCTAAGAGAATTTCACCATGTAGAACCGCTGTGTGTCAATTCTCTTGCATTTTGGAAGTGTGCATGTTTAACACTGATGATACAGCAATACTGAATATATACATTAAACTCACAATCACTATCCTTTCTCGCTGACTAACTTGCCACTCATCTAATGTTAGCTCCATACCGCCTCATTGTCCTAGTGGGTAGAGTGTTCGCTAATGGTCCAGGAGACCTATGTTTAATCCCAGGTCGCGTCATACTAAAAACTTTTAAAATGGTACTTGATACTTCCTTGCTAAACAGTCAGCAAGGGTAAAGTGGAGAAATCCAGGGAAAGGTGTAGCACCCTCCCCTACACCTCGGAGTATTAGCTATTGAAAAAAAAAACCTTCGGATTGCCCTCGATGACGGTCGCTAATTTAAATTACTTTATTTATTTATTTTTGTGACCCGGTCTAATATAGCCATAATATACTACCCATGAAAAACATGAGAAATCAAAACATAATCGAACGTCTGACACCTACAACATGTCTGGGAGTCATGATTGGCAGGTACTACCTTGATAACCAAGATGGGGACTTGATCTGGATAGAGTGTTTGCCAATGGTCCGGGAAACCTGGGTTCAATCCCAGGTCGCATCAGACTTTTAAAATGGTACTTCATACATCTTTGCTTAACACTCAGCAATATAAGGTACGTATCAATGGTAAAGTGGAGTAATCCAAGGTAAAGAGTAACGCCCACTCCTACAACTCGGAGTGGTAAGTATTGAAAAGGGAGCCTTCTGGTCAACATCGACTAAGGTCACCAAATTTACTACTTTTTTTTTTTTACTTATATGACCAAAACAATCCTAAAATACTAAAAAATTAGTAGAGAACACGACAGTCCTATATCGCACAAAGGAAAAAAAAAAGACCTCAACTAATAAACGCCAATAGACACACCACTCCTAATAAAGTTTATTTTGAATTTAGTGACAACAATACTTACATACATCTATCACGGATAAATATTTCCACAGCCTCAGCAATTAATAGTCACGTGATCATTATCTGAAAACTTGCGCGTTATATCACCTGCAGGCGATGAACGTTCTGATTCAAAATATTCAGTGATAACATAAAATATCTCATAATTAATGACGAGGCCCCACCCACACACTCGAAAATTATCAACTGAAGTTAAAAGTACACGTACTCAAGCGATGTAATCAAAGATTTAGGACAATTGAAAATCACCATTCAGTTTCTTTTACAATATCTCAATGACAAATAAAATCAGGTTTATAAAAAAAACTCGACTGCTAAGAATTTTCTCTCGTTATGTATATATATACATGTATATATATATATATATATATATATATATATATAGGTATGAATCGGTCTATTTATCGGTACTTGTGCGTGCGTGCACACACACACACACACACACACACACACACACACACACACATATATATATATATATATATATGAAAAAATTACCAAATGCAAAATCTTAATCTTCAGTTATTAGTATGAAATATATATATATATATATATATATATATATATATATATATATATATATATATATAAAATTACCAAATGCAAAATCTTAATCTTTCTACCAAAGTTAATAGTGTGAAATAAACTTCCCCATTTGAAGATTGCGAACAGTATTCCATTTTTTCTATTGAAAGAAAACGTATCCAAACCGTATTATCTATCTCTCTATCTATCTATCTATCTATCTATTTCAGTCTTTTCCCATCTATCTATCAATCACATATTAACCTAAGAGGCAATCCATTCACAAGCCTTCATGAATGGAACTACTTTAGAAAATACAAACACATACACACACCCACGTGCGAACACATTCACACATCCTGGTAATCTATATATAGTACAGAAATATCAGTGTGTATCTGGATTCATTTGCTCATACACACAATATAAAACTTATAAATGTTCACATCTACAACAGAAAAGCCTTACATATTGACACGGACAACACACTACGAATACTAAGTCGTATACCTAAGAACTTGTGCAGCCTTTTATATATATGGGACTTTATTTAGTTTCTCATAAAGCGGAATGCATGTTAGGTGACAGTGACCGGTTAAGAAGTTATTGAGATGATTAGCATTTTAGAACTAATAATAACAAATGCTTGATTAAAAAAAAAAGTTGCAATATGAGCGACGATATAAAAATGTGGAAAAATTAGGTTTATATGTCTAAAAACTAACATGACGCAATGTAAGACTTTTTGGTAGGAAGGTGCTCTTGAGTGAAATTATCTGAAGGTTACAGGTTCAATCCCAAAAATAGATACGAATAACAAGGAATACTTACTATAATTTAACACTTGTACCCGGTCACGGTTAACTGAATAGGAACAGTCTACCCCTGTGGTTCAAGGAAAGGGTTCAGTTCGAGATTCAGTGTGCATTCCTGGGCTCGACATGAAACACCTGAGGAAGGCCATGGGACATATTGGTTGAAATGTTATGGTTATAACAATATGGATAAGGTCAATATTCTAAGTAATAATGATTAGTTTCATTTTTATTGTATTCGAGAGTGTATTTTATTGTTATATAGACAGAGGAAGTGGGAGATTGTAGAAATGGTATCGGTCCATCGCTTATGTAAAGAACTTGAGATACTTGGCAGATGAAATACTTCCTGTAAGTTAATTGTTTGTTCATGTAATTTTGAGACAATAAAACGTCTCAAAGGAAAGGGCCGTTTAATTTGTCATCAATCTTGCTATTTCTTCATATTTTCTAATAGAGAATAGAAACTGATGTCTTTTTTGCTGCCACTGTCAACGTGGATTTGTGGATTAAAGAAAGTGAATTTATAGTTTGTGTAATGCAAAAAAAAAAAAAAAAAAAACGAGAGGAGTATCTCTTCCCGTTTAGCAAAGCACCGAAATGATCTTTTATCAGATCTGGAACCACAGTTTTTTAAACACTGTCTTACACCTACAGCAAAGTGAATCAAGTATACACAACGTTGTTTACATACAACTGAGTTTCGGATATGTTCAGTGTCAAATCCAGGACACTCGTTGGGGAAGTCTTACACTACTGGGCCAAGATAATGAGGCTTTATCTCGGGAACAGAGTACTGTGAATGTTAATATCTTACAAGTTCGTGAATAACTATTCTTTTTGTACACGTCTCACACACGCACCGATCAAACGCGCGCACACACACACACGGCCAATTGGCATAATCATTTGAGGTTTCAATCGGAGGTCCCTCAAAGCTGCCAGATTCATGCAAAAAACTCCAAAAACTCCGGAAGATTGCATACGTCCAAATTATATTACTGTTCATTTATTATAAGTCTAGTTTCTGTAGAACTATCACTCTTTTCCACCTAAATTAACTTTCGTTCTTCACCTGGGTAGCTAAAATAAGGTGATAGTAAGAATTGTAACGAAATGCATGAGACTTACACTCCATATATATGAATGCAGAAGAACACGGAATTATCTATAGATGTATCAACAGATGTACATTCAATTTGAATCACTATATTTTATCATTGAAAAGATATCACTGAGAGCTTAATAATTTTAATAAGCAGATTAGACAGATATACAGGGAGGAATATATACGTATATATTAGTTGCCCGACCGTTGTCAAGGGAAACCTGAAGGCTCCATTCTCAATAGCTACTACAACGAGGTGTGGGCGAGGGCGCTACAATTTTACCTGGATTGTTCCACTTACCCTTCATACGTGCCTTATAATGAGGAGAGTTAAGCAAGGGGACATTAAGTACCATTTTGGAGTCATTGTGGTGTAATGGTTAAAGCGATGAACTGCGGAATCGTAGTTCGCGAGTTCGTACTCCAGTCGCGCTATTACGTTCACTTTCGGGCAAATACCCTTGGGAAAGGTATGAACCCCCATATTCTCCCTCCAGCTATGGGTAAATAGTAGGACGGACTAGGTTCTTCGGCCTTGGTGAGGCAACTAGTCTAGGAGAAGGAAAATTCTGAATTCAAACCTGTTAAACTCCGCTTAAAAATTGACCTTGTGTCATATCCTGCCCGAGCGGAGGGGTTGGTAAATAGTACCATTTTGGAGTCATCGGTATGACTCGACCTGTGATTGATTATGCGCGTGTGTGTGCGTATATTTGTGTGTGTGTGTGTGTGTGTGTGTATGTGTGTGTGCGTGCGCGCGTGTGTGTGTGTGTGTGTGTGTGTGTGTGATGGTGAGACTCCAGTAATGTCGGAGCTTAGGGCAATGTGGAGTAATCCTTCATTGCTATTTCCCCAGGTTCACTCTGGCCCAGAGTGGGAGCACCAGAGAGCGACCTAACTCTCGGTCAAATAGAAATAAACTGAGTAATTATGCTCAACGGAATTGCTTGAAATAGAACTGATTTGAATTTTAAACTGCATACTTATGCAAAACTGAATTGTTTGAGAAATAATTATTTTGACATTTACGTGGTGCATTCAATAAGCTTCCATACATTTTCGTACATGCATTTAAAATTGTTGTAGACTCTTAAAAATTCAGTATGTTATTTCTATACATCTTATGAGATGACTAACCAATTCTTATGGTTTCAGGTTCAAATGAACAGCTACAGTAGCAATTGGAATACACCCTACTAAAGCCTGATTGTCACAGCTGGTGATTTTCAAAAATGCAATCTGGACTTTAGAAGAATGATATGCTATAAAATTCTGTTTAAAAACTTGGAAAACACACCACAGGAACGTATGGAATGCTTCAGACTGCTTTTGGAGCATCTTGCATGAATCAAGCATCAATTTTTTGAGTTGCATAAGAGATTCGAGGAAGCCAGGGAGTCTGTGAGAGATGATGAGAGGTGTGGAAGGAGTAAGGAAGTCAGAACAGCAGAGTTGATTGGCCAAAGGGTTAGGTTTAAGGTTAGGGTTATTATGTTGAAGTTTTAAGGGAGTTCAGAAAGAGATTCCGTTGGAAGAGGCCAACACTCTTCAATGACAATGTACCAGTCCACAACTCCATTCTTGTCACAGACTTTTTGAGCAAGATGGGCATCAAGACAGTTCCTTACCGTCCCTATAGTCCTGACCTTTCTCCCTGTGAGTTTTGGTTAATCCCTAAGCTCAGAGGCTGTCGTTATGAGACAATTGAGGAGATGAAAGAGGCTGTGATGGAGGTCATTGATACGCTCACACAAGAGGACTTCCATGGAGCCTTCCAGATATTGTTGGAACTGTACAACAAGTTCATTGCAGCCGGAGGAGATTACTTCGAAGGGGACTAGAGTTTCATGTGTGCACCATCGATAAATGTTCTCATACGAAAAAAGTCTGGAAACTTATTTACTAATCCTCGTAACTGTGTGAAAACAAAAAAAGTGTACTTATGCTGAACTGAATTGTTTGAATTAGAACTATTTATAAGTTAAAAATCGATTTGACGTTAAATAATTTACAGTGGTTGATATGCCATAAATCCAAACCAAACCAAACTCATAGTCTATAATATTAATGTAGATTTTAATTGTTAATATGTCAAAATATTTTAAAACATTGAATAGAGAACCAGTCTACTTCTCTTGCAAATATATATAAAAAGTAATTTTGACAACCTTAGTTGAGGGTGTCCCGAAGATTCACTTTTCAATAGCTACCACACCGAGGTGTAGGGGAGGTCGCTTTTCCTTTCCCTGGATTGCTCCACTCTGCCCTAGATCCCTACCTTATAATTCTAAGTGTTAAGCAAGGCAGCATCAAGTACAATTTTTAATAGCATGTTAAACCATTTGGGGTAATTTCATGCCAAATGACGCGGGGATCATATTCATTTTATGCTCATATTTTCATTTTTCTCTAGTCTTACTTTAGATTTTTTTTCTATGAAAGATATGTCCTGGTAAGTTTGGCTAAAAAATTCTGCTCCATCGAACCTACACTTATTGCATCATTTTGGTGATAATAATCCTTGGCCATCGGTCCAAATATACCGCCGTTTTGTTTTTAAACAAAAACAAAACCCATTCTGTGAACTAATTAATTTCCGGATATCTTCATAAACGCTAAAATGTGTCTGTATTCCCGATACACTCAACACACTTCCTTCACCAAACCTGACAGATTTCACAGTCGAAATTTAAATGATGTTATCTTTGTTAACAACTGATTTGGCGCCAAGAAAATTGACTCTCAATGGACCAAATGAACAGACTAGATTCTTTCTTCACTAATGGCACAACATTTAACCTCGTCGCGTTGTATGATAAATAAGTCACTCTGATTTATTGACAAGATAATAGTTTTCTAGTAAATATTACACACTAAATGGATCAATGGATATCTGACTCTAATTTTGGAAGTCAATGAACAGCACTACAAAATATGTCCTTCTCCCCACACAAAAAATAAAATAAAATAAAATAAAATAACAAACAACCAATGAAATTTTTAAAAAAAGTATAAACTATATCGAAAAAATAAAACTAATATAAGGCTGGATAAGGAAAATCTTCTTGTCTAAACAAAACAGTCTGGGATTCCTCAAGCGAAAGGTTATTTTTTACAAGATGCACTCAGAGAATCCTTTGTGGGGTCCTATGCTCAGTCATCCAGTCTATGACGCTTAGAATTCACCTGCAGACCCTAAAATTTGGTTTTCCTGGGTATCTGTAAACCCAAACTATCCGCCATAAACAGGGTGTGACACAAGGTCATTTTTTACGGAGAACCACTGGCTTTGATTCAATGTTCTCTTTCTATCAACTGGCAGTCTGATAAAGGCTAAAAATCCAAGTCTGCTATATTATTTACCCATAGCTAGGGAGAAGAGATGGATACACGTATTTCCATTTTATATATTAGAAGGAATTGATGGCTGTCTCGTCCAGGATTTGAATTCGGTCACCGATTCAATTTCCTAAGATGTTAACCGTTACTCAAAGAACACGACCTCAAGTGTGTCATCGGGTTGACACTAAACTGTATCTAGGGAGATGTTACAAGTCTTCAGCACTCAGGACTGTGATCCTATCTCTTTGTCATTACTTCAACAGGATACGGAAGTAAAATATGGAATAATTTTTTAAAGTTCTTTTTGGTCTGATTAGTCCAATTTAAAAAAAAAAAATTACAACCGATAAATCTAAATTTTTCTGATTATCTCAATTATTCAATCCCTTTTCTTTAAAAATTAGAATTCACCCTAATATGAATGAGCACGAAAAAAAAAAAAAAGAAGAAAAAATCTATGATTTGCTTAACGCCGAAACTAAGCGGAACTTTCTTTGTGTAACCTATACAAAGCTAAAAAGTTTTTACAGATACAGACTTTTTCACGGAAAAGTAGGAGTGGAGAATTGAACAAAAAACGAAACGAATACTTTTTAACTGCTCTCGCTAAGGCTATTAAAAAAGAACTCAACAAGGTCAATAAGAATGTACTCTAATGAAAGTTCACCAGAAAACTGAAGACAGCAATTAAATTAGATTCAAACCCAGATCTTAACCCTCCCCCTTTTATTTACGCTAAACAAAAGAAATGTAATTTCCCATAAAATATTGGTTCGTTTAAGACTGTTATTAAGGAGGAATGTCTGAAGAATCTATTTTGGGGGCGTGTTAAAAAAATAAGTGAAAAGAAAGCGGATGTCATATTGAGTAAATTTACTGTTTTGTGTTTCTTTTCTTATTTTCTTTTTTTGTTTTTTTTAACTAAATATTAATCCTGTTTTATGATAGAATCGTTTATTAAGAATGTTCTAGTATATGTTATATTTAGACATTCTTAATTTTGCTTCCGCACCTTGTTGGTGCTCTTGGGTCCGGAGAGGTTGCCTCAGCGAGCGTCCAATCTATAGGTCAAATAGATCTTTATAAAAAATTTTAAAATTGGACCGGTATACTTGACATAACTGTGCACAAATTTCTATTTGAAATAATCAAATGTATACTTCTGTACAAATATATACTTCTTGACGGTTTCAAGATGGCAAAAAAAGAAGCAGAAGATACCTTACAGAAACTATTACAGACGTGGACTACGCCAATGACATAGTGTCTGGCAAATACACCCTGCTACATAGTCTGGATGGAGCAGTAGGCGGTATAAGCCTCTATGTCAACGCAGACAAGAAAAATACACGTGCTTTAATCAAAGAGCTGACATCTCCACACTAAAGAATGGTCCTTTGAAACTAGTGGAAAAGTTCAACTACCTCGGACGCAGCGTCTCATCAACTAAGAATGAAATCAACACGCGACTAGCAAAGGCATGGATAGCTAACGGTAGTCTATCGGTCATATGGAAATCAGACCTGACTGATAAAATAAAACGCATTTTTTCCTATCAGCGGTCGTTCGATACTGCTATATGGATGCCCCATATGAACGCAAATAAAATGTATGAAAAAAAAAGCATGAAGGCAATTACAACAGAATTCTATGAACTGTATTGAACAAGTCGTGGAAGCAGCACCCCCCAAAACAGCAGCCGTATTGACACCAAGCGCCCATCACGAAAACTATCTAAGTTAGACGAACCTTACATACGGGACACTGCAGGAGAAGTAAGGACAAACGCATAAGCGATGTACTCCAGTGAATCTCTTCACATGGACGAGCAAAGGTAGAACGACTAGCTAGAAACAATATACAGCACCTCTGTGCTGATACAGGATATAGCCTGGAAGATTTCCCGGAAGCGATGGACGATGGAGACAGGCGGTGAGAGGGTGTCAGAGAGATCCGTACTCGCAGTGTGACATCATGATGATGATGATAACAAATAATTAGAATTATGAGCTATTGAAATATTTATTTCTTAAAATACGTCAAACTATAAAACTGTGTGCAGATTATTAGTATTTGAAATGAAAACTTGAAAGTATATAACTTTTATATAAATACTCACTCATTGGTCCAGTGGGTAGAGTCTTCGCCAATGATCCGGCAGACCTGGGTTCAATCCCAGGTCGCATCATACCAAAGACTTTAAAAATGGTACTTCATACCTCCTTGCTTAACAGTTAGCAATATAAGGTACGTATCGAGGGTAAAGTGGAGCAATCCAGGGAAAGGAGTAGCGACATCCCTACACCTCGGTATAGTAGCTATTGCTACGGTCGACAACTTTATATAGCTTTTATGAAAGGTATAATTATCATCAAATTGGAATAGTAACTTTAAACCATATGTTTTCTTTAAAAACAAAAGACTGAATTCGATAAAAATTGACCCGCAATTGTTCACAGCCCAGTAACCTGTGGCTGTAAAATATACCTACCCCATCCGTACAGAAGGGTAATGCCCGTCAACTAGTGTCCTGGCTAAGACACAATGCAATCTGATTGTAAGACACAAGTCCTGGAGCTTTGAGAAATATGGCGTACCCTTTCACTGCATTTCATCCTTGGTAGGGTCCTATCTATGGGTCAAATAGAACAGTTTGATATTTAAACTGTGTGCAAACAAATGGTTTATATGAATTTGAATTGTTAGAAATAGAACTTTTTGAACATTTAACTTTGTGTAAACAAATGACTGTTTACTTCAATTGTTAGTGATACATGGCAATACTTAGAACAATCTAACTGTGTGCAAATAAATGAGAGATGTGGAATAGAATTATTAATGTTAAATAGCAATATTTGAAACTCTTGAACTGTGTTCTTAAATCGAAATATTGGTATAATATAACAAGGCATGTAACCACTTCACAGCGTGCGAACAAATGATTAATATTGAATAGAAGGTGCCCGCGGTGTAATGGTTATCGTCGTAGGAAATGAACACGGTGGCACGAGTTCAATTCCTGGCCGAGATTAATAGCATTTTACATTGCACTAATAAACTTAGAAAAGGTATGAATCATATTATTCTCCCTCCAGCTATGATTAAAATAGTAGGGCAGACTATGTTCTTCAGCCTTGGTGAGGCAACTAGTCTAGGAGAGGAAAACTCTGAATTCAAACCTGTTAAACTTTGCTTAAAAATTGACCGTGTGTCATATCCTGTCCGAGCGGAGGGGTTGGTAAATATGATTAATATTGAATAGAAGGGGCATAATGGTTGGAGTGTTCGCCAATGGCCCTGGAGACCTGGGTTCAATCTCCAGGTCAAGTCATACCAAAGACTCTAAAAATGGTACTTGACGCTACCTTGCTTAACACTCAGCATTATAAGGTAAGAATCAAGGGTAAAGTGGAGCAATCCAGGGAAAGGAGTAGCTCCCTCCCCTACACCTTGGTTTAGAAGCTATCGAAAAGGGAGCCTTCTGGTCACCCTCGATTACGGTCGCCAACAACTATATAGCAGTACTTGAGGCCATTTAGCTATGTGTAGGCAAATGCTTGATAGTAAATAGAAATATTTAAAACCATAAAACTGTGTGCAAAAAAAAAATATTGTGTCTAGGCTCGTATAAAAATGTTATCTATAAAACATATTTACAAATTAAATATATTTAATATATATGCATAAACAGGTTTGGGCATTAAATAACCTACATGGTTGATATGCCATAAGCCCTAGCCAAATCAAATCATATATATTTAATATATATGTATAAAGATGATTTGGCATAAAATAACCTAGAATGATTGATATGCCAAAAAACTTAACCAAACCAAATCATATATATTTAATACATATGTATAAAGAGGATCTGGCATTGAATCATCTACTATGGTTGATATGTCATTAAACTTAACCAAACCAAATCATATATATTTAATATATATAGATAAAGAGGATTTGGCTATAAATAACTTACTATGGTTGATATGCCATAAAACGTAACCAAACCAAATCATATACATTTAATATATATGTATAAAGAGGAGTTGGAATTAAATAACCTACAATGAAATAAGTAAGGTAGACACACTTGTAAAATAAGATATATTTTATTCAAGAGATATTTATTCCAGAGTATTAAACACTGTACTATATTCATGGTATACAGTTTGGTTTGGCGACTAATGTAAATAAACATATATTTTATAGAGACATAGTCTAAGATGAGCCCCGCTCTAAATCGTTCTCATACCAGTCCCTCTCGTGGGGTTGTTTTCGCCATTCTACAACACATACAAATCTTTTTCGTAGTGATCCAATGTTGTCTCTTATGACCTCCTGAACTGGATGCGGTTTTTTATGAGCCATAATATTGTCTTTGTGTCATGGCAAGTGTTTCTCTTCATGGTGTTTCTCTAACTAATATTCTGGCTCGCGGTGACTATTTTCTCTACAAATAAGATACGCCGGGTTGTATTGAGTTACATAGTACTTGCAAAAAAGTCGACCATTGAACTGATTTCTGTCCTAAAGAACTAATCTTTTTAAATATGTATTTTGGATGCTAATCTTGATTCCTAATATGCCACTTCCTGCAAATAATGGCAAACCTAATTAAAGGAATATTCAATGAGAGCCACACAATCATTGCTCTTTTCTCCGAAGTTAATCATAGTGATTTTGAGGAGAGAAATTTTTTTAACCTCCATTCATTTTGTTGTGGATAATGATATATACCATCAGTTGTACGATGCAAAAGCGTGAGTCGGTGGAAAAAAAAATTCCGTGAAGAAAATATTTCCATAATCTCAATGAATATGTAGGACTATTTAGTTGGAGAAATATATATATATATATATATATATATATATATATATATATATATATATATATATATATACATTAGAATGTGTCATAAAAGAAATTGCATTCCTCTTGATAGTGAAAGTGTTTTCCGATTGTATCGGTACATTTCTAACTCAAAAACGTGCAAACACGGTGCGTGACAGGCGACCCCATGCGTATTATCGTAAATATCAAATTACACACAACTCTATGCATATACCTGTTCTAAAAAGGCTAGTCATGTTTTAACAATTCGTTGGCGTCAAGAACATTCAATTTGAATTAATTTTCATTCAAAAAAGATTTTATTCGGACAATTTCCATAACATTTGATTTTTTGGTAATGTCAAACTTGGCGTATGGTGTTCCTCTTCGTTCAGTTACTGAGGCCATGGATATAAGTGGAAATGGATGATGGACTCGATATACAGGATAGATAAGTGCCCCTTTCATTGATCTTATTAGAACCAACTATTTTTCTGATCTGTTTTAATTTTTATTAGAACCAACTATTTTTCTGAGCTGTTTTAATTTTTTGTACTCTTCTTGCTTTTGCCCCAAGCCACAAAAGAGGCCGAATAAAAAAGATCTAGCTTCTTTTGTGGGGGTTCTTAGGACTCTGATTTCGATTTATTTGAGGAGTGCGCCTAATAAATTTTAGAGATGACCTATGTGTCAAATGGATTCTGTTCGTTTCGGTAAGCCTAGATGCCAGAAAATCATATCTGTATTTTACTGGTCATGGTTTAAACATGTTTGTTAATTCGTCTCTTTTACACCTGCTAGGTTTTTTCTATAATATATTTATTCACATCACGTGACCACTGGCTTATACTGTTGCGCAATATTTTTTATAATTTCATTATTATATATATTTATAGTTATTAATTGATTCAGGCATTTTAATGTGCCCAAAATCCATCAACAACGTCACATTTGTTCAAATTTGGAAGTTATATCAAAATAGGATTATCTGAAAGAGATTCTTAGAGGCTTCTCTGGAAGTTATATCCTTATAAGCTTTTCTGAAAGTTCTGTTCTTATAAGCATCGCTAGAGGTTATATTCTCATAGACTTCTCTGGAAATTATTATCTTATAAGCTTCTCTGGAAGTTGTATTCTTATAGGCTTCGCTAGAAATTATATACTTATGGGCTAATTTGGATGTTATATTCTTATAAGGTTATCTGGAAGTTATAAGCTTAGATGCATGTCAAGCATGCCAAGCAGAAAATTGTCGGCTTCTGTAGAAGTTATATTCGTATATGCATCTGTGGAAGTTATATCCTTTTCTAGAAGTTATATTTTCATAAGCTTCTTTTTTTTTAGTGCAAGCGATGTATTCCGCTGGAAAAATGATGAACACTTTTCAGAAGATACTGACCATATTTAGAAGCCCAAGTACGTACGCTTTTTATTTATTTATTTATTTATTTTTAAACTAACTTAGATAAAACGTTCTAAGCGTAAGATTTATCATCCTAGAAAAGTGAATCGGTGACTCAGGTTAAAATAAGAGATGATGCAGATCGTGTTTCACTTCATGCTAAGACCCTTAAGGAAGGCACAAAATAATCTGTTCTCCCTCCATCTATGTGGAAATTGACAGCTTTGCTAAGGTAACCAATCTAGGAGAAAAAAACCTGAATTCTAGGCAATTGTTCTCTGCTAAAAAAATCGACCTTGAATCACATTCTGCTTGTTTTGAAGGCAGCTGGGTAAATGCAGACTTCAGTGAAACCAATGTACCATTGAATGAAACAGAACACCATAGCTGTCTTACTGGAACGACAGGGCGTTGTATATTGACACCGGCCAAGCTTTCAAAATAAGAAATGCACCGGTGTAAATAACAGGTGCATCCGGTCGAAGAATATCAAAATATAACCTTGACCGTAGACGGGTTGAATGTGTGCGATTTGTGACGCCCACAAAAAGAAGGTGGACGTCGAACTATTATATAACTTGGTGCACAGGAAGTTCAATCAGTTGGGGATCAGATCTGTTGGAGAGAAGATGCTGGAATGAGGAACATGTCCCGGAGAGGCTGGGCCCACAGGCCCCCGGTTGAGCAGCCCAGGTGAACGGGAAAGAAACGCTGTTATGTCCATAAGAGTGGGGGTCAATATGTGGCAGTTCTATTCGGTCTCCAACTCCCTCTCATAGTAAAACCTTTAGTAACCCTTTCGAGCCCTTTCAAATAATTAGGGTCTTATGTACGGTTTAAATTGTACAATTGGATAATTTACTCTAATCTAAACCATTCAAATGTGTGGAAACAATTGATAAATGATTAATTGAATTATTATTTTAAGATAGCAATACTTGAAACCCATTATCTGTGTCTAAATAAATAACATCTTGTTTGGTTATCCAATGATAAGCACTAACCAGCAGAGCAGGCATCTCGGCTCGTGTGTGATTTTCCTTTCCCCAAGCTCTCCACTATAAAAAAGATATTGTGTCAAATCCTGCTAGGTAGAAGGCATGGAAAAATATAGTTCTGATTAGGTTAAAAAGATATACCAACAAATTATTCATTTTAAAATCATATATATATATATGTATATATATAGGTCATGGTTATATTTCGATGGCTGTGTATTTGTTCTAATCATAGAAGCCACCCTAATAGATGAGCAGCTGCAGTCCCCTCTCGAACTATTTGATCCTGGGCGTTGTTCCATGACATTCATATGCCCAGAACTTGGTTAGACATGGCGTTGACCCGTCATTGGTCTGTCCACCTTTACATTCACCTTGCTGCTTCCCACGGCTTTCGAGGAAAAATTCATTCTCGCTTCCCGTCTCTATTAAGTTAGTGAAATTCAACAACTGCTTTTTAAAAAAAAAATCACCATAGAGTCCCTATTTATGGTTCATTGCATCTTTAGAGGTATTCTATTTTTACACTAAGTTAGGTTTTCAAATTCTGAATAATTCCAAATGTATTATAATCTTTTACCTTCTTTTTCATGGTTCAACTGCAACTTGCATTTAAAACGCAGATTATATACGGCAGCGCTTTTACAAAAAAATAAAATCTTTCATGCATATGGACGGAAAAAGGCAAGACGACCAGCTAAACCCTATATTCAATAGCTCTGTGCTGATACAGGATTTATTCCGGGGAGCTATGAATGATAGAGACGGCTGGCGAGAGAGGGTGAAGGAGACCTATGCTGGCAGCGCGACATGATTATATATATATATATATATATATATATATATATGCATGGAAGTAAAAGTATCTCGACAGTATAGCTCTGTGCTGATACAGAATTTATATATATATTAATATATATGCATGGAAGTAAAAGTATCTCGACAGTATAGCTATGTGCTGATACAGGATTTATATATACATATATATATATATACATATATATGCATGGAAGTAAAAGTACATATGCATGGAAGTAAAAGTACATATATATATATATACATATATATGCATGGAAGTAAAAGTATCTCGACAGTATAGCTCTGTGCTGATACAGGATTTATATATATATTTATATATATGCATGGAAGTAAAAGTATCTCGACAGTATAGCTCTGTGCTGATACAGGATTTATTCCGGGGAGCTATGAATGATAGAGACGGCTGGCGAGAGAGGGTCAAGGAGACCTATGCTGGCAGCGCGACATGATTATATATATATATATATATATATATATATATGCATGGAAGTAAAAGTATCTCGTCAGTATAGCTCTGTGCTGATACAGGATTTATATATATATTTATATATATGCATGGAAGTAAAAGTATCTCGACAGTATAGCTATGTGCTGATACAGGATTTATATATACATATATATATATATATATATACATATATATGCATGGAAGTAAAAGTACATATGCATGGAAGTAAAAGTACATATATATATATATATATATATATATATATATATATGCATGGAAGTAAAAGTATCTCGACAGTATAGCTCTGTGCTGATACAGGATTTATATATATATTTATATATATGCATGGAAGTAAAAGTATCTCGACAGTATAGCTCTGTGCTGATACAGGATTTATTCCGGGGAGCTATGAATGATAGAGACGGCTGGCGAGAGAGGGTCAAGGAGACCTATGCTGGCAGCGCGACATGATTATATATATATATATATATATATATATATACATATATATGCATGGAAGTAAAAGTATCTCGTCAGTATAGCTCTGTGCTGATACAGGATTTATATATATATTTATATATATGCATGGAAGTAAAAGTATCTCGACAGTATAGCTATGTGCTGATACAGGATTTATATATACATATATATATATATATATATATATATACATATATATGCATGGAAGTAAAAGTACATATGCATGGAAGTAAAAGTACATATATATATATATATATATATATATATATATATATATATATATATATATGCATGGAAGTAAAAGTATCTCGACAGTATAGCTCTGTGCTGATACAGGATTTATATATATATTTATATATATGCATGGAAGTAAAAGTATCTCGACAGTATAGCTCTGTGCTGATACAGGATTTATTCCGGGGAGCTATGGCGAGAGAGGGTCAAGGAGACCTATGCTGGCAGCGCGACATGATTATATATATATATATATATATATATGCATGGAAGTAAAAGTGTCTCGACAGTATAGCTCTGCGCTGATACAGGATTTATTCCGGGGAGCTATGAATGATAGAGACGGCTGGCGAGAGAGGGTGAAGGAGACCTATGCTGGCAGCGCGACATGATTATATATATATATATATATATATATATATATATATGCATGGAAGTAAAAGTATCTCGACAGTATGGAGAAAAATTAACAGAGTAGTCAAAAAGTGATGAATTTGTTAGGCAGAAGCTATAACGCTCCGGTATTATAATACGATCATCAGGACTTAAAAAAGTGACTTCAAGTGAGGAAATAAAGAGAGAAGTTTAATAGATATTTGATAGAAATACTTTATACCATACTAATGTGTGCTATTTTTTATGTATTAACAATTATTACTTGAAGTAATAATTTTTACACGAGATTATAAAATATATATATTATAAAATACATATAATAATATTATAAAATATATATAAAATATATATTATAAAATATATATATATATAAAATATATATATTATAAAATATATCTTTAAAATTTATCACTGTAATTAGTGTTAAATAGAAATAGTCACTTTAAACCATATAATTGCGTATAATTTAGTATTTATGGGACACAGAAATGTTTTCTGGGCGGTGGTTAATTGTTCTTTGGAAATTTTAAGGTTTGTATCTGAGTCCTTCTTTCTTATTCCCATTCTTCTGTTTGTTTATTTACACTTTGAAGGAATTAAGGACGGAAAATAAAATAAAAAATAACAGGGATACGTTTAAACTCCAGTTTTATTTTAGGGGTTTACAACTATGTTGTGGTTGTTAATATTTTCTAAACCATTAGAAATAACTTTGCTAACCGAATGTACATAAGTAAAGTTGGTTATCTTATTCGAGGGTAACCTGAAGGCTCTCTTTTCAGAAACTACGACGCTGAGATGTAGAAGAGGGCGCTACTACTTTCCCTTGATTGCTCCACTTTACCCTTAATCCTTACCTTATAATGCTGAGTTAAGAATCATTTTTTGAATCTTTGGTATGACTCGACTTGGGATAGAACCTCGGTCTCCCGGACAACTGGCGAACACTCTATTCATTAGGCAAACGTTGAAACGTACAGGCAATTTAAACAACGCAAATTATTTTCAAAGAAACAGTTTTAGAGCCAGGCTTTATTTTTACTCCTTCAATGATCTGTAGGGAAATTATAAACAGTCATCATTATCATCATCATCATCATCCTGTTGTGCCGCTAGCACGGATATCCCTGACCCTCTCTCGCCACTTCGCCCTATCGTTCATTGCCTCTGGAAGGTCTTCAGGGCTACATCCCGTATCCTCACATAGCTGCTGTATGTATGTTCGAGCTGGTCGTCCTGATTTTTCCTGGACATGTGTGGGGATCCAAAGGAGTACATCACTTATGAGCTCGTCCCTGCTTCTCCAGCAGTGTCCTGCATGTCTGGTTCGTCTTGGATAGTTTTCGTGAAATGCAAACAAACAATACAAATAGCGACATTTAACATTAGAACCTTAAATAGAATAGGTCAACTACCAGAGCTGACTGCATCGGCCGTATAACATAAGATTATAAACTGTAGTTCTCATCAAAATTCGGACAACAGTACTTATTATATCAGTATTACTGGGTATTGTGGGTAGAGTGTTCGCCAATGGTCCGGGAGACCTGGGTTCAATCCCAGGTTGTGTCATACTAAAGAATTTTAAAATGGTACTTGATACATCCTTGCTTAACACTCAGCAATATAAGGTACGTATCAAGGGTAAATTGGAGCAATCCAGGGAAAGGAGTAGCGCCCTCCTCTACACTTCGATGTAGAAGCTATCTGGTCGCCCTCGACTAATGTCACCAACTTTCTTTTTTTATATCAGTATTGTTCAATTGGGAAAATAGGGACAAAATAGAAAGCTAGTGTCATGCTGAGTATTCCTCTTATAATGACCTTAACCAACAGGTTCGCTGCCATTATGAAGTCTTTTTCAGAGTTCTAAAGAATCAGCCAATGATCAGATGACAGAAAGCGAAGAGAAACATATGGAGTATTTTAATAATTTGCAGAGTTTCAACTTGGCAATCAAAAAGAGACCTTCTTATTTTGATAATTTGCATTTAGAGTGGGTGCATTTTGTTTTGTATTATGAAGAATATCATCGAATCATTTTTTGGCAAACTGTAAGTTTGACCGACCGCTACGTGTCTCTGTGTTCAGAGGGTATGTTTAACTGAGTCTCCAACTCGCAGATTACACAACACGCTACCGAGTCCTCTGGTCTTAGCAAGTACTTGAGTCCCTTCTAGCAGCCGAGAGAAAAAAATGCATTAGTTCAGTCGAGGTGTGTCGAGGTAACAGAGAATGAGTTTCTCTTGGGCGCCAGGAATCCCTTCTTATTTTTAGGTATGCACGAGTTTGCTTTTTTTCCAAGGCCTCCTGGGAAAGTGTTACTTTTGCATTTATACAATTTTTTAAGTTATTGTCATTTTTATTTATTTAATCCCAACATTTTTGATAGAAATATTGAAACTATACATTTCTTTGCAAATTAAAAGTTTTTGATATGGATACGAGGTATCTTATAACCGTGTGCAGAAATGATTATAGATAAATGATGGGCGTACAACATGACAATAATTAATTGAATGAGTAGAATATAGCATTAAGTCACCCATAAGGAGTTGATATGTCGTTAAACATATAAACCAAACCTAAATAATTCAAAAGCGCTTTTTGAATATAGCTTACGATAGAACCTACATTTCTGTGGTTTAGATAAGTGAAATTATTGAAACTACTTACAAACTTGATTTAAATTTTTGTAAACACAACATTTATTGTAATTCTAAAATAAATTCAGTCCGTGAAGGGTTAAGTTCTTTTTTCTTCTTTTCCTTTCCTGGATTAAATTCTTGAACGTATTTCCATTAAAAAAAGAAGCTCTTTTCCTTAAGGCTGATGTTTCGCCGAATTAGAATTATTCCATGCTGAAACTAACAAAACATCAAGAAGCTTAATCCTTTTTTGTACTGCATCTCGATAATATGGACCAATAGAATATTTGAATAAGTTTCTTCTATTATGTAAATTTTTAGATAAGACTACCTGTAAGAGTAAAAAGTGATTGATTGGTAATCGGTACGTTTAATTAAGGAAAATTGATTAATGGTCGAAAGTTTAAAGACGCCGGACAAGAGAAAACCAAATGGCGTCAGTGTTAACTGGCGGAGAGATAGAACCGCGACTCAGTGGCTGCATTAGTATGATTTGTCAAAACGTTAATCTTGAAGAGAGAAACACTCAACCGAATGTGGAACTGGAACAAAACCAATTAAGATGGAAGAAAAACTCTGTTGTTGTTTTTTAAATGATCGACAGAGCTGAAAAAGGCACAAGTTTTTTTTGGTTTTGTTCTTTTTTTGGTTTTTCCTTATTTTATTTTATTTTTTTTTTTTGCTTTATCAAAGATTACCAGACTATTTATTTATGGGCGAAATAATAGAAGATTATTCTTGTCTTTTAGGGTAAAAAGTTCAAACACATCGTCTACTTATTTCTTTGTTTTCTTTTATTCTTTCTTCTTTCTTTCCGTCAGTCCGTATGTCAGTCACTATTTTAAGCAAATGTAGGCATGTATACGCACACACTCACTGTTGCTTACGTTAACACAGATTTTATCTAATACAGGAGAAGAAATATCAATGTACATTAATTATAAGAAGAGTTTGTGTATAGATGGTCGAATGATTTGGTGTAAAGATATTGAATGTGTGATGCATATATTAGGAGACAATAAATGACTGTCCCTCTTAAAGATTGGGCTTATCCTTTAGGCAACAGATGGGATGTCACTTGTCAATCCCAGGAATCCATTCTCGTCCATTTTGCCTCAAGTCCTTGACACATATCCTGTCGGGCTGTGAATAGAAAATTCTACATAGCTAGGACTTTTTTACTGTCCATCAAACACAGGTTAGCCTCTTTCATATACTGCTTGTCCATTGAAAAATATACGCGAATTTTATCAGAAGCAATACATTTGGGCATTATTTCTAAAATACTTGGCAGCATATAATGGATTTATTAAATGTTGTTACATGTGTAAATGAGTTGATTTTGTCTTTCCTTCTGCTTATGTAGTGTTAGTATATCGCGGATATACGAATGCCAATATTGGTCATCAGTGTGACGGTGAGGAACTAAATATCTTTCGAACAACCAATCAACGTAATACATATGTTTAGACCCAGAAGGATATATGAAAAAAATAGAATTATCGTAGTGAAAAGAAGTTGGTTGACTGGGTTTTATGGCATATCAACCATTGTAGGTTATTAAATGCCAAATCCATTTTATACATATAGACAGTTCTATTTCAAACACCTCAATTTCGCAAAAGCATCCAGTTTAGATATAAAACAGTTCTATTTCAAACAATTCAGTATAGCTTCAGTACACATTTTAGTTCTGTTTGACCCATAGATAGGACCCTATCAAGTGCTACCGCTCCGGGCCAGAGTTAACCTGACAGTGATGACAATAAAGGGGTACCCAGCATTCCCCAAAGTTCCGGATTGACTGAAGTCTCACCATCAGATTGTTTAGTGTCACATCCAGGACACTGATTGGTGGAGTTTACCCTGTGCAGAGATACAAATTATGAAGCCGCAGATGACGAGACAAAGTGAAAAGAAGGCTTTAAAGGATATAACATATTTAACAGTTAAAAATGACTGACTGGAAGCCATGCTGATGCAAGACGTAATTAATTTCCAAACGTACGTCGTAAGATAACTAACCCTATTTAATCAAACAGAATTAACTCGATTTAGAAATATTTCGTTTAAGTTTAGCGGTAATATACATTGCATATGTCAATTAAAACAAAGAGTAAAAAGTGTCTTTCGTGGTGTAATGGTTATCGTCGTAGGAAATGGACACAGTGACATGAGTTCAAATCCTGGACGAGACTGATTGCATTTCACATAGCACTAATACCCTTGCGAAAAGTATGAATCCAATTATTATCCCTCCAGCAATGGGTAAATAGTAGGACAGACTCGGTTCTTCAGCCTTTGTGAGGGAACTAGTCTAGGAGAAGGAAAACTCTGAATACAAACCTGTTACACTCCGCCTAAAAATTAACCTTGTGTCATATCCTGCCCGAGCGGAGGGGTTGGGTAAATATGAAAAAGTGTCTCATTTGATATTAACGCCTTACATTCTAAAAAAATATCCAGGAAATTTCGTGAATTTTCTCAGTGCAATATTAACTATGCATAGACTGGCTCTGGTCTTCGGATGAATATCATGCTTGAATCTCCAGAAGTTAAGGAAAAGATGTGGACCACTAGACTCTCCATAAAAGTGATCAGTTTATAATGTTGAATACTCGTGTCGAACAATCTATTCTTGTTTGTATTGTGAAAGTGTGATGACAGAGTACCACAGATTATCCAAACACTCGGCATATTTAATTTTCAGTTTTTCATTCAAAGAGAGTTGCTAAAGAGTAATAAGATCTACCAGAAACTAAGAGAGAAAAGAGATGTACTTATACCTTTTGCAAAGATATTAGTATGCAGTGAAACATTGTTTCGTTCAAGATTAATCGCAGTAAAGGCGGTAATTTCTTATGACAATAGTCATAATAATTCGAGCGCCATTTTATATTATTCTTTTTTGATTAAGTACCTAAAATCTAAAAAAAAGTCAAGTTGAAGTGTTCCTCCACCCCATGTAAGATGTGCAGAGAGCTTATCAGACTATATATATATATATATATTTTCTGGTAAACTTTATGCACATTTTGTATGAGGTAGATGAACGCTTAAGCTTGTATATATATATATATATATATATATATATATATATATATATATATATATATATAATTATATAAGTTTTGCATAGCAAGATTGACGAAAAAGCATTTAAACTAAGGACCAATAAAAAAAAATGGGGGATCGTGTAACAATCTTTATAATCAGCTTCGGCATTATTTGTTTCAAAAGCAATTCAGTCTTTGGTTTATCTTTATGAATTGTATTGGAAAACAATCTTTCTTAAATGCTTAAGAAAGATTGTTTTCCAATTATATGCGGTAAAATATATCTTCACAATCGCTTTAAACGAGTAAACGCTCAATAATATGTCGCAATATCAATGTTTTTACCGCTTATTTATTGATACGGTTCACAATCATTCAAACTTATCTAGGAAATCTTTTTGACTAAATGGTTAAACTCTAAAAGTTACTCTCAATCGGCATCACAGTGAACCTGAGAGTTACCACAACGATGGAATGATGTCACTTCACGTATTCTTTACTGCGCTAGGACTTTAAGTATTTAATGATTAATCTCAACGCCCTTGTTTAAAAAATTATTGCTTCCCAAAATCACCTCTCGGATTCGGGAGTATTTTTGTATATCTTATTTTTTCAGACACATGAAACAGCTGAACAAGGCAAGGTAAATAATTATTTCAGTTTTTTATATTGTTCTGTTTGCTGGCTTTGAGTTCAGGGTGTGATATCTGTTAGGTTCTGATCAATGAGTCAAATAAAACATTTCGAAACGATCAGAATGGTACAATAATTTCAAATTTTTTGCAAGTAGTAGTAATATTGTTCAAATGTGTACGGAGTTCTCATTACATATGAATAATTGGTAAATTCCATTAATTCTTATTACTTCGCTGTAATGTCGCTGGATTGTGTTTGAATGCAGATAAAATCCAAAACTTTGAAAGTTAATTTGCAAGGCATCTCGTCTTTTCTGGCAATTAGTATTGACAAAATAAAATCTCTGTGCCCTAAACATTTTCTTTCATTTGGCGTAGGAAAGTGCTAAAATCTGCTGAGTAAATATTAACAATATTACGATGAAAAGAAAAAAAAAAAAAAAAAAAAAAAAAAACTTCTTTACTCAAACGAACGACATTATAATATTAAAATAGTGTATGGTTTGGTTTGGTTTTTTGGGTTTTATGGCATATCAACCTTTGTAAGTTATTTAACGCCAAATCCATTTTTATGTAAATAAGCTATTCTATTTAAAACAATTCAGTTTAGCATAAGTACACAGTTTAATTGTCAAAAATGTTTCTATTTCAAGTATTTAAGCAGTTATATGTAACAATTCAGTTAAATGTAAATACCGTTTTCATGTCGAAAAACTG
Organism: Sepioteuthis lessoniana; assembly: GCA_963585895.1. Taxonomy (NCBI): domain Eukaryota; kingdom Metazoa; phylum Mollusca; class Cephalopoda; order Myopsida; family Loliginidae; genus Sepioteuthis; species Sepioteuthis lessoniana. Next base: position 20,884,435 of record OY757919.1, read on the forward strand.
TTCAATTTTTAAAAATTCAGTTAAGCATAAGCACGCAGTTTAAATGTAAGTACTTTTTAATTGTCAAAAACATTTCTATTTCAAACTATTCAGTTTCTTCAAACAAATCAGTTTAGCGTAAGTATGCTGTTAGTTGTATTTAACCCATAGATAGGGCTATATCAAGTGCTACCAATCCGGGCCAGAGTGAACCTGGGAGCGATGGAAATGAAGGGGTACTCCGCATTCCCCAATGCTCCAGCACAGCTGGAACCCCACCATCAGATTGTTTAGTGTTATATCCAGGACACTCGTTAGGGGGGGGGGTATTACCACTTGCAGAGGTGCAGTCAGTGTATTCTACAGCGCCAGCCGACAGGGCAATACACAGAGTTAAATGTCAAACAGTTTTATTTCGGATAATTCAATTCAGCATCAGTACATAGTTTAGATGTCAAAACAGTTCTATTTTGAGCAACTCAGTTCAGCACTAGTATGCAGTTCCAATGCCAACAGTTCAATTTTAACAATTCAGTTTAGCATGAATACGCAGTTTAAATGCAAAAATCAGTATAGTGAAGGAAGCACGGATTAGTTCTATTTAACCCATAGATAGGACCCATATCAGGTGCTACCAATCCGGGACAGAGTAGACCTGGGAGCGATGGCAATGAAGGGGTACTCCGCATTCCCCAAAGCTCCAGCATTGGTGGAACCTCAACATTAGATTGTTTAGTGTCATCCAGGACACTCGTTGGTGGTGGTGGTGAGGGATCTTACCCCTCTGCAGAGAAGCAGTCGGTGTATTCTACAGCCCCAGCCAACTGGGCAATAAAAAAAGTGTATGTTTTACTTAAAAACTGAAAACATAATAAATTTTATTAACACACTATCAGATGAGTATCATGAAATAGCTTGGTTTCGTTTCGTTTTATGGCACTTCAACATACAAACAGATCTTTTTCAAATAATTCAATTTAGCATAAGTACGCAATTTAAATGTCAAAACACTTCAATTTTACACAATTCCGTTTAGCATGGATACACTGTTTCAACGTCAAAACATTTTTTATGACTTCAAAACTACCGCAATACAATCAAAATCGATGAATTATCGTGAATAAACAATGTAGTCTAGACGTTGATGTAGCCTCCAGTGTTTAGTTGGGAGATAATGAAGTTTTACATAACTTTGATAATTATTCATAATATTTTACACATATTATATGCACAGGTGTTGAAAATAGAAAACAATGTTGAGTGAAAATATTGTCTCTCTGAGTCTGGTTTCAATATGATAATAATTTTATGAGAGTTATTGATATTTCTATGCTTATTTTTATTTTATTGTATTAAATCAATAATTAATGCTTATTTTTTAATCAAATCAATGTTATCTTTTTATAGAGTCAGACCAATCTGGAAATATATCGATCATGTATAAAGAGTTTACATCTCAATAGCTTTTTTATTATTTTTCAGGCTTTGCTTCATCTGTCATATAGATTACTTACAATACTTGCTGTTAACCAGTAGCTAATCTTCAAATCAGGTTCAATGCTACCTAAATTTGAGAGCCTGACGAGATTTGGCCTTTCCCTTGAGAAATAGCCTTAACTCATATCTATGATTTTATCTTTTAAAACAAAGATGAGATTCCTTTATTGAGTTAAAAAAAGAATATTTCTAATTTTATCACATAATGAGGAGTTGATATGTTACATATCATATTGTTACCCTTTATCACCCGGTATTTATTTCAAACTTCAACTGAGTTTTAAGTTGATTTCTCTTAAACTTGACAGGGATTTAAATCCAATTTGAAAGAAAGCAAATTTCAAATTGAGACTGGAATATTAGAATTGCCCATTGTAATATTGTCAAGTGTTTTAAGGCTATAGTCACTTCATTCTGAAGACATGTAGGTCGAAAAAAAAACACATTTATTTCCAGATCTTATAATTTTTCATTTGAACTGATCTCAATAAGGAAGACGTAGAGTGGACATGCTCAATCAACAGATGTAAGTTGACACTCATTTATAAGTCGTATACACGCATCCAATAGTAAATAGCTGCAATCATGATTCTTGATCTGTCATCTGTCGACACATCCACCATCCAGATTGCCATATTTGGTTAGAGCATTATTACACAATATACAGTGTGATATAATCAGAGGAAGCTGAGAAACGTTCGATCCTTCTTGACACATGTAAAAAATAGTGTATCTTAAACAAAGTTGAAACCAATAAATGATTTCTGTTAGTTAGGAATACATGAAACCAAAGAACACTGTGGAAATATCTCTATTTGGTTTGGAATACTTGATAGGAAATTATTATGTGAAAACAAATAATTGTTGTTCTCAAAAAAGGGATAACTTTAAAAAATCAAATGTTCATGGAAAACATACTTTTGATTTTAATAAAACATTTTTAATGAATCAGATTTCTGCATAAAATAAACCAAAAGATTTCATATCCAGTTAAACAAATAAACAAAAAACCCAAAAAACAAACAAACAAACTGCAACATGTCCCTGAAGTAATATCGCTGTCTAGTTTTCTTTCGGAAAATACCCTTGGAAAACATGAAATTTCTTTTCCCCTTTGCTATTGGTTAAATAGTACCGATGAAGGTTTATATACCATTAAACAAAAGAAACCAAACCGAACTATTTGTGGTCTGCTCTTAGAAGAATTTTTTCTGAATTTATTACGTTATTTAAGCAGTTTTGAACTGTGAGCTTAGTCCCCAGTGATGCTTGAATTGGCACTCAAACTAAAATGAACCACGGAATCTTTTGTTTTTCTTCCACAAATTGCAACGTGAATTTCTGCAAGCTTCACACGTAATGGCCCTATTACTAAAAGAATCGAATAAAGGTACAAGCGAACACGTTTCATAAGGGGGTATGTAACGATAAAAAATCATGTCAGTTTTTTTGTGAATGCTCTTCTTTTAAAATCTCTGTCTCTCTCTATGTCTTTGTTTCTGTCTGTCTCATATATATATATATATATATATATATATATATATATATATAGTGCTTTGATTTTAAATACAAAGTGAAAATGAGAAAGATATTTCTATTCATGATTTATTGAAATGTTTCCTCTTCGGTAAATTCACATCATAATTTTAGCGTTTGACCGGCGGGATATATGTGAAAAGTGTTTTGTTTTGTTTCTTTTTTGTTTTACTTTCTTTGCTGACTGATTTGTGTATGAGACTATATTAAGACGGAAATCTTCACCAACGGTATCAGCAGAATAATTTTCTGGGGCTGAATTTATACAGCTTGCCACAGTTCAACGTGGGCCGACGCAAGAAAAAAACTGGCTAATTAAAAGTTCTTTCCATTCAAATGCTTATTGTGAAGAAAAAAATCCTTTTCTTTGAGAGCATTTGCGTCAGCACTTTAAAAAATGTTTGTGTGCGCATGCGTTCGTGCGTCCATACACGTGTTAAGTTAAAATTCACTTTCATATAATCATTTTTCAGGTCAGATTCTCTTTTCCTCTTTTTTTTTTTTTTTTTTTTTTGCCTTGGAGACACAGTTATCGACTTTTCTTTATTGAATGGGCGATAAACTTTAATTAATGAGGCACTCAATTCAAACCTTAATTTCCCTTAATTAAAGCCTCAATGGTTGTTGGAAGAAAATAAGTGCAATTACAAATATCCCAAAACGCATTTACGATATGAGATTGAAATCTAAAAACCAAAAAAAAGAAAAAAAAAGGACAACGATATTTATATTACATTATGTTATATTATTTTTTAAATATACGCTCCGAAACAATGAAATTGCTGATAAAAATCTCTCTCTCTCTCTCTCTCTCTCTCTCTCTCTTTCATTCTCACTCTTTCCCTCTCTCATTCTTTCTTTCTTTCTTTCGATTGTATGATAATGTGGATTTCAAATCTCAATCCCTAGTTGCAGTGTGTAGGTAGGGATTTTGTATTTGTGCAATATGAAACATACGATTTCAGTTGTTGTCGTAGCTTGAAATGGAGAATATCGTGCGTTTGCGATTAAATGTTTTTTTTTTTTTAATTAGTGACACTTTTGGTGCAACGCAAGCAATTATTTTGGGAAAAGACCACTCCGCTTGAGCATACTTTCATGAAAGTTCATGTCTTTAAACGCAGGATGCAGAGAGCGGACGAAGGAAAATATTTTACTCTTCATGACGGCATTACAAGAAGAAATAATTAGGCAACAGCAGTCGGGTTAAGTATTACATTGCTCGTTAAATGTTGTTGGTTGGTTGGCTTGGTTTTATGGCATATCAACCTTTGTAGGTTATTTAACTCCAAATTCATTTTTATACAAATAATCAGTTCTTTTTCAAACAATTCAATTTGTCCTCAGTACTCAGTTTAATTGTGAAAAATATTTCTATTTCAAGTTCTTAAGTTTAGTCAAGCAGTTCTATTTCGAATAATTCCCTTTAGCGTAACTACAGTTTCAATGTCAAAAACAATTCTATTTCGAGCAATTCAGTTTAGCATGAGTACGCAGTTTAAATGTCAAAACAGTTCAGTTTAGCATAAATACGCAGTTTAAATGAAAAACAGTAAACTGTCAAAACTACAGTTAAGTTCAATTTGACCCATAGATAGGACCCTATCAGGTGTTACCACTCCGGGTCAGTGAGGACCTCGTGGCGATGGCAATGAAGGGGTACTCTTCATTCCCCAAAGCTCCAGCAAAACAGGAAGCTCACCATCTGATTGTTTAGTGTCATATCATTGACCCTTGTTGGGGGAGTGTCTTACCCCTCTGCAGAGATACAGTCGGTGTATTCTGCAGTCCCAGCCGACTGGATAATGCTCGTTAGAGCAAGTATTCTAACCACATGGATTTTTAAAACAACTTGATGATAGTAACAGAACAAAATGCAAATGGTTTTGGGTTATCAAATCTACACAAACTTAAACATCCAAAATCTTAGACATACGTCTGTTTGTCTGTTTGTCCAATGCTGAAGTTTGTCTAGCTGTGCTATTGTATTTGTTGCCATTTATAAAAGAACTCTCACGTGTCGATGTCTGTCTCGGTTGATGAGACAAAGGCATGGTCAGCTATCAAAAAGCAATCTGTCATATGGAAGTTACACCTGACTGATGAAATGAAACGCAGGTTCTTCCAAACAGCAGTAGTATCGATACTGCTATATGGATGCATCACGTGGACGCTAACGAAACGGATGGAGAAAAGTCTTGACAGCAACTACACAAGTATACTGCGAGCAATATTGAAGAAGTCCCGGAGGCAACACCCCACAAAGCAGCAGCTATACGGCCACCTACCACCCATCACGAAAACTATCAAAGTTAGACGAACCGGACATGCAGGGCACTGCTGGAGAAGCAGGGACGAGCTCATAAGTGATGTACTCCTATGAACCCCTTCCCATACCTGAGAAGAGGCAGGGCGTCCAGCTCGCATCTACATATAGTAGCTCTGTGAGAACACGGGGTGTAGCCCTGAAGACCTGCCGGAACCGATGAACGATAGGGAGGAGTGGCGAAAGAACGTCAAGGATATTCATCCTGATGGCACGATGATGATGATGATGATGATTATAAAAGAACTCACTACTTTTGGACATGAATTTTGTGACATTTTTATCTTTAATTTATTTGCTCTCTTTCTTATCATTGTTGTGTTTTACTTTAATTATTAATTCAATTTTGCATTTGTGAACATTAATTTCCCTGTCCACTTCAAAAATTCCCAAAACTGAACATGAATTTAACTGTTGATTTTCCCTTTAGGGAATCCATTGGAATAAGATGCGCGTCGGAAAATCAATAAATAAATGCCTTGCGATTTTATATCAGCATACACTTACTGATGTGCAATATTTTGTGTATTATTTTTTGGACTGTTGTCCTCATCTATATTGTTGTTAATTGTAACATAACGTGTCGGCTGCTGTATCCTCCAGCCTTCTTCAGGAGTCCCTTGTTTATCTGGCTATGGAAATGATTCAACCTGGGAAATCATTTTTTAAGTTTGACTGAAGTCAAACAAGGCGTCCAAGAAGTATTAAGATGTTAATCAAATAATGACGTCATTGTTTTTCACGTCTGTCAATCCAAGAAGCATCACAAGAAGTTAAACAAGAGACGCCTGTAGAAGGCCGGAGGATACAGCGGCCGAAACATTGTGTCACAACTAGCAACAATAAAGATGGGAA
>OY757919.1:20895627-20910815 GCA_963585895.1 Sepioteuthis lessoniana
ATCATCTTAAAACGCAGTAGATATTTTAAAAATCAACCCATCTAATCATTGGTATCGAATAAGTCTAGGTAAAAATGTAACATAGCCATACATGAATAGTGAAATGTACATAGAATGTTCATAACATATATATGTACGAAACTTTTTATTACCTTTGAGTTTAAAGGTTCTTCGACATAAGGAGAGAGAGGCACAATCTTTCTATTCTGGCTTTTCCATCTGCCCTCACAACACGTGTGCACCCGTAGCGCATAATATTCGTCTGACCTCAGCGAGCCCCGAAAGTCGACCCTTCTCGTTCGGTGTCTAGTTCTCAACTCAACTAACTGACTTTTTCAAATCTCCCAAAATCCTCCGCGTGCTTCCGATGCATGACGTCATTCACATCCCCCTATCTGAGATTTTTATTTTGACATCTCTGAATGACACGGCCACCCCGCTCGCGCACATGAACACCTGCGTTCATGTTGCACATTGCTAACCCATGCACTGAGCGGAAAGGTTCTCAGCCTAACTAAACCCAAAGGCATAAAACGAAATCCCTCGGCCATTATATTACAAAAATGTCGGTAACATTCAATTGATCTATTTAGGGACGAATGGAATTTAAATTTGCTTCCAAGGGATGAATTAAGGGAAATTTTTTTGAAGCTCTGGATATCTATTCTGCACACCGGCATACTGGAATATGACACAATAACGTTTTATTGAGGTTGTCTCGCATAGAAAAAAACCATCCGCATATGTAAAAATTATTGGCCCCGTCAGCAATATCCTAATCGGACGCCTCTGAACCAAGCAATGAACTTAGTCCAACAAAGCAGGTAGAGCCTTGGAGGACGGTCCTCTGAAGCCAAGTGAATCACGGTCAGCTTAGTTGGGAGTATGGTCATTTTAACCCCCTTCGAAAGGAATGCTCGGCCATGTTTGAGGAAGCCCTGATTTAGGATGAAGCATTTGTTAGATGATATAGCTGCCGTTTAGAAAGGAGGAGGAAAACGGAGACACGAATATCGACATTTCTGAACTTGCAAAACTGTGTGAAATAACAAATAGATAAAAAAGTGTAACTTAATCACTTGTATCCTCTTATCGATTCAAAACACATTATACATATTTGAATCAATAAATATTGTTTTTCACATAGTCTTACAAATGTGGGTTTGTAAAATATTAGCTACAAAAAGGTTTAATTGATGGTTGGTTCCTTGGTTGTGTTTTTATGGCATATTAACCTTTGTAGGTTATTTAATGCCAAATCTATTCTTATACAAATCAGTTCTATTTCATACAATTCAGTTTAGCATGAGTACACAGTTTAATTGTCAAACATTTCTATTTCAAGCTATTCAGTTTAGTCAAACAGTTCTAATTCAAACAATTCGTTTTAGTATATGTATAGTTTTCGTCCACACACTGTCAAATGTCAAAACAGTTATATTTCAAACAATTCAGTTTAGCGTAAACACAGGTAAATATCAAAACATTTCAATTTCAAGTAATCCACTTTAGCATAAATGCGCAGTTTAGTTCTATTTGACCCATAAATAGGACTTTATCAGTTGCTACCAATCCTCGCCAGAGTGGACAAGCGAGCGATGGCAATGAAGGGGTACTCTGTATTCCCCCAAACTCCCACATCACTGAAACCTCACCATCAGATTGTTTAGCGTCACATTTACGACACTCATCTGCGAGGGGTCTTACCCCTCTGTAGTGGTGCAGTCGGTGTATTCTACAGCCCCAGTCGACTGGGCAAGATTAAATTAATTTTGCAAAAAGGTGAACAGAACGGTGTTGGTTAGTCAAGCGGCTGGTGTGATTTAATCTTCCATTAGTAATCAGAACAAAAATCCTTGGTACATAAAGGAGTAAGATGGATCATAAAGGCGTATTTGATTGTTTTCTGATTGAGTGAATTTATTGGCAGGGTTATCTTAGGTCGTCTTGGGTTAATTCATGAATTTAAAGTTATGAAGTCACTGTCGTTGCACGTTGATAGAAACATTTTTATGAGGTCATTTCTTACGGGGATTTTTTTACAGCCATATCGAATTGGAATAATTTTTAGAAAGATGTATTTGTGCGATATATGGGACTAAATGATTTTACCACTATCACAGTGGATATAAGAATAATAGCACACTCTTCGGAGCTAAAAAAAATTAGCTTTATTATCCGATATAGATTAGTATCTAATTGAGGACCAACATTTTTGCAGTGTATACAGTCAACCTATTTTAATATCTGCCCACTGGAGAAATGCCGATATGTGTTGGAAAAATGAAGAAGGAAAACTTTTGATTGGTTAGAAAGGGGATTTTAATCTCTTAATTTTTTCCTAATTATTCCATATATCAGATTTTTATCAGTTTACCGTCTTCATTTGAAATTTTCATATCTGGTTACTCCTAAAATTACTCCAATTCGCTCTAGCCTTGTCGGCTGGGGTTGTAGAATACACTGGCTACATCTTTGCTGAAGGTTAAGACACCCACGACATGCGTCCTAGATATGATATCGAACTATCTGATGGTGGGGCTCCTGCAATGCTGGAGCTTTGGGGAATGCAGAGTATCCCTTCATTGCCATCGTACCCAGATTCATTCTGGCTCGGAGTGGTAGTACCTGATACGGTCATATCTATGGGCATCATCATCATCATCATCATGTCGTGCCGCCCGCACGGATATCCCTGACCCTCTCTCGCCACTTTTCCCTCTTGTTCATCGCCTCCGGCAGGTCTTCTGGACTACATCCCGTATCTTCACATAGATGCTGTATGTATGTTCGAGCTGGTCGCCCTGCTTTTGCTTAGCCATAAGAGGGGGTCTATAGGAGTACATCACTTATGAGCTTGTCTCCGCTCCTCTAGCAGTGTCCCGCGTATTCTATATTTAAACTGAGTGCAAACAAATGGCTTATGCTTAACTGAATTGTTAAAGATAGAACTATTTGATCATTTAGCTGTGTGTAAACGAATGAATTATGTTTAATTGTATTGTTAATTATACCTAGCAATACTTTTAAAACATTTAATTTAGTTGCTTTATGCTGAATTGAATTGTTAGAAATAGAACTCTTTGATCATTTTCTGTGTGTATCTAAAATGTATTTAAAATCATATATTCAATATATGAGTAAAAACAGGATTTGACATTGAATAACCGACAATGGTTGAGATGCCATAAAACCAAACCAAACCAAATCATGTATATTTAATATACGAGTATAAAAAAGGATTTGGCATTAAATAACCAATAATATTTGATATGCTATAAAACGAAACTACAGAGATCCAGTCAACTCTGTCAAGTCGTGCTGCTAACAGCGGTTCCTGTTAGAGCAAACAAGTTAAGCATTGATGAACTTGTTCAAATATTTCGATGAGTAGTAGCAAGTACTGCAAGCGACCTTTGACCTCTGTATCATAGCTGAACAAAGCCTAGTAAATAGCAACTACATCACTTATTGTATGTTTGCAATGTATTTTCGTTTAACAAAGAAATTTGAATGATGATTTCAAGATAGGCAAGCCATCAACAGCAGGGTCATTAGCCCAAGACATACTTATTCTAATGTTCCTTTAAATACTTATACAAGACATCACTAAACGTTTGTGAATATCTTTTAGTCTCATTTTTGTTTAGCTAAGTGTACATATTGAATACAATTACTAGTCTTACATTATTTTATTAGGAAATGGAGTATAAATTCCGCAAGCCTTAAGGTGTAATTGATTATATAAATGTAAATTGACCCTTATACTTGTAAAGAGTCTGTGTGCCTTTCAGGTTGAACTGATACACGTTTGGCTGTCAGCACGTAGCAAACTTCGATAAACGGAAAACAATGATGATTTTAAAGGTTGGTTAGTTAGTTGGGTTTTATGGCATATCAACCTTTGCAGGTTATTTAATGCCAAATCCATTTTTAAACAAATAATCAGTTCTATTTCAAACAATTCAGTTTAGCATGGGTACACAGTTTAATTATCAAAAACATTCAAACACAAATAATTCAGCTAAATCATTTTAGTATGGGTATAGATTTTTTTACACGCAGTAAATGTCAAAACAGTTTTATGTTAAATAGTCAGTACATTGTAAGTACAATTCCATTTCAAATAACTCAGTTTAGCATAAGTACGCAGTTTAAATGTAAGTCCACAGTTTAATTGTCAAAAAAAATTTCTATTTCATGCTATTCAGTTTAGTCAAAAAGTTCTCATTAAAAACTATTCAGGTAAGCATAAATATGCAGATTAGCCCCATCTAACCTATTGATAGGGCCCTCTCCGGTGTCACGACCTCGGGTTAGAGTGGACCTGGGAGCAATGGCAATCCACATTCCCCAAAGCCACAGCATCACTGAAAGCTCACCGTCAGATCGTTTAGTGTCATATTCCGGACACTCATTTGGGGGGGTCTTACCCCACTGCAGAGGTGCAGTCGGTGTATTCTAGAGCCCTAGCCGACTGGGCAATACACAGTGTTAATGTCAAAATAGTTTTATTTCAGATAATTCAGTTTAGCAAAAGTACACTGTTTACTGGTCAAGACAGCTCTAATTCCAGCAATTCACTTCAGCATAAGTATTCAGTTTAAATGTCAAAACAGTTCTCTTTGAAACAATTCAATTTAGCTTAAATACGTGGTTTAAATACCAAAACCCGTAAACCATGGTTTAATTCTATTTTACCCATTTATAGGACCCTTGTCCATTACTACCCCTCCGGGCCAGAGTTAACCTGGGAGTGATGGCAATGAAAGGGTACTCCACATTCCCCAAAGCTCCAGCGTTATTTGAGCCTCACCAGATTATTTAGAGTCAGACCTAGGACATTCGTTGATAGGTTATTCCTCTGCAGAGAAGCAGTCGGTGTATTCTACAGCCCTGTCGACAGGGCGATGTTTTGTCCGATACGTCCTTCGGCCTTCTTCAGATGTTTTATGTCCAACTCGGTAGCCTACCGGAACTTCAAATCGAACCCTTATAGAGTGTTCTAATTCCGTTTACCATAACCCTTATAGAGTGTTCTAATTCCGTTTACCCTTATATAGTGTTCTAATTCCGTTTACCCTTATAGAGTGTTCTAATTCCGTTTACCATAACCCTTATAGAGTGTTCTAATTCCGTTTACCCTTATAGAGTGTTCTAATTCCGTTTACCCTTATAGAGTGTTCTCATTCCGTTTACCATAACCGCGTACAAATCTTAAGCTATAGTAAAAGCTTACATTCGTCACGCCAAGTCTCCTGTTGATGTAAGAGATATCAACGTTTCTTTAAAGAGCTTCCGAGTGAAATCAACTGGAGATTTCAGATTCAATCCTTAGCACATGCACAAATAAGAAGGAATCCTCACAACAACTTAACACATGTACACGGATATGAATAACTGTATTAGATCAATCTTCTCCCGTGGATTAAATAAAGGTTTTGGTTCGAAGTTCCGTGTAGGCGCCCGAGTTCAGCATAAAACACATTGAAGAAGTTCGAAAGACACATCAGTCGAAACTTTGTGAATATTACAATACAGATAAAGACACACTAGTCCAAATACACTTAATGATGAAAAAGTATTGTTTAGGTAAATAAACCTCCGTACAAACAAGCTCTGGTCCCGTGCAACTGTTTTTTAACTGATATTCAATAGCATCTGAAAGATTTGAGGATGTGGAGGACATTAAAAAATACAATTCCTAAAAGATCTTCAAACTGTCTCAAATATGAAATCCTAAGCGGGTCTCGATCAATTAAAAACTCGCTAAAATATGTGTTGAATGTAAAGAGGATTAAAGTAGAAACAATAAAATAAAACAAAATAAATATAGAATACTTTATTTCTTTTTTTTTTTTTTCCTTTTTATTTCTAGCTTGGAAAATAAATCATCTTTTTCATACTTTTTTAAACCAGCATGGCATATTCATCATACCATATTTACCAACCCCTCCGCTCGGGCAGGATATGACACAAGGTCAATGTTTTTAAGCGGAGTTTAGCAGGTTTGAATTCAGAGTTTTCCTTCTCCTAGACTAGTTGCCTCACCAAGGCTAAAGAACCCAGTCTGTCCTACTATTTACCCATAGCTGGAGGGATAATAACTGGATTCATACCTTTCCCAAGGGTATTAGTGCTATGTGAAATGCAACCAGTCTCATCCAGTATTTGAACTCGTGTCGCCGTGTCCATTTCCTACGACGATAACCATTTCACCCCGGGCACCTCCATGGCATATTTATTAATCCAAACTCTTCACAACGAAGAGAAGATGAAGCAAGGTTTATTTTTAAACTGGCTACAAATGATTTAAATTCGTTATTATTCTTCTTGACATGTTGCCGAACCATTGCTAAATAACGTGGCTTACACTACTGTTTAACCATTGCTGAACAGATGGAATTATGCCTTTCTAAAATGCATTATTGCAAACAGTATTAGCAATGGTTTGAATTTCCGATGCCTTGTGCGGCTTAAATGGTAAAAGGGAAAAAAACATGCATTTTTAGAAACATTTTTAGAGTTTGTCTGGTACAAACATTGCAATGGATATTTCCGTAAGCAATAAACTCGATCCAAATATCGACGTTTTGTTAAACAAAGAATCCAAAGTAAAACTACCAACTCTAACCCATTAAAACTGATGAATTTAATTTATTAATGTATTGAATATATATGTACTGATGTACCATGTATTATGGTAGAGGAAGTAGCCCATTGTATGACGTGTGTATTTTATAAGGAGAATTTTAATAATCCGGTAATCAATGACCGACATTTGACAACATTTGACCCCAAACCATCCATCAAGTTGATTAAAAACATAATATTTAAAAAAACCTACTCCAGATTAATTAGTTCTGTAAAACTTAGAAAAATGTGTCTGGTGAGCCTGCTTTTTAGAATTTAAAATAAACACACTGTTTCACTATTTGTGTGTGCACGTACATAGCGAAAATCCAATCATACATTCAAGCGAGATTACAGTTATCTTTCGAACTTTAAGCCAAATATCTTCTCATTGAAGAAAAATAAACCAGCTGTTATGGATAAAAATATAGGGAACTATTCTTAAGTCTTGTGAATTCAGACCCAATTTGTCTCAAGTGGACCAGAGAGAAACAAATGGACCAAAGAACAAGCAACATAATGACCATGCATAAGGCATTACACTCCAGAGATGACGTTGACAGATTATATGTATCTAGAAAAGAGGGAGGAAGAGGACTTCCCAGCATCGAAGACACCGTTGACGCATCCATACAACGGCTCGAAGACTACATCGAAAAACATGAACGAGGACTAATTACAACCATCAGAAACGATACCAACAACACGATAGACGAAAGAATGACAACAACTAGGAAACAAAAATAGGAAGGAAAACAACTTTATGGCTACTTTAAACGTCTAATAAACATCTCACACCAGAAAACATGGACGTGGCTAAGAAAAGGAAACTTTAAGAGAGAAACGGAATCCCTCCTAATAACAGCACAAGACAACGCCATAAGAAACAATCATATTAAAGCAAGGATAGATAAGACGCAACAAAACAGTAAATGTATCCGATGCGGTGACAGAGACGAAACGATCAATCACATAGTAAGCGAATGCAGCAAATTTGCACAGAAGGAGTATAAGGCGAGACACGACTGGGTCGGTAAGGTAATCCACTGGGAAATGTGCAGGAAATTTCGCTTCGACCATACAAACAAATGGTATATGCACAACCCAGCACCTGTCCAAGAAAATGACTCGCATAAACTCCTATGGGACTTTAATATACAAACGGATCACCTAATCCCGGCCAGAAGACCAGACCTCATAATAATCAACAAAAAAAAAAAAAACAACAGAATCTGCAAAATTATCGACTTTGCTGTCCCGGCTGACCAGAGAATAAATCTGAAGGAAAGTGAAAAGAAAGATAAATATGTCGACCTTGCTTGAGAATTGAAAAAAGCTGTGGAACATGAAAGTAACGATTGTGCCAATTGTGATTGGTGCCTTAGGCACAATAACTAAAGGATTATTAAAAGGCCTGGAAGACTTGGAAGTTGGCCGACGAGTAGTGACTATCCAAACGACAGCATTGCTAAGAACGGCCAGATTCCTGAGACGAGTCATGGAGACTTTAGGAGACTTACTGTCAATCAAACTCCAGTGGTAAACCATCAGCTAACACTGATGTGAAAAACTCTAAAGGAATAAATAATAATAATAATAATCTTGCGCTGATCATATCATATTGGAAAATGATCAAGATTTTCAGTAATATTTGCGTTTAATGGAAACGGATCTTTTAGACAAATATAAATTTGGTATTTATAAGAATCTAATTACATATAGTGCATGCTTTCTTTTTCTGTTGTTGTTGTTGTTGTTGTTTGGGTTTTATGGCATATCAACATTTGTATTTTTTTATGGAAATAATCAGTTTAATTTCAAATAATTCCATTTAGCATAAGTACAAAGTTTAATTATCAAAAACCTTTCTATTTCAAGCTTTTCAGCTTAGTCAAACAGTTCTAATTAAAATAATTCAGTTTAGCTTAAGCACAATTTAAATGTCAAAAACAGTTTTCTTTCAAACAATTCAGTTTTGAATACGTAAGCAATTAAGGTCTATTTGACCCCGAGATAGGACCCTATCAGGTGCTATCACTCCGTGCTAGAATGAACCTGGGAGCTATGGCAATGAAGGAGTACTCTGCATTCCCCTAAGCTCCAGTATTTACTAGAACCTCACCATCAGATTGTTTAGTGTCACAAATAAAACACTCGTTTGGAAGGTCTTACCCCTCTGCAGAGATGCAGTCGATGTATTCTACAGCCTAAGTCGACTGGCCAATTTCTTTTCCTGACGTAAGCATTTTTGCTGAAATAAATTCTACTTTTGTATATTGAGTGTTTGTTGTTTATATCTAACCAAATGGAGTTCCAGAAAAAATAGCGAGAAAAATTGATAAAATCATAGTATATCTTACAAATTGATATTCTTACTTTAGAATTCATCGATGACAATATTTTAAAATATTTTATTTTAAAAGGTATATTCAGCAATAAAGAAATAGATGAATAGATATATATAATGAAACGTTGAAAAATCTAAGTATTTCAGCTTTCAAATTCAGAAGCAAGACATCATGACTTTCAATTTTATAAAAACTTCAAAGAAATGAACATTAAAGACGGAGATTTTTGTCTAAAACACCCATATATATATATGTATATATATATATATATATATATATGCGCGCACGCGCGTGTGTGTGTGAGTGTGTGTGTGTGTGTGTGTGTGTGTGTGTGTGTGTGTGTGTGTGTGTGTGCGTTTAATGTTAATAAGAAATCTACAATATCAACTTACTTTGAGGCAATATACTACATACAAATTCGGGTGCTTACACCCATATCCACAAATGTATATATATATATATATATATATATATATATATATATATATATATATATATATATATATATATATATGTATATCAGTATAAATCTGTTTGTATATAACTCAGCCGGTTAATATCTCTAACTATTTTTTCTCTCACTTCCGCCGTACGCTTCAACTTTTTAATATCTATGTTAGTGATTTTGAAAGAGATTACTTTGAACGAAAAATCATATATATATATATATATATATATATATATATATATATATTACCATTTTATTATAGAAGCTAACATATATATAGCTAGCTTTTTGTTCCATGGTATTAACCTATACTTATATTTATTCGTGTGGGTGTATCTGTCCTGTAAGGGATCATATCAGCTGATAGGTACATAATTTAACAGAGAAAAAGAGAAAGGGAAATGTATGTATTTGCATATATATATATATATATATATACTCACTCTCCGATGCCATGAGCTGGATGTAACACGGAAAAATTTTTAGCGGAGTTTAAGAGGTTTGAATTTGGTGTTTTCCTTCTAGACCTGTTGCCATACCAATGTTGATGGTCCGAGACTTCCCAATTGTTTATCCACAGCTGAAAAAAGAAAAGATGGATTCAATTCTTTCTTAAATATATCAGTTTTATTTACAATTCAAATAGCCTCATCCAGGGTTTGAACTCGAGTCACCGTGTCCAATACCTACGATAAAAACCGTTACTTCATGTATACGCAAGTTTTTGCACGCGTGCACACACACACACACACACACACGCAAAAACTTGTGTCACTTGTTCCTTTATCCTAAAAATGTATCCCAATTTATCTGCACTTGTCTGAATGGATAATATCGTGTGCAACAGACCAGCCCACATGTTGCGTAAATTACTTTTTTTTTTTATCTTGTCTTTCATATCTAACAACAGATCTTGTTTTGCTATATCTAATTCATAATGTTTTTTGCGATAAGCGAAATGCCTTTTTTTTTTACTGTGAGCGTGTAAATAGGCAAAATCATTTCGAACGCCTACTAGTGCGTTTCATGTAACTCGAACGCTAGTTGGAGCGTGTGAGTTAAATGTCCCTACCCTATCCTCCTCTACCCTATTTGCATTCTTTTTTCTTTCACTCACCTCTTTAGCGTGAGAAATTTGTGTATTGCTATGCATATGGTTGTGTGGTCTCCTGGGCAACACATCTGGAGCTATGTTATTGAGTACAATTAAGACCTCGTTGACTTCAAAGACAAATTCTACTCTAATGAATGTACTAGTGAAACGCTTTATAGATATTTTTGCTTGGTTGACTATAGAAAGTGCGTCTCATTTTAGGGTTTTACGCTGGGCTGTTTCGTAGGATCTCAGATAGAAAACTGTTTGAACACACAGATATACAGGTTGTGGAAACAAAATTAGGAATATTCTTGAATAATAATAAACGACAGTGTTATAAAAAAGTTAAATTTTAATTTTAAAACAGTCAGAATAAGAAGATAGACACGAAAAAGTAAAATACATTCAATATGGCCATCATTTTTAAAACCATTGTATCAACACGCCTTCCAAACGGTTTGCATGCCTTCAAAATAAATCATTTTGGCATTTTATTTTATTCCTCTTCAATAGCAGTCTTAAGCAAACCAATATTTCCACGGGAAGTTGCTTTTGTTTTGTTTTCTAAAACGCTCCATAGAGCGTCATCAGGGTGTTAAGGGACTGGGTTGATGGTAGCAATAAAGAAACTCTACTTATATCGGATATGCTTTTTTTTTGGCTTGGTTTTGTCGTTATGAAAATCATAGGTTCTTTGTCGTTCATTTTCTTGCGCACTAATATTGGACTGAATTTTAATGATAAAGTGTTTGAATAATAGAACTTATCATGAAAATTTAGATACATCTCTTTCTTTTTTCTAAAATTAGACTTATCAGATTTAAAAAAAAAAAAAATTAAAAAATTAATCTATATTTTGCTTCCGCAAATTCACAGAAAATTTAGTTAGTTATCAATAAAAGAATAGACAAATATTTTCGGCCACACATGACTGATTTCCAAACACGTTCATGAATTATATGATCGAGTGATTTTTTTTTTATATACACTTTCCTATAGAATACGAACATTTCATAAACATGTATATCTGACCAATTAACGGGACGATACAACAAATGGTTAAAGCGATGGACTGCAGAATCGTTGTAAGTGAGTTCGTACTCCAGTCACACTATTATGATCACTTTCGGGCAAATACCCTTGAGAAAGGTATGAACCCCCATATCCTCCCAGTTATGGGTTAAATTGTACCACTACTCTTCTTCTATGACAATGACTTTGGCCTTAAATAACCTACAAACGTTGATATGCCATTAAACACAGAAACCAAACCAAACAAAACCAACTCCTACCACTCCTAATCAGATTGGACTGGTGAGTAACGAAGATGAAGGGATGCAAAATATTCTTCAGTTCTCCAGAACAAGATCCTCGCTCTCAAATGAAATTTAACATCACATCAAGACACCATTATTGTTTAAAAAGAGGTCCTATCCCTCAGCCGCTAATACAGTCACCGTACTTTAGGCCTAATCGACACACTGAGTCCAAATTCTAATACCTTGAATAAAGCTAAGTATTTCCTTGTTTCTAAGAATCATATTTTGCTATAAACTTCGTAATATTCTTTAGACTTGATTGAATTCTTGATTTAATTGGTGATGACTTAATATTTTTTTTTGAAAGTGAATCATGCTTGTTTAAGTCTATATTTAGGTGTAGCGATACGATCAATTTTGTAGCCTCGAACGATAAGATGAAATATTGAAATAAACTCTTATTGCCAGAGTTTCAATCAACTATTCATCGAATACGTTTTTATTTACATTTATCAGTCGTTGTTTTAAAATGTCCGGACCACAATCCTTGACTGCTGTTTTCACATGAACTTTGAAGGAAATTCTATTTTTGCTCTTTTAGTCCAGACATTTGGAGGTTTTCTTTTTGTCGGCCTTCCATCTGATATAAATCACACACACACACACACACACACACACATATATATATATATATATATATGTGTGTGTGTGTGTGTGTGTGTGTGTGTGTGTGTGTGTATTTATAAATGTAGACATTTCTAATACTGTTTATCATTACTGATTTAACACAGACTTTCCTTTGATATATTTTCAGGCAATATCAACGGTTTTAAAAGAAAGCATTAACATCCAAAGAAAGTCTTGTCAGTTATTTTGTTGCGATAACTGATATAACTAATGATCTGTTGTAAATTCAATCAATTGAAATTATATATCTTAGCAGCAACAAAAATGAGTCCATTCCTTTCCGACCTAAAACTTTATTTCAGAACTTATGGGAAATTCCATAGTAAAGTAAAGTTAGCGACCATAGTCGAGGGTGACCCGAAGGCTCCCTTTTCGATAGCTACTACACCAAGGTGTAGGGGAGGGCGCTACTCCATTCCCAGGATTGCTCCACTTTACCCTTGAACCGTACCTTATAATGCTGAGTGTTAAGCAAGGTGGTATCAAGTTCCATTTTTAAAGTCTTTGGTATGACTCGACCTGGGATTGAACCCAGGTCTCCCGGGCCATTGGCGAACACCCTAACCGCTGGGCCAATGTCCCACCCCAAAATTGAAGAAAGCCCGCGAAACTCTTTCTTCCTTAGAAATCCTCAATGGGAACGGACGTCTTCGTGTCTGCTCCTGAATAGCAGTAGCAGCATCATACACTATGTGGAAAGCCATCTAGTTTATGGACCCCTTGGGTCTATTCTTCTAGACCAAGGGATTTTAGTTAAAAACAAATTAGATGATACACTCTAACAACTTCCAACCTTCTTTCCTTACTACGAAACTCGCAGCATACCAGCGTAAACCCCTTACTTCATGAAGATTTGTGGAATAGAGAGTAACGCTTCATTGCAATCGCTCTCAGGTCCACTCAAGCCTGGAGTGGTAACACCTGATAGGGTCCTATTTATAGGTTAAGTAGAACTCTTTTGACATTTAAATGGTGTACTTATGATAGATTGAATTATTTGAAATAGAGCTGTTTGATCATTTTACAGTGAGTAAACCAAAATATTTTTTAAACCAAATACTGTGTATAAACAAAAACTTTGTACTTATGCTTAACTGAATTGGTTGAAGTTTAGTTAAACCATTTAATAGTCTAAAATATATGTTCAGGCATGGTTAAAAATGTTATCAACGAAATATGCTTACAAATCATATATTTTATATATGTATAAAATGTTTTGGCATTAAATGACCTAAAATGGTTGATATGCCATAAAACCAAACCAAATCAAATCAAATGTAGACCAAATACAGTTTTATCATAAAATTTTGGTAATTTTCTATTTCGTCGAAGATTATTATAAAGAACCCATTGCTATGGATCCTTTCCAGATATCTTTTTCAATAACTCAGAGACTGATTAAGTTGAGAACCAATTAGATCATGAAAAACACATTGGTCAAAATTTGACACGTTGAAGAACTCATGAAAATGGATATTGCTAGTTGCATATTGTTTATTGAAGTATTGCATTTAGGACGCGCTTAAGGACTGTTATCATCGTACGAAATGGAATCGATGACCCGAGTTCAAGTACAGGATAAAACTGTTTGTATTTATATTATTAAAAAAACTTGGTCTCTAAAGAAGTTCGTATTTATACTATTAAAGAAATCATGACACCATTGGTTTTCCTTCCAGCTATAAAAAGTAGGAGGTCAGACCATGTTTATTAACCTTGTTAAGGCAAAAAGCCTTCAACAAGGAAAATTATGATATCGAAAAAGCCGTGCACCTCTAAAAAAGTTGACCTTGAGCTACACCCTGCCCGTATCAGTGATGTTGAGTTAATTTATATTCTTCATAATAACAAATAATCCTTGAAAAAAAATTAAAAAAAAAACAAATACAGGCTTGGACGTAACTTCCGTAAACTTTGCGAAAAAAGGGAAAATAAACAAAAAATATTGAAAGAAGCATGTTCAGTAGTAATTAAATATTTCTGCCATATTGTATCAAATATATTTCCATTTTTGCGAGTATTGCGTAAGAGCAAGTATTATCAACCATATTTTGAAAACAAGTTTCTTAGAAGTTACTTATAACCAGCTCATTGGCCTAGTGGGTAGGGTGTTCGTCAATGGCCCGTGAAACCTGGGTTCAATCCCAGGTCGAATCATAGCAAAGACTTTAGAAATGATACTTGATAAGTCCTTGCTTAACACTCAGCATTATAAGGTATGTATCAAGGGTAAATTGGAGCAATCCAGGGACAGAAGTAGCGCCCTCCCCTACACCTTGGTGTAGTAGCTATTGAAAAGGCAGCCTTCTGATCACCCTCAACTACGGTCTCTAACTTACTTATAAGTTGGATACATCTGGAATTCTATGAGTACAAATCTTGAGATAAACGAGGCAAGGAATTGTAAATAAGTTTCAATAGCAATGTGTATTCATGCTTGCGTGAAAAATTCTTTTTTAACCAGTTTTACATATTCTTTCTATTCCACAATTTTCATTGACAGTAAAAAAAATAACACAAAAAAACAGCAGTTTAATTTCTTCTTGTGCTTCTTTGTCAACAGTCAGAATTTAGAATGAAACCAGGTATCAAACGTAAGTTCCACTGGATTAGAAGTAATATGTTCTCCAGTGTTCATCAATATCTTAAATAGAAATAATACTCCAACGGACAATTATTTATATGCGTTATAAATCTTTTATATTTGTCCATCAACC
>OY757919.1:20911015-20971015 GCA_963585895.1 Sepioteuthis lessoniana
AGTTATTCATACATACAGGGTAGCCCAAAAAACATAACCCATAAACTTTTTTATTACTTCTACAAAAATAAAGCGAAATAATTTTGGGGGGTCACCCTGTTTGTGTCCTCAAGATCACATGGCACAGTGGATAAATGCGTTGGTTAGATCCAGTGACATACCCAAAAAAGAGTGTGAGTTCAATACCCGGTGAAGGTAGTGGAGAACATTCAGAGGGGAAATTAACAGGAGATAACAGATAACTGACATCCATTAAACATGGCACGTTGAACTAGAACAGTGTACCCGTTGAGCGAAATAAAGGACTAAGTTCGACATTCCAACCACCTGAAGAAGGCTGTAGCGTACAAAGGTGTGATAGACATAGCGACAAAGATGAGGACAATAGTCAAAAATATGTAAATAATGTACACAATACTACGTCTCAGAAAGAGAGACAGATATACAACTCTGTCTGTCTGTCTGTACACACACACATACACACATACACACACATACATATATATATATATATATATATATATATATATATATATATATATATATATATCATACTATATAGTAGTGTCTGTGACTCTGGGTTTCCTGCGTTTAAATACCATTTTCCCCAAGTTATTATATTCTGAACACACGCAAGTATTGCCAGTAAATGTAAATTATATTTTAGTATTGTCAATAATCATAGAACAATTTTTCATATTATTGCATTATAAACACCCATCAGTATTGCCAAAGATCATTAGGACCATAACAGTTATATTTGTGATTAACATTATTGCAAAATCTACCCAAGCCCATAAATACTATACCACATAACCCTTGAGAACACAATCATTATATGCATAAAAAATGTATCTCGTTAATAATTTTAATTTTAATCATGATCATCATCACTTAATAAAACTTACTGCAAAACAGACATTCATATTCACATCAAATAAAACTTTAGCTACCATAGACTTTTACAGGATTATAGAAGAAAAATAATTCTGATTGCAACAATCCATTTCCCACCTGCTTCTCACCCACTCTTCCCTTCTCACACTCTCATCCTTCATTTCCCCCTTTCCAACGACAAGAATCGGAAAATTAGCAAAAATTAATTGGGAATTGAAAAACAAGGCACGTGTATGTAAGGCTACTTTTAAATGGTAAAGCTTGTGTGTAGAAGATAAACTTAAAATTCTAAACCAATCTTTTATTTTTGTTTATTTTATTAAAAGCAAATGAATATTAGTTTCTAAATGTAGTTAATAATTTCTGACTATACTTTATACCAGCAGACAAATCTTTATTACTGGAAAATATTTTATTTATATTAATAGGAAGAGAGAGGATAAAATGCAATCAGCATTGGAATATATATATATATATATATATATATATATATATATATATATATATATATATATGTATATATATATATATATATATATATATATATATTCCTGAAATTTATAAATATTAAAAATAACAACTAATTTATTGAAATGTTGTTATAAAAAGATTCAACTGTGATTCAATTGAGCACAAAACTCTTTTGTAAGTGAACACTTGAAAATACACATTCGTAAATGTATTAAAATGTATGTCCGTGTGCATCGGTGAGATTAAAGTTCTTTATGCTTTTTCATTCATACTTATATATATATATATATATATATATATATATATATATATATATATATATATCAATGTGTGTGTGCTTGTGTGTGTGTGTGTGCGCACGAGTGTGTAAATCTGTGTGCTTTTACAATTTTTCTTGAGCCTTATATATGCATGTAGGTGTAAATATTGGTGTCTGTTGTGGTCTGATAGTTGTAAAATAAGCTGATAAATATTCATCTGTTGTACTTGGTGGTTTAAACTTGTTATACTTTTAAATCTTTTTAACTCAATTTTATGTCAAATACGACCTAGATTTAAAAACATGTTTCTTGTATTCTAGACTATGAATAGATGTATTTTTTAACTTCTATCAATTAAATTAAACATACGAACATATATGGAGTTGTCAACCCTTTTCTGTTTCTCTGTTTTTCCTTTAGAATTATTTGAAGCTAAATCGAGCTTTTTATGGAACTTGTCTCTGGTTTTAAAGGTTCTCGGTGTATTCCTTATATATATATATATATATATATATATATATGGATAGATAGAGAGATATATAGGGCTATTTCTATGTATCTTTTATGTCTTGAAAAACGTCCAAAATGTGTTTGAAGATCTTGACTATACGCATATGCGCTTTTTGTACTCGCTGTGTATACCAAATTAGCTCAGATTTTCCATTATTTTAGTTTTCCCTATCGCATTCCTTTCTTATACCATTTTCAAACAAACTAAATCGGCTCCTCAATCTTTTGTATCTCTCTTTCTCTAGCCTTATGTGCCTCCATATATTTCTTCGTTCTCTTCACTATTTTCACGTTGTCCCAATCTTTCTGTCTTTCTTTATGTCTCTCTTTATCCTTCTTTCTCTTTGTAGCTCTTAAAAATTTCAATTGTTGTTGTTGTTGTTGATGTCTTCTTCTTCTTCTTCTTCTTCTTCTTCTTCTTCTTCTTCTTCTTCTTCTTCTTCTTCTTTACCCCGTTTTGATATCTTACTAAAAAGTACATTTTCTGTAATACATTTTTTTAATTCTCTTTTTTCTCTTTCCCTTTATCTTTACTGCTTGTCTAGCTTTCACATCCATTCGTCTGTACTATTTTTCTTTCATTCTATCTACATCACTTCTCTATTTTATTATTCTTTCTTCATCTCTCTATTGTATTGAATTTTTCTTAGCCGAGGGCGTCTCCACGTAAGGAAATAACGAGCAAGCTAATGTAACAAAGAATTTCTGCTCTGGAATATATTCGATCCTCACGAGGTAGCAATAGATATGTAGCCTCTTCCAAAGATAATCTAAATACTTATTTTTCTCTTCTTCTTTTAAATCTCTTCTCTATTGCCGATTCCTTCCCTGTTCTCCCTCAAACATTAATAATGTTCTCTTCTTTAACTAATTTTATACTCTACAGTTTTTTCTTCGATTTTTAGTTTTCCCTCTTTCAACATCAACCTGAAATTGATCGTCTGGATACAGTGTGTTCACCATTTTCTGGATGTTTTGTTTTTTTTTCATTTCTTCTGTTCAATTTTGGTTCAGCCTGCGTTTTTCTGTATCGGCTACATTTGATGTACGTGCGTTTGTTACGAATGAAGACTTCAAATAAAACTCACTAGCGTCCAGTTGCTTGCTACGTCTTCATGTGTATTTGTTTGTGGTCGATTTGAGTGAAGATACATTTTTTTTTATCAAGCATACGGTTTCTTTTCTTGTTTCTCGTTCGATCCTGAGAGAATGAAATGGCATATGCGTATATAAAAACATGCATGTGCACACTCTGTCTGAGTCTATGAAATAAAATAAATAAAAATAGCAAAATATTTACCAAATAATTTACCATATTCATTTTTTGTGTATTATTCTGGGTCAGTTTTAAGAAGACTATCTAGTAGGTTAGAAGGTTAAGTATCCATTCTGGTGAACAATGAATTCTTTAGAGTTTCGTGTATTTTAGTCAGCACGTAAATACTTGAATCATTTCACTTCATTTGTAACTTTGTTACCGATAAATAAAAGGTTAACCTACAAAAATAATGATAAATATATTATGGGTTTCTTGCCACATTAACGGAGACTTTCAATTCAGATGAAAAAGAACTCAAAACTATATAATTGCACAAACATATCTATAAAAAATACATAGCGTGGATTGCAAACTTAATGGTTTTTTGACCAGATTTATATTCTGAGATCAATCTTGGAACTGGAGTGATTCGAATAAAGGTCTTGATAGTCTTCCAGTCAGCTCTCAGAATGACGTAAATCGAAAGAAGTCAAGAATGGTTCCCAATACACGGTAGTGCACTTATTGATTCCTTTATCACCAAAGGCAGATGATTAATCATATATTTTCCAATTATATATATATATATATATATATATATATATATATATATATATATACACGGGACAGACTGCTCCGTTGTATCCCAGCTTACCGGTGTGACTAGACAAGCGAGATGCCCTACGCTTGAATTAAAACCCAGCCAACTTTACGTCAGTCTGATAAGACAACTTCTCAGCCACCAACAGTCTAAACGTAAGCGAAGGAATTTAATGTATTTTGTACGAAATTGTCCATCTGTTTACATCTTACACAAACGGAGACCACAGTGCTCAATTCCTTTGAAGCGCTTTGCATTTCGCAAATATATATATATATATATATATATATATATATATATATATATATATATATATATATATGTAAGTCTTTACCGAATTATTTTTCCAACGATATTTACAGTATTCATCTATGGAGATGAGAAGTTTCGCAAGGTGCAATTATTTTGTATAATATATAGACTGGGATTTTCAGGTATTTTCTTAATGTGTTTATCTGTCCCCTTTTTTAATCCTAGCGCTCTCACTATTTCTGAAACGGCGGTACATTTAAAAACTTACAATTTTTTTTACACTAGGAATAACTGGTGTTTTTCACTGATATTGAGTTACCTCTGTTTTCACGGACACTCTTATATATTATAGCTGATCTTAGCAGATCTACAGTTTGCAGGGACTTAATTCTTCCTCCAGGTATTTTTCCTCCGTTTCTTCAGAATTATTTGTAGAGCTCTGACTTCATATTCCATCGCTTTCTCAGATTTCTTGAGAGAGATTTGTATTTTCTAAGAACATGTCAGGCTTGTGCATGTACCACTCTGTGAAAAGAATAATATTTCTTTTTGATTTGTGTTTTTTTTAATTTGTTTGCAACTAATTTTGACCTTAGAAAAAAAAAAATTTTCAGAAGGCGATGGCCTAAGGTCGAAATTAGTTGAAAACAAGTTTAAAAAAAAAACATATTAATAATACTAAAACTCATACACGCTCACACAAATATGTATATTCTCTGAATTGAAACAGGTGTTTTTTAGATGGTTGTTTGGTTGGTTGTGTTTTATGGCCCATCAACCACTATGGATTATTTAATGCCAAATCTAGTTTACATGTATATATTAGATAAATATGACATTTTATATATAACACACTTAATAAGCTACAGCTCGTTTACTCACACACGAGTAGATGGTTTCAAATGTTCCAATCAAACATGAGTTTAATATAAAATAATTGACATAACCAAGCGGTTGTAATGATTCTCGCGACTGTAACGTTCCTATCACCCAAATTTCATAAACCTGGTTTGTCAGGAATAATTTCTGACGATAGTGACGTACCAACCAATCTTTACAAGTTGATTCTCCGTAGCTAGTTATACTTTGTTGATAAATATAAAAGTCCATAGAACTAGTCAAGTGTAAAGATTGCCTATAGGTTTAGTTTTGTGGTGTGGACGGATGAGAATGTGTCAAAGGTTAAGATAACGACATTATATAAATGAAAGCGCGATGAATCCCGCATTAGACAAACAATATGACGAGTGGTTATATATATATATATATATATATATATATAGCTACGGGAAGCTCGTATGTCAAGCCACACTGATGAGTTCTGATAGAACGAAACAGATCTGTCTGTGGATGACTATATATATATATATATATATATATATATATATATATATATATATATATATATATATATATATATATATTCCCCTACCCCCGTAGGGTTGAGTTCTCTAGCGAATGAAGTAATCGTGTTGCCATTAGCGTTTATTGCGAGGCTCTTCAAATATGAATTGAGGTCTCGGTAGCCGTTAACCGGATGTATGTAAACAATTGTAATTGTGATTCATAACCGTTTAAAATTTACTACGCTGCTACTGGTTACTCGTGGCTGAAGTGTAGAGTCTTGGATTGGCGTTTGAGTCAAACGGGTTTTGCTCCCAGCTACGGGAAGCTAGTATGTCTAGCCATACTGATGAGTTCTGATAGAACGAAACAGATCTCTCTGTGGATAACTATATATATTGTGTTCCTTTTTATTTTAAAGAAAATAAATCATGAAAGCAAAAACAACAACAAAAAAAACAAAACAACAAAACAAGCGAATATGTCAAGATAAAAAGAAAATTCACCTTTCCAAATGAAGTTAGAGACATTGCCAAATTTATAACTTTATATTTCTTTTATTTTTGTTTAACTGTATCCGTCGTAAAACAACCTGCTAATTTCAACTTATTTTAAAGTTGAAGTCTCATTTCTTTATTTTCTTTCATTGTTCTTTACAGTAAAGGAGAGGTAACTTTTCTTTCTTTTTATCCCTTTAGCAAATAATACATTATCATCGTTTCATCTTGGAAATGGCTACAATTTTCAAACCCAGAAAATGTTCTCCAACATAGCTTGTTCACAGCGAGGGACTTTAATAATATAACTTCAGATATTTCCGATTAAATCCTTAATCAGAAAGGATTTTCTTCAATATGATTTATTATTTATGATAATAAAATCCCCATAATTTTTTCGGCATTCAGAAATAAGTTTAAGTGAACGTTCAGTTATAAAAGATTTCTATTTGAATACAATTAGTATTCACTACATTTGAATTCCTTGCAATAACTTCTTTTAGAGATGGAATTATGCTAGATCTTAAAAACATTCAAGTTTTCTCTTTGGAACAAAATTATCATTTAAAAGAAAAAATTTTCGACTAAACATTTTTTTGTTGTAAGGTTTTCTTCATGCCATTAATTCCGTTTTTTTAGTTAATCTCGGCTCATCGGCTAAATTAATGATTCTTGTCAGATTAATTTATTTTCATTTGAAATTGCCCTTTTTTATATTCGTTTAATTCCAATTAAAGAATCTAAATACATCATTCTCTTTTTTCTATGATGTCGCATCTTTATTTTATTTTTATACCTTTACGTTGAGTTTTTTTCTTATTCAACGGAGTTGACGAATTCCACAATGTCATTCTATCGCCAGAATTTCATATTCACTGTACTTCGATAAAAAGATAACATTTTATCTATTTTGCGAAGCTCGCAACTAACTTTAGGATTTTAATTTTTTTTGGCAATAAAGAACATTCTATCTGTCTCGACGAATCATACGTCGCCTCCCCAACTGGGTCATGACCTTTACTTTTTTTTTCCGTTTATCTAGTTCTTGTTTCTAAGGCTCAAAAGCCCACCAGTCTTCTAGATATCATTTTCGGGCCTTATGTCGTGATTTCTATTTCTAGATTATCACCATTATCATGGAGGTGTTCCCGTGGTGTAATGGTTAAAGCGCTAGACTGCAGAATCGTAGTAAGCGAGTTCGTACTCCAGTCGCGCTATTACGTTCACTTTCGAGCTAATACCCTTGGGAAAGGTATGAGCCCCCTTATCCTCCCAGCTATGGGTTAAATAGCACCACTACTGTTCTTCTAGGAGAATGGCTATGGCATTACATAACCTACAAAGGTTGATATATCATTAAACAAAGAAACCAAACTAACCAAACCATTATCATGATTGACTCCGGATCGTCAAACGACTAATTATTTTAGCATAAATTATTTGGTTTCAAGTATTGCTTATTTATCAATAGTTAATTTGCACTAGGTTGGTTGGTTGTGTTTTCAGAATTGTACCCAGGTTTATATTTTTTGCTATAACCCTGTCTCTTCCAAGAAAGATAGACCGTCATCCATATGGACGTTCTTAAACAAATCCTTCGTGTTTCTTATTAGGAAGTAACGATTTCTGGTGGTATTGAATGCTTTAAATTCAGGGAGAACGTGTTTGATGGTGCAGGGCGTTTGGCATGTCGAAAATTGAGGTTGCTGTTCTTGCCTGAGTACGAAAGAATGCTTAAGTCTCGTGTGACCAATACGCAATCTTGTTATTGCCACTTGTTCTCTTCTCGATTTTCTGAAAGCTGGTCTCCATTCTCCAAAAATGGGCTTAATTTGGAAGAGTTTGTAATGGAGGCTTTTTATCCCAATGTCTGTTGCCATTTTTTATGAAGGAAGTTGTTGATTTTGGGTTTTAAATCAGTCTATGGAATGTTTTATTTGTTCGGGATCAAATCTAAAGCCGATTTGGTGGCTGCGTCTACTTTATCATTTCCTCTCATTCCAATGGGGCTTTGAATCCTGCAAAAAAGCATTTCTTTTTTAGATATTGAGTCAAGTCTGCAAAGTAGTTTGATGATAAGTTGGTTCTCTAATATTTTTTTTATCGTTTAATAATAATAGAACAGAGAGTGATTCTGAGAATATGATAATTCTTTTAGAGTTAAACAGATTAAACTTTATAAGAGTTTTTTTTTATCCAATGACAAATAGAAATGTACTGTGTTCTCGAGGGAAGTATGAGTAGGATCGACACCAGGCTATTTTTTAAAACGGCGTGAAGTTAGTTTCAATACAGCCTTTTTTTAATTCAAGACCAGTTGCCTTAATTAGGCACAAAAAAAATTCTATCATATTATTTACTCACGTCTTTCGACAGGCATTTATTTGTCCCTTAGGTCATCCAGTCCAAAATCTAATATAATAATATATAAGTTGGCAACCGTAGTCAAGGGTGGCCCGAAGGCTCCTTTTTCAATAGCAACCACACCAAGGTTTAGGGGAGGTCGCTACTCCTTTCCCTGGTATATAATAATACAATAAAAATTAAACATTAAAAAAAGACTTAATACTTTAAAATAGAAATATAATATTTAACAAACAATAAATACTACACGTTACAAGGTTTTCATCCTACTCGTGTTTCATATATATCAATTATTAGGTAATAGCTGAAATAAGATGAATCAGAAAGAAAGTTCTTTTGTTTAATTATTTCCATCGAAATATATCTTAATAAATGTATATATATCATCATCATCATCATCATCATCATATCGTGCTGGCAGCACGGATATCCCTGACCCTCTCTCGCCACTCCTCCCTATCGTTCATCGCCCTAGGTATGTCTTCAGGACAACAACCTGTATCCTCACATAGCTGCTGAATGTACGTTCGTGCTGGTCGTCCTGCTTTTGCGCGCCCGTGTGTGGGGATCCATAAGAGTACATCTCTTATGAGTTCATCTCTGCTTCTCCAGCAATGTCCTGCATGTCTGGTTCGCCTAACTTGAATAGTTTTCGTGATAGGGGGCAGGTGGCCGTACAGTTGGTGTCTTGTGGGGTGTTGCTGCCAGGACTTGTTCAGGATTGCACGCAGCATTCTTGTGTAATTGCCATCTAGTTTCTTCTCCAGCCGTTTTGTTAGCGTCCATGTAGTGCATCCATATAGCAGTATCGATGTGACCGCTGCCTGGAAGAAACTGCATTTCATTTTATCGGTTAGGTCTGATTTCCATATAGTCGATAGCCTATTGATAGCTGTCCATGCTTTCGTTAACCTCGTTTCGATGTCCTTTTCGGTTGATTCGACGCTGCTTCCTAGGTACGTGAATTTGTCTACTAGTTTAAGAGGGGTTCCTTTTTGAGTGGAGATGTCCCCCGTTTGGTTATAGCACATATATTCCGTTTTGTGTGCATTAACATGGAGGCCTATGCTTGCTGCTGCTCGTTCCAAACTATGCAGAAGTGTTTCTGCTTGGTCAGGTGTATTTGCCAGTATCGCTATGTCATCGGCGTAGTCGGCGTCGGTAATTGTTGTTGCGGGGTATCTTCTGCTTCTTTTCTTCGTCAGTTCGAAGCCAATCCATTGACAAAATCAAAGAGAGAGAGAATATATATATATATATATATATATATATATATATATATATATATATATATATATATATTAATTATATATATTAATTATCTATTTTAGGAGGTGCTCGTTGTGTGAACATATATGCAACACGCGTATTCCAAAATAATTGGTGCCTTTAAAAATATCAAATTATCTGTATTAGTTACGCAATAAACGTATCTTTATACTTTCATCCAGATTTTATTCATTTATCACCCACATAGAATAATAACAACATATAAAGAAATTGCTCCTTTAGAGAATGAACAAAAGAACAGTTAAGAGTATTTTTACTAAACATGTCAGGATTTCTCTTTCATGTAATATCTTCAGAAAAAGTTCATTTTTCATTTCTATGATATTTAAAATAGCATAAATTAACACTGTAAAACATTTGAACGAATATTCTTGTGTTTATCACATCTTGGCTTCTATAAATTTATATATATCCCAGAAACCATGAGTAATTTTGTTAGTATTCAAATGAGACTAAATGTTATTCATATGAATATCAAATTCTTGTTTCTCACCAACGTAAGCTAAGATTTCTGTTCATTTGTATATTTCCTCATATGTATGCAGGGTATTATAGTTGGTTTGCAGATTATATCTTTTGTAACCACGCTCATATTTCACAACGTTGGCAGTGGAATGATGGCATGTGTGAAAATAAGTGCAAATTTCCCAATATCTATAGACTTTCGTTAATATATTACTTCCTCTCGGTGCATTCATTTACATAAATGCAAATGTGCTGCGCAATTTATGTATTTACTAGCGGATGTAAACGGCTTTTCTCAGGAGAAAACATTTTACTTAAGTTAATTATGCATATTTTAGCATCATTATATGCATACGTAAATATAAACAGGATAAAATCGCACACAAAACAATCGTTCTCATGACTATAGAACCCATCACTCTGAACCTGCACACACAAACACACACACACACACACACACACACACACATATATATATATATATATATATATATATATATATATATATTTACCAAAACGCAGGATATGACACTAGGTCAATTTTTAAGCGGAGTTTAACAGCTTTGAATTCAGAGTTTTCCTTCTCCTTGACTAGTTACCTCACCAAAGCTAAAGAACCCAGGCTGCCCTACTATTTACCCATAGCTGGAGGAAGAATAATAGAATTCATACCTTTCTAAGTGTATTAGTGCTATGTGAAATGCAATCGGTCTCGTCCCGTGTCTATATCCAACGATGATAACCATCACACAACGAGCACCTGCTATAATAGATAATTAATATATATAATTAATAAATAAACATATATATATATATATATATATATATATATATATATATACATTTATATATATATATATATATATATATATATATATATATATATATATTATGCCTACGAAAGAAAAGATTTCTTAAAAAATTTTAAGTAAATAATTACATATTGACAATAGGCACGGTTGAGCAGATTTTTTTTCTTTTGTTTTAAGCTTTTTAATTGTACTTGATTCTTTCGATTGTTTTATTCAGTTAAAAGGTGTTTAAACCTTCGTGGGTTATTTGATACGAGATCCCTCTTTCTAGAAGAACATTTGGTATATGGTTTAACCCATTACTGGGAGTTTGAAATTGAACGTGATATCACGATTGAAGTTCGAACGTGTTTTCTTCGATGTCACAATCTAACCCGTTAACCACAACGCCAGTTAGACTCCTTCCACAGTGTGGTTTTATGTTTGCTAAATGCTAAACATTGATGTTGAAAAGGCTTTGATTCTTTGATAAAGCAATATATATATATATATATACATATGAGTGGATTGTCTTTGAAGAACTAATTTTGGAAAATCAACGCCGATTAGAAAATCACCCAGGATTTTTCCTTGAAATTTAAAACAAGGCATGATGGTAAATGGAAAAAGTTCATTAGTACAAAATAAGACAAAATCAAAAATTAAAGACTGTTTGTTTTGTGGCTCAAAAAATCTGTTATTGAGATGCACTTGAAAAACTTTTTCAGTTAATATGGATTGTAACTGATTCTATGATCGGAATGTATTGTATCTTATTTTTCTAGGTAATTTATTTTACTATTGGAAGGAACTTCAAGATGCTTTACAATGGAAAGCATTGTAAATTATATTACGGTAAAAATGTCTCACAAATTATATTAGTGTAGGAATGTATCAGAGATCATTTAACAGTAAGATGCATTAAGACATTTTTACAACAGAAATATATTATTCGAAGCTCCACATTATAAGACAAGGGAAAAATACACTTTGAAATTATTTTTAAAAAGTTTGAAGCATCATGATTGATTGATGAAGCTTCCAATTTTCAGTCATGATAAGACACTAAGTTACAATGATAAACTTCAAGTTCTTCGCTATAAAAAAGAATATAATCTTTTCAAGATCGTAAATAGTCTACCGATAAATTTAGAAACCGAGCATTTCTCTAGTAGAAAACACAGACACAGACACAGACATATATATATATATATATATATATATATATATATATATATATATATATATATATATATATATATATATACCGTAAGTTGCAGCGAACAAGACAATCTGACATATAACCCGAGCCCAAGGTTATATCTCAAAATTCTGGGTTAGACCTATACCTGCTGTATAAGTTGATCCCCAAACAACCAACCGATTAGTGTTTGGCCAAGTCAAGATTATATTATATGTGCTCTAATAATGCCAAAGTGTGTATATTTAATAAACTACCATTATAGCTTATGAGAGTGTCATTAATCAACTGATGATTTGTTAAAGAAATTCTTTCTGCTATCAAAATCATGCCAATACATGTAACATGCAATTCTTACACAGCATTCATTACACAGTGTTGTTTGACTGGTCGTCTTGGAGCTGTGACGATCCGGTTAGCGTTTACATAGGTGTATCAGCTGTTGGAAATGGTATTTAAAATCGCGTTAATATAACAATTAGTTTATATTGCAATTTCATTATTTTATATTGATCTTCGTGTTTGTTAAATATGTTAACCCAACAGGAGATTAACTGTAAAAAGTTTTGACAGCCAACTGGAGTTACTATGAATTCTGTACATCGATTGATAAAAGTAATTTATTCCACTGGTTGACCAGACTGCGGTAAAGGATTGGATTTTAGTTTTGGAGAATACATAAACCTCTAGATTGAGAAGATTCTGTCTGGTATAAACTGAAAGTGAAGGGTGCAAATAACGGAATCAATGAAAATAATCAACAAAACTTTATTTGGCTATAATAAAATTATGCAGCTGGCCATTCCATCTTGGAAAC
Organism: Sepioteuthis lessoniana; assembly: GCA_963585895.1. Taxonomy (NCBI): domain Eukaryota; kingdom Metazoa; phylum Mollusca; class Cephalopoda; order Myopsida; family Loliginidae; genus Sepioteuthis; species Sepioteuthis lessoniana. The sequence continues at coordinate 20,924,034 of OY757919.1, forward strand.
AAACAAAAAAATAAAGTAGTAAGAATTCATTGAAAGAATATGTTTTTATAATTAAACAAAACTGTCCTTTTCTATCCATTGAGTGATGACAATCTAAAGAAGTTGGTTTATCTTTTATGGAGTAGGCATTAATTAGAGCCAAATGACGGTATGTTGAGGTTTTTTTTCTAATTATATGAATTTGCACAGTATGGAATATGTCATATATGCCATAATTAGTATATATATATATATATATATATATATATATATATATATATATATACATTCATATATATATATATATATATATATATATATATATATATATATATATATATATATATACTAATTATCATACATCGAGCACTCCTGGAAATTTTAAAGGAACATCATATATATTCTCTAATAGAACCATTCCTAACTCATCATCTTTATATATATATATATATATATATATACTTCTCAGATTTTATTTTACACTTAACCTTAAATACTATGAATGATTATCATAAATCACGGAATTTTATAGATTAGTCTTATCTTTATGCCTTAAAATGTTACTTTAGATAAGATTTGTTGACAATGTTCATGATAATGATACACACACACACACACACACACACACACACACACACACGCATATACAGACACACATTCTCAAAATATAACTAATCTTTTCAGGTTTTTGAGAATCATTTCAATTTAAAAAAAAATATATTAAAATAACACAGCTGAACAGAATTTCGGCGGAGGCAAAGAAAATAATCTTTAAATTTCGTAAAAATCAAAGCCTATTAATTTCAATTGTTTGTAAATGTAGACCTTTTCTATAATAAATAATAACGACATATGGAGAAATAGTTCCTTTTGAGAATGATTAAAATTCAACACTGTTTACTATAAACGTACTATGGTTTCTGTTTCATGTAATATTTTCAGACGAAAGATCATTGTTCTTTTTTTTATGATATATATAATTGCATAGATTAATACTATAAAACATTCGAACGAACATTGTTGTATTCATCACAGCTTGACTTCTATTCATTCATAAATTTCACATAAACCATAATCAATTTTGTCTGTATTTAAATGGGATTAAATATCCCATGTTATTCATATGAATATCAAATTCTTGCTTCTCATACACATGAGCAAACATTTCTGTTTCTATATCTCTTATAATTACAAAAAAAAAGAATGATAGAAAATATTGCTGGCCTGCATCATTATTTTTTTTTTTGCAAACGTCAAAGGTTTAAAAGTGGCTTATGATCGCCATTTCATGATGATTTCAAAATTAACATTCATTTTCTTTTGTTAGATCGAGTTTTTTAAGATGTGCATAAATATTTCACAACAAAATGTCCATCATAATAACACTTATTCCGAAGCCTGTGGAATCTACTTGTCACTGCAGATTGTGGGTGCCTGATTTTTTTGTATAGCATATAGCGTTGTATGCGTACCTAACTACAGTGTACCACCGTACACGCTAACACACACGTATCCCGATTGAGTGAGGCTTATCACTCAACATAAATTATTTTAATGTACTGAGTCAAGTGTCAATGACAAGCTGAGAGCTGATTTATTTTTTTCTCTTTTCAGCTTGGCATTGGTATTGCTGTAGGAATGTGTGACAAGTGTAAGAGTAATCCTGACAGGTTCTGTTATATCTACGGTAATATGATCGTTTCAAAACGTCAAGCAAAAATTACTGACTTTGTGAAGAAGACATATCGTGACTAGTTTAAAGTTAAACTAGGGAATCATATAAGCCTGTTGCTCCCCAACACTTTTGCTGTAAAACATGTGAGGAGAGTTTGAGGGATTGGAAGAATGAAAAAAAAAAGAAAAATATCCCATTTACTATTCCGATGGTCCGGAGGGAATGAAAATATGATATTACAGACTTCACAACAAAATGTCCATCATAATAACACTTATTCCGAAGCCTGTGGAATCTACTTGTCACAGCAGATTGTGGGTGCCTGATTTTTTGTATAGCATATAGCGTTGTATGCGTACCTAACCACAGTGTACCAAGAATAGAAAAAAAGAAAAATATCCCATTTATTATTCCGATGGTTCGGAGGGAAGGGAAATATGACATTACAGACTACTATGTCTGCGTGATAAATATTAAAAGAATAAATCGCAAGAACAAGCACCATGTCAAATACTCCGATGTTCCTTCTGCTATAAGACCAATCCCTCATGAAATGTAATATTGGGGGGAAGAGAAGGGTGAGCGCTTTTAAAGAGACATTCGGATTATGGAAGAGCGCTACTAAGGCGGGTGGGATGTAAACTTTCTCGCTGATTACTACTGGTGCTTGAAACAGGATTCGGTCGTTGCTTAGCACAGGAGGAAGCTCCTGAAAAGACCTTATATCCACGAATAGTTTTTTTGTGTATTTTTCAGTTTACAGTGGCCCAATGTGAGCTTTCTGCGAATATATCAGACCTAAATTTAGCATTATTTGCTTAATCCAGCTAGAAAATCTTAATCTACTTTTCAATACATTTCAAGTAAGAACTTGTATCTTAGAAATTTGATCTGAGGAGAAAAAATGAGAATAATGTTTGGAATCAGCGTAAAAGAATGACCGCCTTGAAATTAGCCATTATATATATTCGACCTTGACAACATCGCGGGCCAGTGCATTCTTTAAAAATCTTAAATGTGTTTTACTACCCATTTTTTATAGGGGTTTCTTTTTCAACTAATCCCCTTAATTTGACATGCAGATCTTTTTCTGCATATTATGAAATTCTATGAGTGAAATTGAATAATATGACATCGGGCCCAAAAATGTCATGTCCTATTAGAGTTATGAGGGTGCTTGTGCGTATCTGCATATATATATATATATATATATATATATATATATATATATATATATACATATATATATGTGTGTGTGTGTGTGTGTGTGTGTGTGTGTGCGTGACTGTGTCTGTGTATATATGAGTGTCTGGGATCTTTGCCGCAGAGAAGGATAGCGCTTATCGAATATTTTAGTGGAGACAAGGACAGGCGCTTAACCGGAATCAAAGACATTTATTCTGAAAAATACGACAGATAAAGAAAAATTACCCATTTGATTTTTGTAGAATTGTCAATTTTAAGTATCATTTATCAAAGCCTTCAAATGTTGCACAGATTTGTTGAGCTGCATTTAGGAAAAAATTGTTGCGTGTTAAGTTTCATCTTATATTCACAATTATACATATGATAAATTACAATGATAAATGAGTTTTCGTATGGGCACTTTTATTGACAGTACACGCATGAAACTCTAGTCTTCTACGAAGTAATCTCCTCCGGCCGCAATTCACTTCTTGTACTGTTCCAACAACTTCTGTAAGGTCCCGTGGAGGTCCTCTTGTGTGAGCGTGTCAATGACCTTCGTCACAGGCTCTTTTCTGCAGAAGGGTAAGACCCCACCCCCAACTAGTGTCCTGGATATGACACTAAACAGTCTGATGGTGGGGCTTTGGGGAATACGGAGCACCCCTTCATTGCCATTGCTCCCAAAACCACTCTGGCCCTGCGTGGTAGCACCTGATAAGGCCCTATCTATGGGTTAAATAGAACTAACAGCATACTTATGCTAAACTGAATAGCTTGAAATAGAAATGTTTTTTGATTATTGAACTGTGCTTACATTTGAACTGCGTGCTTGTGCTAAACTGAATTATTTCAAATAGAACTGTTTTTTGACACTGAAACTGTATTTATAGTAAACTAAATTGTTTAACGTAGAACTTTTCTGACATATAACTGTGCGTAAACAAAATCTGTACTTTTACTAAACTGAATTAGCTGAAGTAAAGTTGCTTGACTAAACTGAATAGCTTGAAATAGAAATGTTTTTTTACAATTAAACTGTACTTACATTTAAACTGTGTGCTTTTGCTAAACTGAATTGTTTTAAATTGAATAATTTTTGACATTTAAACTGTACTTACACTAAACTGTATTGTTATATATAACTGCTTGAATAGTTTGAAATAGAAATGTTTTTGACAATTAAACTGTGTACTCATGCTAAACTGAATTGTTTGAAATAGAACAGATTATTTACATAAAAATGGATTTGGTGTTAAATAACTTACAAAGGTTGATATGCCATAAAACCCAACCAACCAAACCAAACCAAAGTAAGAAAGTATGCAAATGAATTCGAAAGTCTCCGAGAAAACTGTGAGGACAGCAATTAAACAAAGTTGAAGATCAGATCTAACCCTGTTTATTACGCTATGTTGGGTGTTTCAGAAAACAAAATAATTGCAAAGTCCCATCTAAATTTTGGTTCGCAAAAGACTACTATTGAGGAGGAATGGAAAATGTCTGAAGAATTTATTATTGAAGGCATACAAATCATTTCGAAGGCGTGTTGATGCAATGATTGGAAAAAATGATGTTCATATTGAATAAATTTATTGTTTTGTGGCTATCTTCTTATTTTGTTGTATAATTTTAATAATAAAAATTAATCTTGATTTAAAATAGAGTCTTTATCATTATACTAGAATATATCTAATTTGGCTTCTACACCCAGAATATATGTAAACACAATGAAATATATAAGTGTTTAAAAAGAAAAAAAATGTGTGCTGAATGCCCTATCAACAGAAGGGTACAAAAACAAAAGACGAACAAACAATATTGCTCTATTTTTAGTTTAACTCCCTTTACTTGTTAGTCAATCATCAAGTTGCAGAAAAAGTCATATTTGTGTCTTTTTTTTCCCTAAAAATGCACAAAAAACATTTATGCAAAATTAGAGCAGCATAAAGTCCTATTAGTGCCACGAGTATTTGAAAATCTTTCAATCAAGTGACTTTTGGTTTAAATGAAAATTCAGAAATCGATGTCGATACGTATCGTAGATGATAACTTGAGTATCAGTTTTTGTGTGCGTGCGCGTGTGTGTGTGTGTGTGTGTGTGTACGCGCGAGCGTGTGCGTGTGCATGTGTGCACGTGCGTTCGTGTAAGTGCGTGTGTGTGTGTGTGTGTGTGCGTGTGTGTGTGTATGTGCGTGCGTGTGTGTGAGTGTGTGTGTGTTTCCGTCTGTGGGTTCACACACACACACACACACACACACATATATATATATATATATATATATATATATATATATATATATACAAAATCGGAAGCTCACATCCAATTATATAGAGATTCCCATATTAATCTAAACTTAGCAGACTTTATATATTTTTATAATTGTCAGCGTATAATGGCTTTACTCTTAAATAAAGAGCACGTATTTGTGGCATTTAACTTTCATGTCTAAAATATATTTCTGATTCATTAGCTCTCAGGAATCAAAACTTCAAAGATAATACAAGCTTTATTCTGCAAAGCAGAACCATCATCTTGCATCTAAAATAGAATTTCTGATAATATGCTTGTAAATTAATTCATTGAAACTTTCAATTCTTTTCTCACTGAACAAAATTGATACCTTTCCTTGCCTAATTTATACATTTGGGTGATTCTACGTTGAAAATTCGCTTTTAAATTTTGTAGACGGGTAATATTTTTTCTCAGAGTAAGTTCATCTTTCTAAATTTTTGTCCAAATTGAATATCTCACATGTAAATCAATCCAATCAGTATAAAAATATTCCTTTACACACACACACACACACACACACACACATACATACATACATAGATAGATGTATAGATATACGGATAGATTACCGCAACTGCAGACAAATACGCAATTTGTACCCATCCATTATATTCAAGACTTTTTCAGATAATAGAATAACGACACTTATAGCATCCTTTCGCAAGTACTTGTGAGAAAACGACTTCTGAAAGGTGAAGATAAAAATGTGAGCTTTCCTTAAAATGATGGACGAAAAGACTTCATAAATAATGCGTTAATTCTAATATGAAAGAAAATATTTTTTAAAAATCATCAAATAAATTATTTCATTGTTTCCTGTGAAGATTTCTTTAATTGCCAGAATGAATAAAAAATGATTTCACTTTCGTTTTATTGCAACTTTTATTCTAAACTTCATTAGATCTCTCTATCTATCTATCGATTGAGGGAGAGTTATATAGCCTAATGAACGATTGGCTTTTCAGGAAAAAAGGGTAAGAAATGACAAAAAGATGACTGCTTGACAACAGGACGTGTAGAGACAACATGCGCTAATCCACACCAATCCTATTGTACAACGGTCGGTGAGAAAATTAAACAGAATATTGTTGTGTTTGAAATATTTACAACTGTTTTTGCTACATTTTGTTCTTCCGAAATATTTGGAATATAACATTATCTATCTATCTATCTATCTATCTATCAATGTGTGCATGTATGTTTGAGTGACTGTATGTAGGTATGTTCGTAAGTATCGGTGTGGATATATTCACACACACACACACACACACACACACACACACACACACACACACATACACATCACCACCTTGCATATCATTTACACTTACTCATCAGGATTTGGGGAACAAAAAATCACATCTTGACCTAAAAATAGAAATATTTTTTTAAATCATTGAATAAATTCTGTAATTTTCTGTTATGTTTTCTCTTTAATTATAATTGTAGACTATGAACTGAGGCGCATTTTCTACGAGACCACTAACATAAATAGATTTAAAAATTCTTTAATAAACGCAAATATATATACATACTTAATAAATGTTGTTGTTTTTTTAATCTAAATGCAAAGGGAAAAGCTTATATATATAGTCATCCACAGACAAATCTGTTTCGTTCCATCAAAACGCATCAGTGTAGCTAGACATACTAAATTCTCGTAGCTGGGATCGAAACCCGGTTGACTCAAACGCCAACCCAAGACTCTACCCCTCAGCCACGAGGAAACCAGCAGCAGCTGACTAAATTTTAAACGGTTATGAATCCCAATTACTATTGTTTACATACATCCGCTTAACGGCAACAAAGAGCTCAATTCATATATGAAGAGCCTTGCATATACGCTAATGACAACGCCATTACTTCATTCGCTAGAGAGCTCAACCCTACGGGGGTAGGGGAGCATATATATATTGTTATCCACATACGGAGAGTTGCTTTGTATAAGAATCATCTAGTATGGCTAGCCACGCGAGGTGTTCCAAGCCGGTATCGTAACCCGCCTTTATTTACTTCAGGATGATTATATACCCCACAGTACATATATATTAACTTTCAATGGTTTACTTTTATTGCGATCGGCTACCGAAGTGCTCAATTCGTTCGAAGAGCTCTGCATTACGCGAGAGGCAACCGTTAATTCTTTCGCCAAAGTGCTCAACCCCTGGTGGGCGGAGTGTTTTGACGAGAAGTGGAACAATCACAGACAGAAAATAGAATCAACAAAAATCATAACAACCTATCAATTATCTATCTAGTACATGTATACATTAGTGTACGTTTATCAATTCATATGCATACATACACCCTTACACATTCAGAATACACACTCATGGATATTTGTAAATAAAACTGCATAGAGCAGAGACATTCACGGGTAATCAAATCCGATGAGATATTTACAAACATAAACCTGGAAATAAACACGGCTAGAACAGCCAATTAAAACAATCTTTACAGTACAAAGAACAGGCAGACCTTACCGTAGCCGTTCAACATCACTGGATGGAGGTTTAAAGTCTGAAACTCATATAAAATATTAGTATGTTATATGATCAAACTTAAATCGCAAACCTGAAATCATTTGCCGGGCTATGCATTATATATATATATATATTGTCATCCACTGACAGACTGTTTCGTTCTATAACAACTCTTCAGTGTGGCTTGACTCGTAGGATGCTGGAAGCTGGGATCGAGACCCACCCAAATTTAGTTTGGCTTAGTATCATACAGCTTAGCCAACAAGTTAACCACGTCAGCTCTGGAATTATAAGGCATTACGAAGTAGCTTTCGTTTGTTTACATTTTTATACTTCACCGGATACCAAAGTGCTCAATTCGTTCGAAAAGCTTTGCATAATACGGGTGGCAGCCGTGAATTCCTTCGCTAGAGAGCTCAATCCTCATGGGGGGCGTATATATATATATATATATATAGAGAGAGAGAGAATAAATCAATGAAACTTGAATTAAACAGAATACAGGTGAGTCTTAATATTTCAAATGTGAATTGGATTAGTGAGACAGTGAGTCGTGAATTTCCTCCTCTCTCATTCTATTCTACAATATCTATTATTTATCGATGAATATTTTCAATAATGAAACTTGGAGAAAGCTCTAAGAATTGTCGTCTTGATCAATAAATTGACTGTAAAAAGCAATGTAATTTGATACACGATATTATAATGTAAGTACAACAATGTAGTATATTAATGATACTGGAAATTATATTTGCTTTGTTGTTCATTGCCCTTGTCAAATATTTTACCTCAAAACTTATTGTTTTTTTAAATAGAATTACTTGAATCAATTAACAGCGAAACATGACGAACAAGGAAATATAACTTGATGTAAACCACTGAACTGTAATCTCATTATTTTTTGAAAACTCTACACTTTGGGTTTATAACAATTGTTCGATACTCCTGTATGGAAGCAATACTTGGACGCTAACTAAACGGCTGGAGAAGAAGCTAGACAGCAATTACACAAGAATGTTGCGAGCAATATTGAACAAGTCCCGGCGGCAACGCCCCACAAGGCACCAACTACACGGTCATCTACCTCCCATCACGAAAACTTTCCAAGTTAGACGAACCAGACATGCAGGACACTGGTGGAGAAGCAGGGACGAGCTCATAAGTGATGTACTCCTATGGACCTCCACATATGGCCGAGCAAAAGCAGAGCGACCAGGTCGAACATACATACAGCAGATATGTGAGGATACGGGATGTATCCCTGAAGACCCGCCAGAGGCAATGAACGATAGGCAGAAGTGGCGAGAGAGGATCAGGGATAACCGTGCTGGCGGAACAACATGGTGATGATGATGACAATTATTTTGCTTAAGTCAAGTTACAGTGTTGTAATAATTTCGCTCTTAGTTGCCTGAAGCTTTTTAGGTCTTACATTAACTGAACTCGTGTTATATAACAGAGTAGCTCTATGTATTATTTGAGAGATAGAGTAAATTTGGAAAATTAATCAGCAATCTCAGTCAAAATAGTAAGTTAAAGAGGCATGTGTAAGGTCCCTGCGATCAATCTGAGACAATGGCTTGGATTGGATAGCCTTGGCCACGCGAACAAAATTTTTGAACTTTTGAAAAATACTTAAAAATGTAATCAGTTCGTTCTTTGACACTAAAATGAACACAATTGTGAAAATGGTGGTTGCACATTTTTTCATACTTGGATGAAAGATCCAGTTCCTCGAATGTAGTCAGTTTATATGTAGGAAAACGATGATGTCGTATTTATGAAGAAATAAATGAGGTGTGCACACAAAAGGGCTTAGTGATCATTTTTTTCCACAAAAGATGTTTCCATATTTGAATGTAATTAAGTAACAGGGGTGACCGGCCACCGAAAAATAAGGAAGTGTAGGAAAGAAAGATGGGCCATCGAACAGGAAGTAGGATTTAATACAATTCATTCTCTTTGGCTGAAGAGCAATGTTATTAAGATCGAAAGTGATTACAATTTTTAAAATCCTTTTTTTTACTTCTAAACTCTTGCAAGACTTCTTTATCTTCCTTTTGGTTAATAACGTGATAAAAGTTAAAAAATTATAAATCTTAACAGAATAAACAAAACCAATGTGATTTTATTTCGCTGTTTGGATTAATAATTTTTTTAGTTTTCTATTTTAGTTCCATAAATGATAATGAAAGAACCAATAATACTCTATTTCTGATGATAACCAGTGCTTAGACAGTTCACTTTGTTGCTTTTAGATGGTGAGGTTTTCGAAATGACTGAGGGTAATGAATGGGTGCGGCTGATTGAGGTTTGTTTACATTTCTGGTTGACAGATTCACAGGAATCGTGTAAACAAATCTCTGGTGAAGACAGAACAGTTGACATCTGGTATGTCAGTTCACAAGCGTCTGTCCGTGTGTTTCTAACTAAATGACAAAAAAATTAAGAAAAAATAAAGAATGAAAGAATGTGGGACTAAGAGAAAGAAAGAAGACAGAAATAAAGGAAGGGACGAATGATAAAAGTGTGTAAGGAAGGAATGAAGGAAGGGTTAAAAGAAAAATATAAAAGCCAAAAACAAAATAAACACATAAAGAAGAAACGATTGAATGAAATAAAACACGCTAAGTAAGATATGGCATATGTTACTTTGTTGGTACTGCATAAATCTGGACTCAGGTTTGTGCTAGAGTTATCGTTCATTACGAAACCAATGTTATCCAAGGGAAGTGTAAGGTGCTTTAAGAATTAGCATTAATTTTCCCACAGGGGTTAAACAAAACGTCGGATATCTTTATATACTACAACCTTTATATATCCTTACTAGTACGGGTATATCAATTCTCCTAAAGCGCTCCCCATTACCATGGCTAAAAATCCCAGTCTAATCTACCATTTATTAATAGATGGGAGAGAAGAGATTAATTTCTGCGTTCCTCAAGTCCCGTACTCAAAATTTGAAATTGGCTCGATGACTCCATCTTTTATGAGGCGAAAGATCATTTTACAAAAGAAAGAAATGATAGAACAGTGAAGCATGATAAGAAACATATACATAAAAGAAATTATCAATATGTAAGATACTAAGTGGTATAATTTACAAAAACACGTTTACGATAGCGCGATTGTAAGATTACTACGTTAAAATTTCACTGTTATAACAAGATATACGTGGTGAATTCAATAAGTTTCCAGACTTTTTTGTACGGGCATTTAAAATTATCGGAGATTCTTGAAAATTTACTATATTCTTGCTATACATCTTATGAGACGACTGACCAAATTTTATGATTTCAGGTTCAAATGAATAGCTACAGCAGCAACTGGAATACACCCTATTAAAGCCTGATTGTCACAGCTAGTGAATTTCAAAAATGCAATCTAGACGTGAGAACACTTTAGAAGAACGATATACAATAAAATTCTGTTTTAAACTTGGACAAAATGATGCCAGAGAAAAGTATGGAATGCTTCAGACTGATTTTCGACCATCTTGCAAGGACTGAGCATCAGTTTTGAGTGGCATAAGAGATTCAAGGAAGGCAAGGAGTCTGTGAGGGATGATAAGAGGTGTGGGAGGAGTAAGGAAGTCAATACACCAGAGTTGAGAGGCGAAAGGGTTAGCTTAGGGTTAGGGTTACTATGTTGAGATTTTCAGGGAGTTCAGCAAGAGATTCGGTCGGAAGAGGCCAGCACTCTTCAAATCGGCTCAGTTGCATTTCAACAAGGATAATGCACCAGTCCACAATGCCATCCTTGTCACAGACTATATGAACAAGATGTGCATTAAGACAGTTCCTCAGCCTCCCTATAGTACAGGCCTTGCTCCCTGTGACTTTTGGTTATTCCCTGAGCTCAGAGGCTGTCGTTATAAGGCAAGGGAGGAGATGAAAGAGGCTGTGACGAAGGTCATTGACACGCTCACACAAGAGGACTTCCATGGGGCCTTGCAGAAGTTGTTTGAACGGTACAGCAAATGCATTGCAGCCGGGGCAGATTACTTCGAAGGTGACTAGAGTTCCATGTGTGTACTATCAATAAATGCCCTTAGGAAAAACAAGTTTGGAAACTTATTTAATGATCCTCGTATAAACACGGTATCTTATATTTATTATATGTTGAGAAGATGAAAAGAAAACTTGTATAAAAAGAAAAAATAAAGACAAATCTAATGACAAAAGTAAGAACAAGAATAATAAATACAAATAAAAGATAGGAGATTAAAGAAATTAGAAAGAAATGTATTATGAAAAAGATATAAGAAAGAAGAAAAAGGGGACTATGATAAAAAAGAATGAAGATTGACATAAAAAAGTGTTCATTAAAATAAAAAAGTAAATAATGGATTATTGATATACTTAAAAAAATGTATAAAGCAAGATAGAAGGAAGAACGATTGAAAAATAGCACATGTAAGAAAAGTATATAAAGTTACAAAAAATAAAACAAGAGTGTGAAGAAAGACGAAAGAAGGAAAGCGCTGGTGAGAAACAGAAGAAGGAAAAGTTTGGAGGAATACAAAAAAGAAAAATGTAAAAAATTACAAAAGAAATGAATAGTTGGAGAGAGGCAAAAGAAAATGATGAAAAGAGATAACGGAAATAAGCGAAAAAAGATTGAGAAAAAAAAGTTGAAGACTGACAACAAAAAGTTAGAGGTAACTATAGAGTAAAAGACAAAAAGGCGCGAAAAGTGACAAAAGTAGGAAAGGTGTACAGAGAAAGACTATAAAAAGAAAGACTTGGAGAGAGAGACAAAAGAAAGAAAGTCGTGAAGAGTGACTAAAGAAAAAAAAACATAAAGAGAGATGAAAGAAAGGCATGAAGAGAGAGAGAAAAAAGAAAGAAGTGAAAAAAGACAGAAGAAAGGAAAGCATGAAGACAGTCTAAAATGAATTACTTGAAGAAAGACGAAAAATATAAAAATTTACAGTGAGAAAGAGAGAGCGAGAGAAAGAGAGAAAAGAAAGAAAGGTGCGAAGTAAGACAAAAGTAAAAGGCATGAAGAAAAAGCAAAGAAAAGAGACGAAAGAAAGACATGGCGAGAGACAAAAGAAAGGAAAGCATGAAGAAAGTCTAAAGAAAGAATCATTTGAAGAAGGACGAAAAAAATAAAAATTTAAAGAGACAGAGAGAGGGGGGGGAGAGAGAGAGAGAAGAAAGAAAGGAGCGAAGTAAGCCAAAAGCAAAAAGCATGAAGAAAAAACAAAGAAAAGAGACGAAAGAAAGACATGACGAGAGACAAAAGAAAGGAAAGCATGAAGAAAGTCTAAAGAAAGAATTATTTGAAGAAGGACGAAAAAAATAAAAATTTAAAGAGATAGACAGAGGGGGGAGAGAGAGAGAGAAAAGAAAGAAAGGTGCGAAGTAAGACAAAAGCAAAAAGCATGAAGAAAAAACAAAGAAAAGAGACGAAAAAAAGACATGACGAGAGACAAAAGAAAGGAAAGCATGAAGAAAGTCTAAAGAAAGAATTATTTGAAGAAGGACGAAAAAAATAAAAATTTAAAGAGAGAGAGAGGGGAGAGAGAGAGAAGAAAGAAAGGAGCGAAGTAAGACAAAAGCAAAAAGCATGAAGAAAAAACAAAGAAAAGAGACGAAAGAAAGACATGACGAGAGACGAAAAAGAAAAAAAAAACGAAAAACAAAACAACGTACAGAGAGAGAGAAAAAAAGAAGAAAGCCGGGAATGGAAACAAAGAAAAGAAAAACACGAAGAAAGACGAAAGAAAATACTTCTTAAAAGAGATCAAAGAAATACATATTTGAAGCAAGACAAAAGAAATAAATACTTGAAGAGACAAAAGAAAAAAAATTTAAAGAAAAGACTTTTTTTTAAAAAAAAAAAAAAAGCAAAACTTGAAGAGAGACTAAAGAAAGAAATTCTGCTAGATAGACAAAAGAGTGAAACACTTGAAGATAGACAAAAAAAAAAAAAAAAGAAAAAGAAAAAAAAATTGAATAAAGATAAAAGAAAGTTAGGCTTGAAGACAGCAATAAAGAAGGCATGAAGAGATAAGAAAGCAAATATTAAACGAAAAATAAAAGAAAGAGAAGTGTAACGTAGACAAAAGAAAAGTTTAAAAAAGAACTTGAAAATCATAAAGTGTTCTAAACAGTTATCTAGACGAGAAGTTATAAAAGCTAAAGATGACAAAAACTAACAGGTAATGGAAAGGAAAGCCGTTTTATGATAGACAATAAAGAACAGCGAAGATTAGTTGAAAATTAGACGAATGAAAAAAAGTTTAAAATTTCAGACAAAAAAGTAACGTGGAAGGAAAATATCGAATAACAGAAGATAATTCTTATAAAAGTTGAAAAACAAAGACGGATAAAACGAGGTCAAATTTGCACATTTGCTTAAAACGACAATAACAAGAAAATGATAAAGTGCAACAGACCGATTGGCTGTCTGTCGAAGTAAACACGAAAGATATGGTAGAATTAGGAATCACTGAAGAAGAAAAATGCCACAGAATGATTGGCTCTATGTCGAAGCCAGCAAGAACTATGTGGGAGTCAAATGCATCAGCATAGACGAAAAAAAAAAACAAACTAAAGAATAATTGTCTGTCTGTAGACGTAAACATGAAAGGTATAAGAAAGAGAGAGAGCGAGAGAGAGAGAGAGAGAGAGAGAGAGTGACAAACAGAGAGAGCAATGGAGAGAGAGTATTATAAATCAACAAAGATTAAAGGATGCAATACAATGATTGGCTGTATGCCGTTGTAATATGTGACAAGAAAGATTTCCCCTGGCTTTTAAAATATATTAACGAGAAAAGAAAAATCGTTTGTATTTTGTAAATCAGACGTAATTTTCTTAAAATGAAAAACATATTAAAACCAAGAATTTAGATAGGGTTATTATTCTTTGTTTACAAGTTCAAGCAAAGAGCACTGATTCTAAAAAGTCGATTAGTTTATCAAAGCTGTCAAAAAGTGTAGGAGCAGGCCAAAAGCACTGTACGATCTACACAGGTAAGAATTGCGTCAGCTAAACTCAGGGAAATCATACAACCTTTTCCTGAAGCAGAGAAAGGTCAGAGGTCATGCTGATCGTAATGTACCATAGCCAGATACGGATATGCGAAATGGACATAGAATGTCCATATATATATATATATATATATATATATATATATATATATAGAACATAAGAATCTCGAAACACGAAAACACTCGCGACTTCTTAGTTCAGGTACGAAACTTTTTATTTCCTTTGAGTTTCTAGGTTATTCGAAATAAGGAGAGATATACATATTCTTTCTATTCTGGCTTTTTCATCTTCCCCCTATCCGTGCGACACCTGCCCAAGGCCTCCGCGAGCAAGCGTAAGTCAACCGTCTTCTCCCGAGGCAGGACTCAACTCAAGTCTCTGACTTTTTCAAAATCCCAAAATCCTCCGCGTGCGCAATTCCGGTACATGATGTCATTCACATAAACTGGTCAACCTTTCTATCGGATTTTTATTTTGACATCTATGAACGACACATCCTCCTCGCCTGCACGTTAACACCTGTACTAAAGTTTGCACCTAACTAACCCATGTGCTGAGTCGAAAGGTTCTCAGCCTAACTAAACCCAAAGACATAAAACGAAATCCCTCGGTCATTATATTACAATGAGAACGAAAGATTTTTTCTCCTCCTCCTCCCCGGCCATTTTAATACGAGAAAGCACTCTCCAATCAAAATTACTCTTCCCATCGATCTTTGAGTATGACACCTGTCTCGATAGGCTGACAAATGGAAATAAAATAGGCCATGATCCATAATTAAATGAGGTGTCCTCGTGGTGTAATGGTTAAAGCGATGGACTGCGAAATCGTAGTAAAGCGAGTTCTTACTCCAGTCGCGCTATTACGTTCACTTTCGGGCAAATACCTTTGGGAAAGGTATGAACCGCCTGATCCTCCCAGCTATGGGTTAAATAGTACCACTACTGTTCGAGGAGAATGGCTTTGGCATTAAATAACTTACAAAAGTTGATATGCCATTAAACAAAGAAACCAAACCAAACCGACTAAAAAAGTACTGAAGTTGGTTTTGTTGGTATCCAACCTACTTTGGATATTAACAAAAGCATCTTTTCTGCTGAATAAATCCATGCTAATTAACATAAACGGAAAAATCTTCTTAATTCCTTGACGTGTCATTTTAATTTATCTAGTGTGCAACACCTTTTATTTTGCGAATTAATTTTTATTTATTGCAGACTTTTTTCCTCATCTTGGTAGTTTTTGTGTTGTTTCTTCTTTCGCTACGTTTCGGCCAAATTTCACCTCTGGCCTTCTTCAGGTGAATGCTGTGAGCAAACGTGGTGCGATAGACAGCAACTATGGAAGGTAGTAATTACTGGGGATACGGTTACAAGACTCAGCATTCCTATACGAGGTCGCAGTAAATCACCTGAGGAAGGCCAGAGGTGAAATTTGGCCGAAACGTAGTGAAAGAAGAAACAACACAAAAACTACCAAGATGAGGAAAAAAAGTCCGCATTAAATAAAAATTAATTCTCAGATTAAGAAACCTCATCTCAAAATGATTCCAATTAAAGACAAGTACCTTTTATTTTATTCTTTTGCATATGATTACATAACCATATAGAAAAAAAAAGAAATGACATTTTTTTTGCAAGTCAGACGGCGCATGTAGTTATTAGAGTCACTGGACAGCAATAAGCAAGAACGATGCAAGATACTTATAAATCAAAAAAGACAATTATTACGAAGTGCCAAAGAGCATTTGTCTCTTTGTCCAACAAAAATCAAAAACAAAAAAAAAAAGAAAAAGAAATTCGTGCATTATAAATCAAGAAACGCAAACATAATTAAGTATAAATGTTACATTACCGTACATGAATACGTAAAATGTACATATTCATCATCATCATCATCATGTCGTGCTGGAAGCACGGATATCCCTGACCCCCTCTTGCCACTTTTCCCTATCGTTCATCGCCTCAGGCAGGTCTTCTGGACAACATCCTGTATCCTCACAGAGTTGCTGAATGTATGTTCGTGCTGGTCGCCATGCTTTTGCACGGCCATGTGTGGGGGTCCATAAGAGTACATCACTTATGAGGTCGTCCCTGACTCTCCATCAGTGTCCCGCATGTCTGGTTCGTCTAACTAGTTTTCGTGATAGGAGGCAGTTGGCCGTAGAGTTGGTGTCTTGTGGGGTGTTGCCGCCAGGACTTGTTCAAGATTGCTCGCAGCATTCTTGTGTAATTGCCGTCTAGCTTCTCCTCCAGCTGTTTTGTTAGAGTCCATGTAGTGCATCCATATAGCAGTATCGATGCGACCTCTGCCTGGAAGAAACTGCGTTTCATTTTACCGGATAGGTCTGATTTCCATATAATCGATAGCCTATTGATAGCTGTCCATGCCTTCGTTAATCTCGCGTCGATGTCCTTTTCGGTTGATGCGACGTTGCTTCCTAGGTAAGTGAATTTGTCTACTAGTTTAAGCGGGGTTCCGTCTAGAGTGGAGATGTCCCCCGTTTGATCATAGCACATATATTCCGTTTTGTGTGCACTGACATAGAGTCCTATACCTGCG
Organism: Sepioteuthis lessoniana; assembly: GCA_963585895.1. Taxonomy (NCBI): domain Eukaryota; kingdom Metazoa; phylum Mollusca; class Cephalopoda; order Myopsida; family Loliginidae; genus Sepioteuthis; species Sepioteuthis lessoniana. The sequence continues at coordinate 20,941,218 of OY757919.1, forward strand.
GCTGCTCGTTCCAAACTATGCAGTAGTGTTTTTGCTTGGTTGGGTGTATTTGCCAGTATCGCTATGTCATCGGCGTAGTCGGCGTCGGTAATCGTTTTTGCGGGGTACCTTCTGCTTCTTTTCTTTGTCAGCTCAAAGCCGTTCTCTCTGATTTTATCAATCGATGTTCTATGCTGACTGCTTTTACATCGTCAGCTCTCAACCCCACAAACACGCGGTGCCCGTAGCGCACAAATTCGTCTGGCCTCGCCCAGGTCTCAATCTTAACTAACTGATTTTTTCTCCAATCTCACCCCACGCTTCCGGTGAGTGACGTCACTCACATCCCTGGTCAAATCCACTATCTGGGATTTTTATTGTGACATCTCTGAATGACACGTCCACCCCGTGCGCGCGCGAACACCTGCGCTCATGTTTGCACCAAACTAACCCATGCGTTAAGCGAAAGTTTCTCAGCCTAACTAAACCGAAAGGCAAGATATATAAAACGAAATCCCTCGGCCATTATATTACAGAATTAAACACGAAATATTTAGCAGTCTTTTGAGATCTGCTTAGAAAGATGAAAAGAGATTGTGCAAACCAGCTTTTGGACGATCTGTAAAACGCAATAAACATATGTACCTGATAGTTATATAAATAAAAGATGAAAATTTCAAACAGAATGTGTTTCCATTCTGTTAAGTTTATAAGAACCCCATGACTATTTTTTGTATGTTTACTTTCTCCAGAACCAAATTACATATTCACATTACGTTTTTATGAGGCAATTTAAGGACGTTCAACTGAACGTCTAGCCAATATGTGTAGGTAAATAGGAACAATACGACTCACTTAAGTATAGAAAAAATAATCACAGATTATACAGGACTGCCTAATGTCTAGCCATTCCCGGTTGGCAATTTTGAAAGACATGACAAATGAGGGTATGTAAGCAAAAAAAAAAAAAAAAAGAAAATACTTCGGGTAGCAGAAATAATTGTTGGTTTGTCCAATGGAACAAAAATGATGTGAAAATCTAATGAAATATTCGAATCAGTAGAGCTACACGAATGTCAAAAAGTGTTTTTGTTTTTTGTGGGTTCTATTTTTAGTCTTTATTTCAGAACCAGTACTGATTGCAATTTTAGAAAAGAAAATTCTACCCTAAATTACACTATTTTGTGGCGTGATTGGTACAACAGTTATTGTTATTTAATTTTGAGGGGCTGCAACATAGTATCAAGGTACATACGTTTTTGACAAGAACAATATTGGAAGAATTCAACAAACCCGATGTTATCAAGGATATTTATTTCAAATTCATCCAGCTAAATCATTACAAATCAATATTGAGGTTAAGGGAGGTAACCACATCAGATTATCTTATTAACATTTTCTTGATGTTAAACAAGTGTATAATTGAATGTACTTGTGTTCAACCCATGGGGGAGATTGTTTGAATTTCTTTGATTTGGCTTAGGTTCTTTTTTATTGATATAAAAGAAATTGTGGGTTATCCCAAGTCATCTTTTTAGAAGAACAGCATGGTATTATTTAACTCACAGTTTGGTGGATAAGAGAACTACACCTTATCCGAGGGTACTAAGAACGGATAGTGTGACTTGAGTTTGATTTCCCTTAGTACGGTATTGCAGTCCACCACGTTGACCACTAGGCCACGAAGACATCTACATTTTAATTTCTGTAAGCATGAATGCATTTGGAAAAAAGTTTTAAACCATCACTTTTATCTCCATTTATGGACAAACACGAGGGCAGACCTGTCTCTTGAACCTTGCTAGGGTTATCTAAGACACAAAAAATGTACCTGTCAACTTATCTCCGTGACCAAAACATAAATCAACGATTAACTTTTCTTAAATTCAGTCTGGGATCAAGTAAAAACCTTATAGTACACCCGAAGATATTACACAAGCATCAATTCATAATTCTGCAGTTTGTTTTCTACATCGGAACTAGAAATAACTTGAAGTTAGACTTTTACATCCATGCCATTAAAAGTGATTTTTATGTCATGCTCTACCATAATAAATTGTGGCATTATCTTTCAATACCCACTGATTTTCCTGTTGTCAATTCCTTTCTGTCATAGTTTTAATATTATCAGGTCAGTTTGTATGTTAACTTTTTTTCCACTAAATTTTTCTATTTTTCGAGATAGCAAAAAGCAAATATAGCATTTTTGTTATCTCGACACTTTTAGGCAAACTATGTCCCAGCCATCAAATTAAATTCCAAAAATATATCGAACACCAAATTTATGAATGCAAAATAAAGCCTACAGACTAAAAAAAGTAGATCATCATCATCATCATCATCATCATCATCATCAACACTATCAAAAAAGCTGGTGCAGTAACAACAACAACACTATTAACAACAACAACAACAATCGCAACTTCTTTGAACGGTGAACTTTTGTTGTTCTAAATTCTGTTTTTGGCCAAGAATGTCCCTGTGACCAGTATGGATTCATTTATTCATTTATTTTTAGAGAAGGTCCACAAGTTTTGGTTTATTTCATGCTAAGGAGTTTGGGAATCGCGTTCGGAACAAGTTTAAACTTACATTTGCTACGGGGAAGTTCCCGTGGTGCTGTCAATCATAGTAAGTGAATTCAAACACCCCCGCGCTGTTATTTTCCTTTCAAACTAATCCACCTGGAAAAGGTTTAAACCAATTCCTCACCTCCAACTATTGGGTAAATAGTACCACTACTGTTAGTCTACACAGTGGGCTTTAGCAGGAAATAACCCTTAAAGTGGGATACACTATTAAACAAAGAAGCAAAGACATTTTCTTTATAATTGTTTTTTAAGATTTTTTTTTTCTTTTTTTGGCCCAATCGAATACGGATAATTCTAAACCAGATTTATTTGACCCACAACTGGGACCATAGATGGCACAGCCACTTCGGGTCATAATGAACCTGGGAGCAATGAAAATAAATGGGCACTCTGTACTCACCATTGCTCAAGAACTGGATACTGACCACAAGCTACAGTTTATAGTCATAACCGTTAGATCCCTGTAAGGAATACAGTCAGTGGGGCAGTGGTTTTCGCCGAGGTTATTAAACGTGTTTCAAGTTTGCATGTTACCAAACAATTATAAATAATACATTAACAGTTTACAAAATTAATTTTTAAAAAAGTAACCATAACCAGAGGTTTGATTATCAGCCCCTAGGTACTATTTACCCAACCCCTCCGCTCGGGCAGGGTATGACACAAGGTCAATTTTTAAGCGGAGTGTAACAAGTTTGAATTCAGAGTTTTCCTTCTCCTAAACTAGTTGCCTCACCAAGGCTGAAGAACCTAGTCCGTCCTACTATATACCCATAGCTGGAGGGAGAATAAGGGGGTTCATACCTTTCCCAAGGGTATTTGCCCGAAAGTGAACGTAATAGCGCGACTGGAGTACGAACTCGCGTACTACGATTCCGCAGTTCATCGCTTTAACCATTACACCACGAGGACACCCCCTTAGGTTATCAGATTTTGATACTGAATAAACAACTTCTCGAAAGCATAATGAACGGATTTTATATGTGCAAAATATAATTCTATGTTTATAAATAAGGAGATATAAGTGTTAACAAGAAAAGTTAGGATAGATTATTTGGTTGTATGGCATATCAAACCTTGATGTGTTATCTAATATACGATATCAAGGGTTGATATACCAAATTCTGTTTATATATGTGTTCATCATTATTTATAATTATTAAGTAAATAGTTTGTGAATATTATTTTTAAACGAGCCAGAGCTCATTTATTTGCACAGAGTTAAATGGTTTCAAGTATTGTAATACTTTACGCACATTTTAATTGTTCTTAAGTACTACTAATAGCAGTACATCTATTTTCAGACAGTTTAGTAGTTTGAACTACAATAATTATCATAGTTTTAATATTATATGTATGTTGACTTATATGATGACATAGTTCTTTTTGACACACAAATCGAACCCTACCATTCAGAGTCAGAATGGACCGGGAATAATGGCAATGAAGGGTTACTAAACATTCTTCAAAGCTGTATATATATATATATATATATATATATATATATATATATATATATATATATATAAAACTAAGGTAAATCTCCCGTGGTCAACCATGCTCTCTTAAGCACATGTACGACACGTAAACCCGAAAGATTAGGCCATTTTGAAAGCCATGACAAATGAGGATATGTTAGTATATCATACAAATGAGGGTATGGTTCATCTTTTCAAACCAACCAATGACTGACTTCTAGTTGGTTGGCGCCAGTACCCTTTTTCAATCTTTCTTAGTAACGAGCAATTAAGAGGAAATCTTATATGTTTATTGTTGTATAATATTATATAGCTGCAAAAAGAACAATTTGTTTGCAACAGTAATATAATTCCATAAAATTATGTGTTAATTTTTTTTCTTGATTCTAACTTTTTTTTCTGTTTTGAATTAAACCGATTTGCGGCAATACATTTCTATATTTTAAAAATGAACTTTTAATATTTCGCAAACAAATTATGATCATTTTCCAAACAAATTTTCTTCATATTGCAAACTTTTAATGAAGCTTCCAATGTGAAAACTCTTTATTTAATGGTTGAGTATCATAATTAGGACACAATTTTGAAACCATTGCTCAAGAACATTATTTATGGAGAACAACAATTTCTTACCCTTCAGCAGAATTTCAGTCAGAGTACTCTACTGATGTAGGAGAGTGGACAGTTAACTGGAATGCTTATAACTGAATCCACCCGACAATTTTTATTTGGTTTGCTTTGATTTAGTTCTATTTCATATCAATAATACTTAATTATTTAATGCCAAATCCTGTTTCTACACATATATCAAATACATGATTTGTAAACAGATTTTGTTGATATACAGAGTTAAGTAATGAAACAATTTTATTTCTAACAATTCAATTTAGCCTGAATCAATAAAGTTAAATGGTTCGATGTATTGATATGTATCAGTAACACTTAAATAAAAGATCGGTCATTTGTTTACATACAATTAAATCATCAAACTGTTCTATTTCTGTTGTGATGCTGACCAACGAAAGACACGGGGGAACACAAAAGGTTTGATAGAAAAACATATATATTCAAGTAACAGAAACAAGATACAAGTGAACCTGGTTAAACAGTAGTTAGTTGGTAGAAAGCCGAGAGACCAATGTGGTAGTGACTATCCACCCACAACACAATTGGTATCACACGCCGGTTGGTGCACTTTATTTATTCTCCGTCCCACCAATCCGTACGGCACAATACCTTTTTTAAAGTTGGTCCGGACGCAGGGCCACAGCTCACACGCGTCTGGCAAAATCCAAAAATACCTTCGGCCTCGTCGGCATTCCCCTAATAATGGCGCCTCAGGCGCCAGGATACAAAGCAACAAACAATTGGTAACCCAATTGGTGCTTTGTATTTACCCTACGCCCCACCAACGTAAGAATGTGGCATAATGCCGTTTTTAGGGTGGGTCCGTTCGCAGGTTCACAGACCAACACGACAGACAGTTCCAAAATATTCCTCGGGCCCCGTCGGCATTCCCCTTTTCGCCGGGCGATAAACCCAACCCCTCTGAAGAGGGTTAAAGCCTGGGGGACGGCCCCCTGAGACTAGAGGTGTTATATCCAGTGGTGGAATACATCCGAACGAACCATGCAGCATGCAACCACAGCCGGTTGAGAGCGCCCCACTACTGGACACAAAGCAATGCCACTAAAAAATGCAAATTGTCTGACGCTCTAATTGACGAGTATTTACGGAGGAGGGCGATTCCATTATTTAGGGAGTACAACAATTTCTTACAATTCAATTTAGCATACGCCATTTGATTATTCTCAGTTTAAATGACAACCAGTTTATTTGACCCATTGATAGGATGCTACTACTCTGAGCCAGAGTGGACCTGAGAGCGATGGCATTGAAAGAGTACTCCACATTCCCCAAATTTTAAGCATTACTGAATTGTTTAGTGCCCTATCAGGACACTCGTTGGTAGCGGGTCTTACACATCTACAGAAATTTAGTCAGTGTAATTTACAGCCCCAGTCGACTGGGCTAATAATTTTTTTCTTTATGAAACGTTATTTTTCTTCGATGGAAAATACAACAGGACCGTATCATTTTTAATGAAACATTTACATACTCTAGACGGATATAGTAATTTACGAAGCTCGTTGCACAAGGCCGAATGAATGGGGCACCCAATGAGACTCGAATGCATTCGTATAGGTTTGCTAGTCAAGCTTGCTAACCGTTACACCACCAAAGGTGCCGTATACTCTAGACGGATATAATCGACGGATATAATCAAGTTTTATTTACTGCATTTAATATCGGTGGCCAAACTAAACGCCGTACGTTTCTTTATGCTTTATCATTCCCATTAAAAAGAAGTTGAAATATTATTGGTAGCAGATTTTCAAGACATAGAATATGGCGATAGTAATAGTAAACATTCCAGCGATCACCTTGTTAAAATCATAGAAAACAAATAGAGAGACAAGTTCTTGGACCTAGCAAGAAAATGAAGAAATATTTGAAACATGAAGGTGATGGTAATACCAGTTCTAATTGGTGCACTTGGAACGGTCCCCTAAGGCGTGGAAAGTGGATAGAAAAGTTCCAAATCGGAGGAATAGCCGGGAGCATCCAAACTATAGCATTGTTGAGATCAGCCGGAATATTGAGAAGAGTCATGGAGACCTGATGAGATTTGTTATCTTTCAGTCTCCTGTGAAAGGCCATCAGCTAACGCTGGTGAGAGAAATTCAAAAGGGGAAAGATAATAATCGTTTTGATTGTAGATAGCTTCACAATAAATTTGAAATTCCTTATTCGTGGTAAAGTTAACGATTTATAAGAAATGCTTTTGAATGTTTCATATATATATATATATATATATATATGGAAGAAAATAATGGATAGTAATCCGACAATTTGTGAAGAAAAAATTGACAACAAATAATCCAAATAGAAAGTGGGGATTTATGGAGAAACAAAGTCAGTCGACACTATAGCGTTTCGGTTCTGCTGAATCATCATCAGGACTGAGGGGTTTTATTAGTGATGTTAAGTGTAGATGGATGTATAAAAAGTGTAAAAATATATAAAAATTTGGAAAAGTTGTACAACAAGAAAAGTTGGCTGTTTATGACAAGAAAAATTGGCCGTTTGATCAATGAGTCAGCGTTCGTTTCTTTAAAATACGTTCCAAATTTTTATATATTTTTACACTTTTTATACATCCATCTACACGTAACATCACTAATAATACCCCTCAGTCCTGATGATGGTTCAGCAGAACAGAAACGCTATAGTGTCGACTGACTTTGTTTCTCTATAAATCCCCACTTTCTATTTGGATTATTTGTTGTCACACACACACACACACACACACATATATATATATATATATATAGCAGTACATCTATTTGCAGACAGTTTAGTAGTTTCAACTACAATAAATGATTACATAGTTCTTTTTGACACACAGATGGAACCCTACCATTCAGAGTCAGAATGGACCGGGATAATGGCAATGAAGGGTTACTAAAGGGTTACTATATATATATATATATATATATATAGAGAGAGAGAGAGACTAACTACGACTTACAATATTATGGCTATACATATCAAATGCAAAACCTGTCTTTTCTATAAAAAAAACTATAAATATTCGATCAAAGTAAGAGTGTCAGTTTTTAATTATTCATAGCCTTGATTAAATCGTTCAATTCTGTTCTGTGTAAGGAATATTCTATGAAGTCATAATATATAACTATAGCGTTTATATATAATTAGTTTATTAACTGATGATAAAAACAACTTGAATATCCCATAAGTGTACTAAATCCACAATCTTGCTAGGGGTAGTGTATATATATATATATATATATATATATATATATATATATTGTCATCCACAGACAAACTGTTTCGTTGTATCGCAACTCTTCAGTGTGGCTAGACACATAGGACGCTTGAAGGTGGGATCGAAACCCTGCCAACGTTACGTTAGACTTAGTATCAGACCGCTCGGCCTACAAGCGTGCCATGTCAGTTAGGGAATTATAAGGTTTTAAGTATCTGTAGCAGCAGCAACGTTCGTTTGTTTACATTTTATATCTTACCGGATACCAGAGTTCTCATGTGTGTGTGTGTGTGTGTGTAAGAGAGAGAGAGAGAGAGAGAGAGAAATAGAGAGAGAGAGAGAGAGAGAGAGAGAGAGAGAGAGAGAGGAAGGATATGAATCAGACAGAATATTTGTAAAAAAGTAAACGAAAGAAAATATATATTGATGTAGTTTTGATGGTTGTTTATTGTTTGTTTATTTTGTATATTTTTATGCAAAAGCGTTGCGATTGAAAAAAAAAAATAATACAAAAACATTCTATTAAAATTATTTCAACTGTGAGAAATGAAATAATCTTAAAAGATAACTCTTCATATCAGTTGGGAATCATCATCGGGACAAAAGAAAGTTTCTTATGAAAAACAAAATAACACCAGTTATCATGTTCTAAATTGATTACGTCATGAAGTGGACTTTTTTTTAAAAATAGGCTAACAGCGTTTTACGGTTTGAGAAAACAAATTTATACTAGTTTATAATTTTAAATGACTGTAGGAAAGAAACTGGTGTTCTAAGTGAATTTTCAAATCTTTTACATCATTTTTGCTAGAGAAGGTGATATTTTGTAAAAACCATGTTGTAATATTGTAATTTCAATCATACATCCAAGATGCTTCAAGGAGGTCTTCAGTGATGCAACTGTCTTCATTGCCGATTTCGGGTTATTTCTGCATCATATCGGCTCCGACAGTAACCCCGGCATAACTCTGGAAGAGCCAAGCCGCCTCCATGACCGCGACGTGCGACGCTCGTGCCTCTACCAAAGCAAAGAAAATTTAAATAAAGGCCGGACTTCGGCCGTTCTTATAGACATCTGTCCTTTAGTAAACAGCCAATGAAAACAGGGCATTCCACACTCCTCTGCTATATAATACCATCTTTACCTCATCCAGTTTCGGCTGTCAAAATATAATATAGAAGACACTTCAATTATTCTACATTTATTTCGGGGTGGGCGAAAGCACAGTATATGTGTTGGAAATCAAATGTGTCGCTGACACATTATGAGAGACTAAGGAATTTGCCGTGTTGCCTGTTTTAAAATTATGTTAATAAAATCTGTTGTTCAGACTTCTGCTAGTTTCGCCTATTTGTTAGAATTTAGGCAATGGATTTTATAAAACCCCGTGTCGGATAAAAGAATTGTGTTTTTGAGGTTAATTGTTAATGTCCGTTTTATTTCTTTTGTAATTCGTGTGTATCATTTGCCTTTTTTTAGAAGAAACTTTCTTTTGCCCTAATGATGGCAGCTAATATGAAGATTTATCCATTATGATTATTTCATTTCTCACGGTTAAAATAATTTTAATAGAATGTTTTTGGTATAAAAATGGTTGAAGGGGAAACAAACAAAGCAGACCATCAAAAGTACACCAATATATATTCTTCACTCGTTTCTTTTTTCCACACACACATACACACATGCAGATATATATATATATATATATATATATATATATATATATAGGGGTGATAATACAGTTTCGGTAGCTCAAGTTGGTACTGACACTCCTGGCGCTACCAAGCAGCTTTTGCCACAGGACAGGGTATTTAAAGAATTATATATATATATATATATATATATACGCCAGATCAATTAAGAGCAGAGTCTACGTTGGACATTAATCTTCATTTTTAGTGTGCAGTTTGTGATTTAAAAAAAAACATGTTTACTTTCAGCGGTTGATGTTATTACGTACATATATATATATATATATATATATATATATATGTATGTACGCATATATATGAAGATACATATATATATATATATATATACATATATATATATATATATATATATATATATATATATATATACGTCATTAAGGTTTTTCGGAGAATTGTCATCATCTTTATTGTTATTTTCACAACGTTTCGGTCGATATGTCCTCCGGCCTTCTTCAGGAGTTTGTCGAACTCTGGAACTTTCATGGAACTTCGAACTACGTCCTTTATTGAATGCACAGAGGTCGCCTGTTCTGATTCCGTTAGCCATAACTGGGTATAAGTGTTAAGCATTCCTGTATTGTTACTCGCCCGTAGTGAGGACTAAACCTGCAACCTCCAGATGATTGTCTCCTTAGAAGCTTAGGGAACCAACGCCTATAACCGTTACGCCATGTGTTATGGTGGACAAACTCTTAATGATTAAAATCAACAAGCTTCGTTTCAGAAATTTAGACAACTAATATATATATATACATTTATATAATTATATATATGCATGTGTATATATATATATATGTGTGTGTGTGTGTGTGTGTGTGTCACATCATGCAAGTACTGATCGTTTAGATATATATATATATATAGCCAACCCATCAGTACTTTCATGATGTGACACACGGCCATTTAACAAAGTCGAATCAAAAATGTTCTTTCTCCTTGATCAGTTGCCATTACAAGCTTGAAAATCACAGTCTAACCAATAATGTACCCAGGTACAAATGGAATAAAAGCAATAGCATAATCTTGGATTTGAACTCTATTCGCCATGTTCATTTCGTACAACGATAACCGTTACAGTACGAACGCCTCCTAACACAAACATACATATACACACACAGGCATATGTATGTGTGTTTATATGTGCATGTGTAAGTCTGTGTGTGTGTGTGAGTCGTTGTGTTTATTGTTGTTTGTGATTCATAAAATGACACTATGGGATTACACTTGGCTTTGACGTAGATAGTGATCCACAAAATGAGCTGGAATTACCATAAAATATTTTATATATAATGCCTAGCAAAGATAGACGAAAATAAAGCAAATATATTTTAACGACAGTGACAAGCACGTCGTTAAGAAGTATCTCAGATTTAATGTTCTCAGCCAAAATCGCCAATAAAATATTTCAAATATATTTAACACTTCCTACCAAAAGTGAGTATTGCAGTTTCCTAGGAATAGATCTCTTTAACCACCTCCCATAACATTTTATTCATTCACGTATAAATTATTCAGACTTAGAATAAAACTATTAACCTTAGACCTTTACCGATGAACAGAATAGAAAAGAGAAGCACAAACCTAAAATCCACTCACAGCGAGCTAGAAAATAATTTAAAGAAGACCTACGCAATGATCACAGGGCAGCTCCCGATTTACAAGACCTTGGAGAAATGTGTATGTACGGACGCCTATTTCTGCACTACAAGGTCCGGGTCTGCGTTTTAATGAAGATCAGTCGTCGGTGCACCAATAATAATGACTAGTTGAAAGCCATAAGATTATGATTTATACGTGAAAAGCGAAGTAATACAAAGTGAAGAATTTTAATAAAGCATCAAGACTTAGAAAAGTTTTTAAGAAGTGTTGGTAGATCACCGCTGGGTGCTTGATGATGGTTTATTGAAACCGAAATGTCATTACGTCGACTTTCTTTCATATGAAATTCTTCATTTTGGATTACTTTGTTTTTCAATATTTCGCCATATATTTTTTTTTTATTATATAACGTGTGAAAGCACGTGCGATACCCTGTCCTCATCAGCCGCCAACCAGGGGTGATAACACAGTTTCGGTAGCTCAAGGTTGTACTGACACTCCTGGCGCTACCAAGCAGCTTTTGCCACGGGACAGGGTATTAAGAGAATTATATATATATATATATATATATATATACGCCAGCTCAATTAAGAGCAGAAACTACGTTGGACATTAATCTTCATTTTTAATGTGCAGTTTGTAATTTGAAAAAAAAAAAACGTTTACTTTCAGCGGTTGATGTTATTACGCGTTTACAGAAACCGTTTCTTACGTAATCACACGGGAAAGGTGGTTTCGCGTGTATTTCCTTCATGCTGAAAGTTTCTCGCTTTCGACCAAATCCAACTTGATGCATGTTGACGAAGACGATTTCAGGCAACTTTCAAACTGCAGCCAGTGATTCCTATTTTTGAAAGAAACGAAATGACTGAGTGTCCTATAAAACCACGACAACCAACCTCAATAGGAATCACATGGCATATCCAACGCGGACGGCACGCAGTGTCTCGTAGCGGTTTTTCTTCCACTCGTGTGCTTATATATTATTATCATTATTAGTCGTAGTAGTAGTGATTAAAGATTTTCAATGCTTCAGATTATGAGAGTACATAATAGTTAATAATATTCGTATATTATATGCCGGAAACTAATAATATTCGAATTAGTGAATATCGTGTTATATCATTTAATCCATGCTCATCTAGTAATAAGCCGGACAATGTGAGAGAAACTTCAGTATTGCTTGAATAGATCAGACAATTAGACCAAGATGTGGTCGTCTCTCCAATGTCACCCTGTAGGCTTAGAGTGGTTAACACTTGTGCTCAAGTTTGCCCCTAACTAACCCATGTGCAGAGCCGAAATGTCCTCAGCCAAACTAAACCCAAAGGCAAGATATATAAAACGAAATCCCTCGGACATTATATTACATGATTAATACTAAAAATATATTCGAGATAGTTAGAAATACATGAAACCATTTAGATAAGTGTATTATTAATATCAAATTGAATTATTAATGTGAGAGAGCAATTCTTGATACGATTTAACTGTGTGCAAACAAATTTATGCTAGATTATTTCAAAATGTTACTTATAGCCTATTTGTTTACACATTTTGGTTTAATGAGTTGAGTGTTCGCCAATGATCTGTGAGACTGGGTTTCACTCCTATGTCAAGTCATTCCAAAGACACAAAGATGGTAATTGATGCTACATAGCTTAATACTCAGCACTATAAGGTAAATGATCAAGAGTAAAGTGGAGCAATCCCCTACACCTTGGGGTAGTAGCTATTGAAAAAGGAGCCTTCGGGTCAACTTCGACTAAGGTCACCAGCTGTAACATACCCATGATACGGATATGTGAAACGTACATAGAATGTTTATAACATATATACATAGAACATAGGAAGCCCGAAACACGAAAAACACTTACGACTTCTTAGTTCAGGTACGAAACTTTTTTATTACCTTTGAGTTTAAATGTTTTTCGACATAAGGAGATAAATACCATCTTTCTATACTGACTTTTCCATCTCCCCCAAACATCATGCGATACCTGCCGCAAGGCCACCGGCCTGGCTTCGGCGAGCCCCGAGAGTCAACCGTCTTCTCCCGAGGCAGAACTGAACTCTCCGAGTTTTTTTCAAATCCCCCAAAATCCTCCGCGCACGCTTCCGGTGCATGACGTCATTCACATCCCCAAGTCCCATCTGGGATTTTTATTTTGACATCTCTGAATGACACATTCTCCCCGCGCACGCGCGTGATCACCTGCGCTCATGTTGCACGTAACTAACCCATGCGCTAAGCGAATGGTTCTCAGCCTAACTAAACCGAAAGGCAAGATATATAAAGCGAAATCCCTCGGCCTTTATATTACACAACATTACTTACATATATATATAGATATATATATATATATATATTTCCACCATTAGAACTAATGCGTATTGTTGCAGTTTCTTTATTTGTGTTTTAGTCCAATTTTTCATCCATGTGTTTTTTTTTCTTGATCGAGTTTCCCTAGTCAATTTATCACAGCCTAGTTTCGCTTCTACATAGATTGAATTATGTGGTTCAGTAATATTGCACGTTAAAGTGATATAATTTTTTTTTCAGTCACGGTTTTCTTTATTAACTCGGTATTTATTCAATATTCTTTTAACTTTTGTTTTGCGGTTTTGGGGTCTGTGGTGTTTTGGTTTCAGTATTTTGTATTTCAATTCGGGTACGGATTTCTTGTTTTTCGGTGTTTAGCGTTTCAATTCCGGTAGAAAGTTATTGCTCATATTCTTAACCCGATATACGTATACATATTTCGAGTAATACTCTATCATAACCGTTTCGTGTTATTTGCAATAATTCAAACCGACGATTGAATATTTCATGCCTGTTCTTTACTTACATTCTACAACGGTACTCATATTTACCCAACCCCTCCGCTCGGGCATGATATGACACAAGGTCAATTTTTAAGCGAAGTTTAACAGGTTTGAATTCAGCGTTTTCCTTCTCCTAGACTAGTTGCCTCACCAAAGCTGAAGAACCTAGTCTGCCCTACTATTTTACCTATAGCTGGAGGGAGAATTATTGGATTCATACCTCTCCCAAGTTTATTAGTGCTATGTGAAATGCAATCAGTCTCGTTCAGGATTTGAACTCGTGTCGCCGAGTCCATTTCCTACAACGACAACCATTACACCACGGGCACCTCCTGAAATATCTACAACTGTACTGAACACTAAACTGCTTCAATTGGTTATTAGATTACTGATGATTATGAATGATCATACAGACACAGAGACTCTCTAACACACACACACATATATATATATATATATGATTTTTATATTTAATGTCTTGGAAGTTAGTCTGCAACCATTGGTTTCATGAAGTTTTACAAACAACAATCATTTGTCAGATAACGAAAGGAAACGAAGGAATCGAAAAACTCGAAAAATACAGTCAAAAAGCATTGGAATTGTGCACCAAATCTTTATGTGTGCGTGTGAGTGAGTGTGTGTGTGTGTGTGTGTGTAGGGGGTTGTAGTTGTGTATTATTGTGTGTGGACGTGTAAGTGGTGTTTAGTGTATGTGTGTGTGAAGATACATACGCAGCGTGATAAACTTGAGGTTAATTTCCGGATAGGAGAAAGCAGTTGTAGCAAAGTTTGCTACTGTACATAAAAAAAAAAATTCATTTATTTTTATATGTATTTGTGTGCATATTCGTGGCGGTGATTGTAACTAATGAACCAAAAATTATCATTACATTTAAAAAAAAATATAATGAAGTTATGATTTGTCGGCATAAATAGGCGAAGAGGGATATGGGGATTGATGTGATGGGTGTGATGGTAGGTCGAGAAAAATGGTACTTACGGTACTTCAGGTATGGTGTGGAGTCATTTGTGCTATTTTTTTATCATAGGAGTAGAGGTGTTAGATGGTTTATGTGTATGGGTCAAAGTTTGAGAGATGTTTGTTTCCGTGTCTGCATTTGGATAAAATTTATGACGTTTTTTTTTTTTGTCTTTATTGGGAATCATTTTTGAGATGAGGCTTTTTAATCTGAGAATTGATTTTTATTTATTGCGGACTGTTTGTCCTCATCTTGGTAGTTTTTTTTTCTTCTCACTACTTTTCGGCCAAATTTCACTTCTGGCCTTCTTGTTGCAATAGACAACAACTATGGAAGGCACTAATTACTGGGGATACGGTTACAAGACTTAGCATTCCTATCTGAGGTCGTGGTTAATCGCCTGAAGAAGGCCAGAGGTGAAATTTGGCCGAAACGAGGTGAGAAGAAACAGAAAAAAAATCTACCAAGATGAGGACAAAAAGTCCGCAATAAACAAAAATTAATTCTCAGATTATTATTTTTTTTTTTTTTTTTTTTTAGCAGAGTGTTTTGTGATGGGTAGCAGATAATAGCTAACTTTTTCTGATTTTTTTATTTAGCAGAGTGTTTTCTTTTATTTAGCTGAGTGTTTTGTGATGGGTATGTAATGATAACTAATTTCTCGTTGAGGCAAAGAAGGCATTTTCTTGATGTCTTTTTGTAGGCAGGTGCTGGCAACATATGTACCACCTTCCTCCATTAATCCTCATATCCTGCTTCATACGCTCCCACAACCTAGTGACATTATGTTTTCATACGTGATAGTAATAGGTCTCAACATTGTACATTCATCATATCAAACACGAACACTCCATCATTTATTACAAAAACGTATAAGTCATATAACGTTAACACAATAAGAATAACCCTCACAACTTCCCACCAATTACCCATACCACCAAAACCTATAATTTATTTCCTTAATTTTGTAATGATAACATTTTTCTCTTTAGTTATAATCATCATCGAACACACAAAAAGCATAGCTAATAAAAGCAATTATTACAACGTCTTGTCTTATTATATTCATTACGTACGTACTATCATGGATCACTATGATATATACGCAATATATCATCTACACATTATAACTGATAAGAAATATCATAGTAATCTAACGCAATTATCATCTCTACATAAAACACCAATATTGTACAATATTCCATAGAATATTACAGTATAACGTATCCCTCCACCATGATATCTACTGTGATTCTGGCCTTCCATACAACACTCGCCTATTTACGCTGACAAATCATAACATTTATTTTCTTCAAAATGCAATGATGATGTTTTGTTCATTTGTCATAATCAACTCAACTAAAATGCACACAAGAACATATAGAAATAAATAAACAATTTTTTTCTTGGCGATACTGTAGCAAACTTTGCTACAACTGCTTACTCCCATCCGGAAAACAAGCAGGAGTTTATCGCGCTGCGTATATACTTTCACACAGACATACACTAAACACCAACTATAACCCACACAAACACTCACTTACAGACACACCCAAGCACACACACACAAGCACACATGGAGATGTGTACACAATTCCGACTGTTTTTGACTGTATTTTTCGATTTTTTCGATTTCTTAATTTCTTTTTGTTATATGACTGATGATTGTTGTTTGTAAAACCTTACGAAGCCTAAGGTCACAGACAAACACCTATGGCATTGAATATATTAATTTAATATAATTTATTATTATTATTATTATTATTATTATTATTATTATTATTCATTAGAGTTTTTCACATCAGCTTAAGCTGATTGTCTTTCACTGGAGATTGAGTGACAGCAAGTCTTCTCAAGTCACCAGGACTCTTCTCAGTATTCTGCCGTTTTCAATAATGCAGTTGTTTGGAAGGTCTCCACTCGGCCGCCAACTCCAAAGCTTCTAATCGCTTTAATAAACCTTTAGTTACCGTGCCAAAAGCACCAATCACAATTGGTATAATTATCACCTTCATGTTCCATAGTTTTTTCAATTCTCTAGCAAGCTCGGGGTACTTATCTCTCTTTTCACATTCTTTCAGTGTTATTCTGTGGTCTGTCAGGATAGCAGTCGTCAATTTTGCAGATTTTATAATTATTATTATTATTACTTTTATTATTATTATTATCATTATTATTATTATTATTATTATTATTATTATTATTATTTTAGCCTTATCATAGATATTGAACACGCTCCAAATTATATCGCACTTGGCTCGCAACAAACCCACAAAGTGAATTAGTGACAACCAACACGATTACAATATATATATATATATATATATATATATATATATATATATATATATATATATATATATATATATTTATGTGTGTGTGTGTGTGTGTGTATTGTTTGAGACAGAACAAATGCAGTATAATTAGGAGAGTCCTAAATATTTGTGATAGAGCTATTATATAATGATAATAAATAAATATATATTGGTTTTTATATATATATTTAAAACTAATATACGCATATGTGCGTGCGTGTGTGTGTGTGTGTGTGTGTGTGTGTGTGTGTGTGTGTGTGTGTGTGTGTGTGTGTGTGTGTGTGTGTGTTGGTATGTATATAAATGGAAAATGACAGATATAGAAATTGACAGACAGTGAGTAATTTTAGGATGATTTGATTATTGAGATATAATGTAGGAAGACGTAGTAAGGAAAGAAAGCGGTTGATAACCACAGAAGTAAAGGACACAATTACTCTCATAAAACCAATGTATTTCATTCTGCAGTACACAGAAAGCACTGGGCAATGTATTGAATAGTTCCAATGCACACTGTTGCATCTGCATCAAGTGATAAGCAAGACAATGCGATACAAACTTTAATATTGCTTGAACAAGCAGACAACTACACAAAGATTTGGTTGTTTCACTGCGTGGTCTCTGCAAAATACGTCAAACGATTCCCTTTATTTTCTGCAAATATGTGAACAGAAGGGTTCATATTGTTATGCTAACCCCCAGGTTGAAGAAAGTTGGGCGTGAATAGAAACTAACTTCTCAAAAAGCTCTTTAACCTTCGTCTTACTGTTAACTGTTAACAACATGTATTGTAATAACTATTATATTGGCCTAATGGGTACACTGTTCGCCAATCGTCCGGGAGACCTGTGTTCAATCCCATGCCGTGTTATACAAAAGACTTTAAATATGGTATTTGATACCTACTTGCTTAACACTCAGCAATATAAGGTACTTATCAACAGTAAAGTTGAGAAATATACGGAAAGGAGTAGAGCCCTCCCCTACATCTGCAATTCAAAATGTTCCAAAAGGATTAGAACAGATACTCGAGAAATTGGGGATTCGAGAAAGCTTATAGAACACAGCATTATTCAGATCTGCTAGAATACTCGGAAGAATCCGGAAAACTGAACAGACTTGATTTCACAGAGACTCCAATGAAATACCACCAGCTAGATTCATACCTGTCCCTCCTACCAAGCAGAATTTGACACAATGTCTTTTTTTATTGTGGGGGTTTAAGGGATGGGGTGTTGGCAAAAATGCCGAGACTCGTGCACAGCAGGTCAAAGCCGGTCATAGAATCACTAGGTTCAATATGAACTATGCTAGCCTTTGCTAAGTCTCCCGGCACAAAGTTAGGTGACCTTGCAGGTCATAAAATCATTATCTAATGTTGTGAAAAACTCGCAAATAATGAAATTATAATATCCTGGCCCTTGCGAGAAAGCAAAAAGTTTCAATTGATCACCATCGCCATCCAGTTGGGCCTAGTTTTGTTCTCCTTTTGTGTTAGCTTGCTAGATTCAACCATTATCTGGTTATAGGTTTGATCTCTGTCTCCACATAACATGCACTTGTAATTTGGTTTACAGAATTTGTCCAATTGGCATTATCATTTATTTACTCTTTTTCGAGTTTTTCCCACCAGATTTAGCCGATGGTTTCTCATTGGAATTTGAATGACAGCAAGTCTCCTCAAGTCTCCAGAATTCTTCTCATTATTTTGACCGATCTTAAAATGCAGTTGCTTTGATGGTCTCCACTCGTCCTGTTATTTGCAAATTCGACAGTCCATGTACTCATCGTTTGGTGACTGTACCGAGTGCGCAAATTACAACTGATATCACCGTCACTTTCATGTTTCAATTTTTTCGATTTTCTAACAAGGTCCAAGTACTTATCTTTCTTTTCACTTTCATTCAATTTTACTCTGTGGTTAGCCGGATCAGCAAAGTCCACAATTCGGCAAGCTCTCTTTTTTTGTTGATTATTAGAAGTTCTTTAAGTTTGGCTGTGATTAGGTGTTCCGTTTGTTGTTATTGTTATCATTATTATTATTCATTAGAGTTTTTCACATCAGCGTAAGCTGATGGTCTTTCCCTGGAGATTGAGTGACAGCAAGTCTCCTCAAGTCTCCAGGACTCTTCTCAGTATTCTGGCCGTTTTTAACAACGCTGTTGTCTGAATGGTCTCCATTCGGCCGCCAACTTCCAAATCTTCCAGGCCCTTCAATAATACTTTAATTACCGTGCCAAAAGCACCAATCACAATTGGTATAATTGTCACCTTCATGTTGCAAAGTTTTTTCAATTCTTTAGCAAGCTTGAGTTACTTATCTCTCTTTTCACATTCTTTCAGTTTTATTCTGTGGTCTGCCTGGAGAGCAAAGCCGACAATTTTGCAGATTATCTTTTCTTTTTATTATTATTATTATTATTTTGTTGCAAAATTGAGTTTGTCATAAAAGGCAAACAGAGACCAGCAAAATATTTTCATTATTAGTTCCATAAAATTGGCATGCAAACACATATTTTGCATTAGACGTTCTTCTTGCTGAAATAATATGAGAATGTATTATCGGTTTTTTTCTACTTGTGTTAGTCCTTAATCTTGCTCCCGCATGAATCCACTCTTGTAAGGTCTAGATTCCCCCTCTGAGCCCGAGTTTGAGAAAGTTTTATTGATAGACCTCGTAGCTCATTTAGCAAGGTTTTAGTGTTCTCTAAATGTATAACATTCAAGGTAGACCTGGATCCAGCTGTAAGTGGCACTAGTGTCGTCGAAGTATCGTTGTTTCTAAATACGGAGGTTATATTTACTCGAATAAACGGTATTTTTGTTGCAGCGGCTTTTATTGTGACGTAGGCTGCATTCTAGAACATTCTTTTCTTGACATTCGTTACTATGACAACAGAAATAGAATCAGTGATCAAATCAATTTCGAGAATAAATATGGCCTATGGCATCATTTTTTAGAAGTACGAATCAGAATCCATTATTATATTTCAAAATCACCTTTTCTTATTGATCTATTTTGTCTCTGAAGTTACAGGAATATGGATGAAATAACTCAATATTTAGGTACAAGTCTTCTCGAGATAACTATAGCAAACTGGCTATCCATGAAGGTACATCAAGGAGATCAATCTTTTACGTGGTGTACAAAATTTGATAAAAGTTTATTGTGAAAACAAGTAGGTTGGTGAAAGACGTCGAGGGCAGAGTAGAGGGATGATGGCAACGTGATAATGAAAGCCAACAAATAATTTAATTGAAAATACTTAAGAATATCCCATATATCGGAAAAGAAAACAAATTTCGGTATTTATGCATCTATGTTACCGCAAAAAAGCCGAACTTTCCCGACCGTTTCCGGGCCGATAACGGAAAGAATCGGAATATCCCGGAACGAAATTTAAACAAGCAGACGATAAAATAAGTCAACCAATTTGTTGACAAAACGCATTAAGACAAAATAAAAAAAAAAAGAAAAAAAAAGAAAGAGAAAAAGACAGTTTTTAATGGATACCAACCTTTTCAGGAGAATAGGAATAAATCAACAGTCAATGTATGGTAATTTTCAATATGAAAAAATAGTTTGAATTTTTATTTTATCTATTTTTTTGGTGGGGTGTATCATTTTTTTTCTTTTTAAATATTTTTTTTTCGTATTCATACACTTATTGTATCGCGCAGAAGTAATAACGTGTTAATTTAGAAATCCATTCTTACCATGGGGAGAGGGGTGTTTTGTAATTATTCTGTACTTTCACCTAACAATTTAATAATAATCCAGGTCCTGCATTTGGTGTGACGGCATCTCCTTGCATAACTTTTCCTTATTTATTTTAGGTGGCAAGGATGCTCACGTGCCCGGCAACTTTTAATTTTCCCGATAAGGTTTTTTTCTTGGCAGAATTGGATTACCATTTCTGCACATTGTAGATTTTCGCTTAGCTATGATAAATTCATGTTTATACTTGTTTGTAACTTTGTAAACAAATTGATTGAATTATTTTATCTTAAATTTGATATGATAGGCGTTTCCGCATATTCTGATTCTTTCCAGAAACGCTTGGCAAGGTTCGGCATTTTTGCGGTAACATAGATGCATAAGGGCCCAAATTTATTTTTAATGTTAGAAACTATCCAAAGATTTCAGAACTAATGCATCTATATTCACCACAATAAAGTCGAACTTTCACGAGCGTTTCCGGGCCGATAACGTAAAGAATCGGGCTATGCCGAAACCCATAGCCAATCAAATTTAAGCAAGCAGACGATAAAATAATTCAAGCAATTTATTGACAAAGTTACAAGAATAGTATTATTCAAGCAATTTTAAACAACATGAAAGTACAGAATAGTTACAAAACACCCTCCCCTCCCCTTGTTAAGTATGGGTTTCTAAATAATCCCGTTATTATTTCAGCGCGGCACATGCAAGCATCCTTGCCATTAAAAAAATGAGAAAAAGCTATGTCAGGAAATGGTCTTCATGCATTTTTGTCGGCATTTTCCAAATCTTTCCGTTATCGACCCGGAAACGCTCATGAATGTTCGGCTCTACCGCGGTAACATAGATGCATAAGTACCAAGATTTCTACTTTTTGTTTCAGAGCTTGGTGTTAATAAAGTTGAATGAATATATTTTTAATTATAAATGTTCTTTCATGATATAATTCAGTTTCTTTTTTGTGCTACTAACTCAGAGTGGTGCACGTATATCATGATTTACATATTTTTTTTGTTTTTTGATTATCCTATTTTATTTAATGTTGCTCTTACAGCGTTGTTAGGTCATCTGTTTACTAAACGTATACCCTAATTTTACATTCAATGCTAGTAAGGTAACACGCTGTGACAACATCCATAGGCGGCCGACTCCCACTATCTTAGCTTCCTTGAATCAAACAACTCATGGCCAGCGATTCTTCAAGTGGTTTTTTTCTCATTTCCGACCTGGGGTATTACGCATTTCTTTACAGATACGCAAAGCACAACCGAGAGGGTGGGAGAAAAAAAAAACAAACAAATGAACAAACACAGACTTAGGTCGGCTCCAAGCGCAAGAAAGGGAAGTCTGTGTGCATTTGTAGACTATCACGGGCGCGTATTTTGTGCGAAACTTCTACAAAGCCACTAGGAATGCTACCTCATCTTTAACTGTCTTCTCGCACTGCCTCCTTCTGCTGACCGTCCTTCCCCTGGACTGTTTTCTCAAGCTGACTGTTTTCTTCTGCTCTACATTGTCGACTGGCTCTCTCTGCCTTCTCTGGGACCTTCCTTCCCTCCACTTCCGGTCTCGCGGGAGATCTTGTCTTCAGTCCTTGTGTGGTTTTCGCGCCAAAACAGACGAAGAGATCGTCTGAGTAGCATCAACACAAACGGAAACGAATTGCTACGCATTGTGTCTCACACGCGTTTAGTATCGAACATATATAATTTAGAATTATTTTTTATTTATTGCAGACTTTTTTGTCCTCATCTTGTTAGTTTTTGTATTGTTTCTTCTCACTACGTTTCGGCCAAATTTCACCTCTGACCATCTTCAGGTGATTAACCGCGACCTCGGATAGGAATGCTGAGTCTTGTAACCGTATCCCCAGAAGTTACTGCCTTCTATAGTTGTTTTCTATCGCACCACATTTTTTGACCAAGTAAACCTCTTGGGTAGGAATTGAAACAACTACCTTCTGACAATGCTCACCTGGAACTGTAGAGACTCAACGCCTCTATCCGCAGCGCTGATTCCATTCAAAGACAATTACATATATAATTAAAGTCCTAACATAATTTTTGACCCAATACGAAATTACATTGAGGTAAATGTAAAAACTACATAATTTTGTGCTGTTACATATACCTTGGGAGACACACGGAGTTGAAAATGAAATCAGTGACGCGATTTCAAGTCTTGATCGGGGTTGTTAATGTTTTCCTTTGTACTAATGTTCTTCGGAAAGGCAAGACTTCCTATATTCCCTACTTTCCTCTACAGAGCTTTGCGTAAATATTAGGATATCATATTTACCACGCTCGGGCAGGATATGACACAAGGTCAATTTTTAAGCGGTGTTTAACAGGTTTGAATTCAGAGTTTTCCTTCTCTTAGACTTATTGCTTTGCAAAGGCTGAAGAATCCAGTCTGTCCTACTATTTTACCCATATCTGGAGGGAGAATAATTGGATTCATACCTTTCCCAAGGGTATTAGTGCTATGTGAAATGCAATCAGTCTCGTCCAGGATTTGAACACGTGTCGCCGTGTTCATTTCCTACGACGATAACAATTACACCACGGGCACCTCCAAAATATTAGGATATAGTGAGTTCTTTGGCCTTGGTAAAGATATGTCTAACAGAAAAAAAACACTAAATACCAATCACTTGTAAGTAAGTTGACCGACAATAGTCGAAGGTGACCAAAAAGCTACCTTTTCAAGAGCTGTTACACCGAGGTTTAAGGGAAGACAGTACACCTTTCCATGGATTGCTCCACTCATCCGTAATTCCCACCTTATAGTGTCATAATGCTGAGGAGGTATTAAGTACCGTCTTTTGTGTTTGCTATGACTAGAACTGGGGTTGAACCCTGATATCAGGGGTCATTGGCGAACACTGGATTCCTTTAAAAATTGACATCCCGCTCGTGTTGGAAAGATGTAATTGCTATTCATAACCCAAGTAATTGAACATGAATTAAATGCGAACATTTTAGTAAAACGAATAATCCATTGTTTTTCTCTAAAGACATTTTTGTCCTTTGTCCATAAACGTTCTATTCTGAATCTACCGTTACAAACGCTAATTGTTATAAAAAATAAATCCACACAAAATAGATTTACCGATTATTTATTTTATATTATGCCTCAAATATCAAGTTAATATTCTTATTTGAAAAATTTCTGTGAAGTTTTATGCAGAAATATATGAATTTCATTTAATGTGAGTACAATTTTAAGGCATCTCTAGAGGTCGTCCTCGTGGTGTAATGGTTAAATGGATGAACTGCGGAATCGTAGTTAGCGAGTTCGTACTCCAGTTGCTTTATTACGTTCACTTTCGGGCAAATACCTTTGTGAAAGATATGAACCCCCTTATCCTCCCATCTATGGGTTAAATAGTACCACTACTGTCCTTCAAGGAAAATGGATTCGGCATTAAATAACGTACAAAGGTTGATATTCCATTAAACAACGAAACCAAAGCATCTCTATTTTTGTTTAGTCTGGATACTATCCTTAATCAAAGCCAGACTGTGAACAAGACCGGTCATCTTTAAACACACATATAATGTAATAAATATGTCCAGTTCATTATAATTCAAATTCTATAAAAGAATGGGAGTCGATGACAAGGTAAATGGCTGACGGCTTTTAAAAGTGACTTATATATATATATATATATATATATATATATATGTGTGTGTGTATATATATATATATATATATATATATATATTGTTATTATTAAATAATTGGTTATTTCATGGTAAATGTATTTTGAAAAGCAAGATAAGGGGTAATAAACGATTCATAACATAAAAGTAAAGTATTTTCCTACTTTGTTCAATAATAAAACAATATACAAAAAAGTTTTTAAAAAATGAATGAAATAAATCAAGATACCGCAATAAACGTCCGATAACAATTGTAATATTTGCACATGAAAATAAATGTTACAAATATGGGGAATGAATAATATCAATCAAAGAATCGCAACAATAATAAGTACGTTGATGATAGCAATTATAGTAGAGACGATTTTGATAATAACAATCATAGCTTTGATGAAAAAGTTAAAGAGAAAGCAATCGCAGCTTATAATCTTTTTGTAGTAATGTTATTGGGCAGCAATTCTAATAAGATCTCAATTTCTAGTTTCGACAATATAGAACGAAAACAAAATTTAACATTGAAAACACATTAAAAGAGAGGTACATAAGCTGAAATTACAGTAAATATGAAGCATTAAACCCTTTTGAACTGCTTATACAGCGAAAGAAAATTACTTTTCATTAGTTTCATTCTTTAAAGAAATCAGCTGGCGGCATATTCATAAAAGAAGAATCTCTAAATTCCCATCATGAATAAGTTTTCACACACACACACACACACACACACACACACACACACACACACACACACACACACACACACACACACACACACACGTATCCCATACAGTGAGGTTAGACTAATTCTCCAAATAGTGTTTCTTTGGTACGAGAGAAAACGGCAAATGGTGGTGAGACTCCAGCTCAAGGGTTCTGAAGAATGTTGAGTACTCTGTATTGCCATTACTCTCATGACCACTCTACTCAGGTTGTTAGTACCCATAAGAGTCCCCTCTATGGGCCAAGTAGATCAATTTACAAACAGTTTGCATTAAGAATACCTGCTATATGATCTTTTAAGTGACAACTATATATAAAAAAAAAGGTTGCTTTAAATGTACCTGATATCTAAGCATAAAATAACACCAGACTTGTTAACATGCCGTTAAAATCAATGGACCAATAGATCAATCAACTGCCACACATTCCCATACAAACCGACACTCGAACACAGGCACACACCGGTGGAAAGAAAATGTTTTCAATTACAGAAAGGATTGTTCGTTTTTTTTCTGGTACCGTGAATGCTGGTAGATATTAGATAAGTAAATAAATACACACACATATATATATATATAGAGAGAGAGAGAGGGGGGAGAGTGAGAGAATGCGAAAATAGAAGCAAAACATGGAATAATTTTTAAAAGTTATTTTTTTAAAATCAAATTAGTCTAATTAATTAAATAACGTACAAAGGTTGATATTCCATTAAATAAAATGTGTGTGTGTGTGTGTGTGTGTGTGAACGAACAAAGGAAAGGAAGAACAAGCATAATGTAATCACTTTTCTTTGTCGGTAAAATATAAAACAAGTCTCATTCCATGGACAAAAAGCACGATAAATCTAAATATTTATGATTAGCTCTATTATTCAAGCACTTTGTCATTACAATTCAGTCCAATATGAGTGAGCAAGAAAAAAAAAAAAACGACAAAAAATCTATGATCAATTTAACGCCGAAACCAAGCCAAAATTTTTTTTTGAATTTCTTTATGGCCTCTATCAAGTCACATATTAATCCCCTTGATTACCCTATATAGGGCGTTTTAGAAAACAAAACAAATGCATCTTGAATAAATTTACTGTTTTATGACTATCTTCAAATTTTCTTGTTTATTTTTTAAAGATTAAATTTAATCTTGTTTTATATATATATAGACAACAAGTAATCCATCTATACTTAACATCACTAATATAACCCCTCATAGTCCTGATGATGGTTCAGCAGAACCGAAACGCTATAGTGTCTACGTACTTTGTTTCCCTCTAAATCGCCACATTCTATTTGGATTACTTGTCAATTTTTCTTCACAAATTGTCGGATTACTATCTATTATTTTCTTCCATATATATATAGTCATCCACTGACAGGCTATTTCATTGTATCACCACGGTTCAGTGTGGCTATACACGTAGGGCCCGTGAAGCTGGGATCGAAACCCGCCTGACTTTACATTAAACTTAGTATCATACCACTCAGCCAACAAGCGAACCGAGTCAGCTCGGGAATTATAAGACATTAAGTAGTAGCTTTCGTTGGTATAGATTTTTATACCTTACCGGATACGAAAGTGCTCAATTCGTTCGAAGAGCTTAATATTACGCGAGTGGCAGCCGTAAATTCCTTCGAGGGTACGCATGTGTGTGTGTGTGTGTGTGTGTGTGTGTGTGTGTGTGTGTGTGTGTGTGTGTGTGTGTGTGAACGAACAAAGGAAAGGAAGAACAAGCATAATGTAATCACTTTTCTTTGTCGGTAAAAGATAAAACAAGTCTCATTCCATGGACAGAAATTCCAAAGATACGATGCAAATATTTTAAAGACTTCCAGGAATTTCAGAGCAAGAAATATTTGTAATCACATTCCGGATGATATAGAGACACATGCAACGCAGATTATTGGCGCAATTCAACTGCATGATTTCGTTTGAACAATAAACGCCGGAAACAACGCAACTTCCAACAGCTTAGGTGCGAAATGTCAGCGAGAAACTTCAAAGCTTTCTTTTTATTAAAAAGACTCCAGTGAATCTGGTACAAGCCCATACTGTTGGAGCTCTCAGTGAATTTTGACCCAACATCCCCTGAAATACATCTGGGTGAACGGATTGCTTGATACGATCTCCCTATTGGAGCCCAACTTTAATATTTTGTTTGCAATTGAAGTTTCACCTTGGAGCCCTTTCCATTCCAAATTATTTTAGAACTTTAAGACGAGATTTCCTTAATAAATTAGCATTCTTTAGTGTCTACATCTTCAAGCAGAATGTTTTACTCATATTTCAGATTCGGTAAATTTGGCCAGCCTGGATTATCTTTATTTAATATATGTATTTAACAACATAAGAATGATATATTTGTATTCTTATTACTGTATTTAAACGTATTGTCATTCCATATCAGAGCGGATTTATTTAAAAGAAAACAAAATATTTTTATGATCTTTTTCCATAACTCCGTATTGTTTGAAATTGGTTTAAAGTAAAATCCCACAAAAAATATTTGTCTTTGGACATTTCAGAATTTTGGTAAATCAAACAATATACTTCAGAGGTCAACCATCAATTTTAACTTGTTGAGGAGGGAAAACCATGTAAAATTTACGGAATAATCAGTGATATTTACGGAAATGTTAGTTTTAGCAAAAAAAAGGAGACATGGAGTAAAGACAACTTCTAGTCCTCCATCAAATATTGGTTAAAACTGTGCCAATATTCAGACACAGGTCCTAGGCCTCCTGTGTGACTAAGGAACGCCAAAATAGCAGTACTTCTATTTAATTTTTTAATACAAGGAATCAAATCAATGCCTTAACTAAATAGTGGACGTGGGTTATGAAAATAAATGAATACGAATAATTGACTAAAGCTACGAAAAATGGAAAAAGAATTGCGGAAGTGAGTTATGAAAAAATAAATACGAAAAAGTGAATAGTGTTATATAAAAACGAATACAAAGAGCGGAATACTGTTATAAAAATACATGAACATAAATAACTGACAATATGAGTTAAACATTGATATGCTACGATGAACCTCAGCCGAAAAGAGTGTTCCCGGAGTAGAAATACACTGACTCAAGGATAAATAGAGAAAAAAAAAATTCAGAGTAAAACAGTAAAAAAGTGAATCCTGGTACATGAAATGGCACATGGCTATTGATTTCTAAGAAAGATGTGATATATGAACAGAGCTTCATATTACCAAGGGTTAAGGCAAAATTCAGTTTTCTTGTCTAAATTTCTGAGACGAAGCTTGTTGATTTTTATCATTAGGGGTTTAAGTCCCAAAAATTGTCCAGAAGGACACATGGCGTAACGGTTATAGGCGTTGGTTTCCTAAGCTTCTAGGGAAACAATCATCTGGAGGTTGCTGGTTCAATCCTCACTACAGGCGAGTAACAATAAAAGAATACTTAACACTTGTACTCGGTTATGGCAAACGGAATCAGACCCCCATGGTTTCAATAAAGGACGTAGTTCGAAGTTCCGTGAAGGTTCCCGAGTTTGACAAACACCTGAAGAAGGCCGGAGGACATATCGGCCGAAACGTTGTGGAAATAACAATAAAGATATAGACAATAGTCCGAAAGCCCTTAATGATAAAAATTCAGTTTTCTTATTTAAGACTCTACTCTCGTATAAACAAACACCTAAGCACGTGAAAATAAATTATATATACATTTTATATATATATATATATATATATATATATTTCATTAAGAAAAAACACAAACCGGTCACATGCTCTATAATGTCTGTTACATTGAGCTCTTTACCAGGAAAATTTAAGTGTTCGCTCTTGTATAGTTTTCTTGTCCTGATGGAATTAACCCCAACTCCGGTTTAACTGGATCAAATAATAGAAATATATATATATATATATATATATATATATATATATATATATATATATATATATATATATATGGGGGGTGATGGAATTGTTTGCAGGAAAAGTGCACAGTACCATAAAATCAAAATGAGCAGAAACCAGTAAATATGAAAATTATGGACATACTCAGTCCTTTCTATAAGTTCCATATGTGTTCAATAATCTTAAGATGATCACAGTTCAGATGGGGCTGTAGAATACACCTACTGCTTCTCTGTAGAGGGGTAAGACCCCCGCCAACGAGTGTCCTGGTATATGACACTAAACGATCTGATGGTGAGGTTCAAGTAACACTGGAGCTTTGTGGAATGCGGAGTACCCCTATATTAGTATTGCTCCCAGGTCCACTTTGGCCCAGAGCGGTAGCACTTGATAGGAAACTGATTCGTTCGAAATGGAACTGCTTTTGTATGCAAAACTGAATTATTTAAATAAAACTGTTTTTGATATTGAAACTGTACTTATGCTAAACT